>BDSI01000065.1:168722-696858 GCA_003117195.1 Eudorina sp. 2006-703-Eu-15 | reverse complement strand
ACATTTGCAAATACGGCCTCCTGGCGACCGCATCCCTTGGCCCCCTGGCTTACACGGCCATTCTTAGTCCTCTCACGAAACCCTGGGTCTCATCTTGCTGACGCGTGCCTTATTCGGGTGCTACACTACCTAATGAACACCATCTTAATTCCCTGGACCCTCACTATCGCGAACACGGTCACTCAACACCTGGCGGGCCTGCATCTGACCCGATGGCTACGGCGAAACCCGATCGCAGCCCTAAGGATCACAGTGGCTGCGGCGGCCCTGACGCTATTGTGCTGGGAAACTGACGACAGCAGAACCGGCGGCTCTGCCACTCACTGGCGCCATACCAACAATTATAAACGGCCTACGACCCTTCCCCATGCCACGGCCCGGGCCCGCTCAGCAATTGATGCCTGTACAACCATAGGTGTGGTGGTGTCAGCCCGCAACACCACAGGACACCTAGAAGCCTGCCTCCTCACACCTCTGGCGGTGATGATATGGACCGAACTGGATCTCTGTAGCAACTTCATACCAACCGACAAAATAACGTGCGGAGGACCCCCCGGCACCACCGCAGACACCACGATCAGTGGGACCAACACCACACCGAACCTCGGCAACACCATAACATGGCCACCCACGGGACACCCTCGCGGCCAAACCACGCGCGAACCATACCATGAAAAACAGAAGGCCCAGATGTGCATGGTGCACGCCATCAACAACCTGATGGGCGACCCATGCATTGACCCCGGGCATGTACTAGGATACTGCCGTGCAATGTACGCGCACCTCGTGGAGACACGGAAAACAGGCGTGGCAAATCTATGGAAAGGAGGATTTGACCAACGCACAGGCTTTTTCTCAACGATCGTGCTGAACCACTACCTGCGATACGGCGCTGTCGTACAGAAACCGAACGGAGACATCCTCTCCGACCACCACATCGCGACGGTGTCCAGCGGATTCACTCTAGGCCCCAACGACCGACTGGACACTCTGCTTGAACACCTGCCTCCGCACACGCGCAACTGGGGCTTCACGGTGCACCTTGAAAACCCATCCCACGCAATCGCCGTCCGGTACCACCAAGGGGCCTGGTACGTGATCGACTCTATGGATTCCAGACCGCAAAGGATCACGACAAGTTGGCCCCGTGGCCGTGGTGCCGTATACTACCTGGAGATGAGACACAATAGCTCCACCGTCCAAACGCACGTCGAGCTGCGAGAACTCCAGCCACCCGAAATTTGGCGACCGCCACACACGACGGCACCCAACAACGGGCATAACCTTGAGCCGATGCCGCCGGCAACGACCCCACCTAACGAAACAGCGGGCCAACATGAGCCGTACAACCCCCAGGCCGCCAGGCAGACGCGCAGACAACCAGGGGGACCGCAAACTGCGCCCCAGCTGACGCCCAAGTGAACGAGAGGGGTAGACGGACCGAAGATGGTAATCCTCCCGAAAGTACCGGTGCATGTCACGACGCCACATACCAACACAGGTCCAACGCAACACGTGCCCCGCCAGGGGCCCCGAAGACGCGAAAGCAAGACAAGCAAGACAGCAGCAGCGCGAAGAAGCTGGCGCAAACAGAGGCAAAACGCTCACGGTCGTAGACCTCCTCCGGCGCAAGGCAAACAAGCGACAGCACCCGGACCCGGACGCGGCTCACGATACCACCGCCGCAAAGAGGGAAAACAGCGGCAGTGTGCAACGCGCAAGACCACCTGTCATGCCAGCGCCCGACGAAGGCAACGCGCCCCGATACCCACCAGTTCATCCCCCGAGACCGAACACCGGTACGCCCACATCGTCACACATAACGTACGAGGGCTGGCAACCAACCTTCTCAGTACGATATGCAACCTAAGAACCTGGGATGCAGACATCCTTGTCCTGACAGAAACGAAAACTGGAAACCGTACAGCGTGGATTAAAGATGCCTTCCGCAGGGAACCGCAGGCCTACAGACTTCACTGCAGCTCTAAACCGCGTAGTGCCGGAAAGGCGCGGTACTCCGCAGGTGTCGCAGTGGCGATTAGCGGTCGCTACAGTCGCTCAGGAAACGTCACTTATGTCCAGCCGCCGGCCCCGCTACAAGGTCACCTGTGTCATTGCAAGATCTCAACCCCCATGAGCACGCCCCTCAACATCCTTGGGATCTACTGCCAGAAGACACCGGGACCCGGAATGCCATTTATGCGCATTGCAGAATGGTGCTGAAAACATCAAAGGCAAACGGAGAACACGTCGTGCTGGCGGGGGGATTTCAACGCGGTCAGAGCGGCAGAAGAAAGGAGCACCGGCGTACTTGATAGCGCGCCGACCGGCTACACGCCAAGTTCGTCACGGAAAACGCGCTCAGGCCCGCACCTGAGAATCAACTCCCCCGCCAGATGTCCTTCGACCAGTGGGTCGACGGACACCGCGCACACAGCAGCCGGATAGATGACATTCTGCTGTGCCCCGCAACACAACTCAGCGTAAAACTTAAAGCCACCGCCTGTACGAATAAAACCCTGGCGTACAGCAGTGTGACCGTGGCTGCCGGCCAGTTCGACCACAGGCCCGTGCACACACCGGCTACCAACTGACGAAATCCGCCTGTGGGATGCCAAAACACCCACGCGCGCCACCCAAGAAGCGGCAGACCACGTTAATGCAAAATGGAAAAACGTCATCCTGCCGGTCCCACGTGCCACGATCTGTGCAGCACAGACACGAATGGACGCCACACTCACATCCGATATTGCTGCGCTTCACGACTACCTGCATCCCGCAGTCCGCGACATTGAGGATGGGCTGGCGAAACACGCCGCAGACCCCAACACAGCACAACGGCGACACATCTCATGTCGACGCTGCGATCCCTTGAGAGCGTGCAGAGGACCAACGTGGAAGCTGCGGCCGCGATGCTGCAAGTGACCCTCAATAAAGGGCTTGCCATCCTACTGGAAATGTGCACGCAGAAGCCACCTAACACGGGAAAAATACACCCTAAGCGCACAGTCAGCAGATACGTGCAACGTCTGCACCGGGAACATGTGCAGCTCAAACACGAATACGAAGCAGAACTGCGAAACCAGACCTGTTCAGAGCCTCATCCAGTCGAACACAACGGCGCTACCGCGGAAGGAGGCGACCCTAGGCAAACAGCCGCGGCACACACACCCGCGGACGCAACTCGCTGCCCTGGTGCACGCCTTCGCGACACGATTCGACAAATTGGCACCCAGATAAGGCAGGCACTGACCATCGAGCGCAAGAAAAACATTGCTGCTGCGAAACGTCGCCGCCAACATCTGGTCGCAACTCGCCCACGACGAGCCCACCAAGCCATTTTCAGCAAAGATGAGCTTGAACGAGGGCTGCCCGCGGTAAGACACCCCACCTCGGGCAAAGTTTGCACAGAACCCGACTCCATCCTTGATGCCGTACATGAATACTTCAAGATCCAGGCTGCCACGATAGGCACACCGAAAACTGGACAGTACAGACCGGAGGAGGCACCCAGGACATATCCGTTCCTTCAGGGCACGGCGCCAGACACCTTCCACCTCACCAGCCCGAAGAAGGCCGACGACCACGTCCTGCTGAGCAGCATCGCTGACCCTTTTAACTACAGCAGATGCATACAGCACTTAGCCCGAAACAAAACGCCGGGACCCGACGGCCTTCCCAACGAACTCCTCAAGGCGCTGCCCGATGCCCTACAGGCCACCATCCACGACCTCATGAAAGTTATGTGGGTCAAATCCCACACGCCGAAGGATTGGACAGAGTCTGTCACGGTGCTGCTCCCTAAACCTGGCGATGGGCTCCTCCTCAAGAACAGGAGACCCATCGCCCTAGCAAATACGCTGTACAAGCTCTGGACCAGCCTCATCACGGTGTCTATCGGAGACGTCGCACCGGAGCTGGCCCTGTTTAGCGAGGCCCAAGAAGGCTTCCTTCGGTACAGAAACACAGAGCGGCAAATTCAGAACCTGCTCCACGCAATCGAAGATGCGGGCTCACGCGGAATGACCTGTACGTCCTATACGTGGACTTCTCCTCGCGTTCACACGATCACCACGACCTGCTGCTTCAAATCATGTACGACTTGGGCTGCCAGACGACCTTATCCGTGTTGTCCGCAACCTCTACAGCCAGGCCCGAACAAGCATCCGGACAGAACATGGTACCACAGCGCCAATCAAATCGAAAGAGGCACGGTCCAGGGGGGATACACTTTCACCAGTGCTCTTCATCATCTTTCTTTGAGCCCCTCCTACGATGGCTCCATTTGGCGGGCGAGGCCCAGTACGGATGCCTCTCGACGACCTGAACGCCCGCTATCACTGCAGCTCGCTGCTTATGCCGACGATCTTGCGGTGCTGACCAACACCACGCGGGACTGCAGACACAGTGCGACAAGATTAGCCTGTACTCCCAGTGGGCGCGTCTACAAGTGAATCACTCGAAATGCGCTGTGACAGGCATCCTGCACCGCAAGGCATGGTCCGACCGCGGTCTGAATGGACGACATGCCGAACGCCACGCTCAAAGCGGGCTCTGGATGCGAAGTCAAAATCAGTGATCGGCCAGTGCCGTACATCTCCCCCACCGAACCATACAAGTACCTTGGGGTGCTTTTAACGATGACTCTCAACTGGAGCGCCAAATGACTCATGTCTGCGAAGCAGTACGGGATAAGGGAGACTTATTACAAGGCTCCATGGCGACGCAGATCAGTGTATAAGGATTATACAGAGCTGTATCCAACAGTGTGACATACAGCTTTCCACCATGGGTATACTCCAAACGATGTACGACTCCTGGATGCGATGATAGCACGCATCGCCCGCCGCTGTTACGGCTGCCTCCAGCTTCCCACGCGCGCCGTGCTACTACCAGCCGAGCAATACGGACTGGGGTAGGATCCTGCTCCCGATCTATGCGCGCACTGCAACGCGCGCCCTGATTCTCTCCCTAAACGACGAGGGACGGCTCGGCGTTGTGACAAGAGCCATGCTGGAACTGCAGTGTCAGTTAGCGCCGACACCAGGATGCACACGCTGAGGCGCGAAAGCAGCTTCTACACGACTCTGAAGCAACTCACGCTCGCCCGCGACCACGGCATCGTGGTGACCGATAAAGGCAGGCCGTACAACACCTCCCTGAACACACTTATGCGGCAGCCACCGCCGTCATGCCGAGCAGGAATCGCGTGAAGAGATTCTGCGTACAGGCTCTTGCTCCCGCTGACAGAGCTGGGTCTTGATATGCACTCACTTATAGATAAGAACACCAAACGGCACCTGATCACGACCGCTGAGCTTCAAAAACTCTTCCCCCGGGGTAAGGTGCAGCACCGGCACAAGGTATCGCTGAACAGCTGAGTCTGGCCGTAAGCTCCAATGCCCCGACGCCCCACACTCGTGCATGCACGACCACGCAAATGGACATCCGCGATGCCGCTGGAAGACAGGAAACTCCGTGCGATCCCGGATAACCCGACATTCACCGCCTAAGGCACAAATCGAGCCTCCCGACACGGTCATAACGCCATCCCTTGACCCGCACGTCAGCCGCAACGCACCAAGTTGTGTGGAGTGCGACGCGACAAGGACCCGTCAGAAGGCCACGTCGCCGGCAAATTCACCGGAGTCCGAAGCGTCACCACCGCTGGATATGCCTGCGGAAGCGAGCGAGTTGGGTGCAAGCGCAAGAGCTCACTTAGACAAAGGCAACTAGACTTCATCAACAACAACACACGTTGTGATAACAAGGCGGTCGGAACAGAAAACGCGGCTATCCACAGAGTGCAGCTGCACGATCCCACTCCTGAACACCGCACCTCATGCATGGAAACACGGCGAGTCATGGCCGCGCTGCGGCAGGACACACGCAAATGCGTGCCCAGCCTTGGCACCCTGCAAGGACCAGTCGCACAAGGACCGCGGCCACCCCGAACCCAATAACCCGTGAAACACCGTGTATCAGGAGGGCCCCAGGCTAGACGAGGAGAAGGGCACAGAATCCCCAAACCCTGTCCTAGCGTACCTCGCCAGCAAAGGGCTTGATGACACGCCAGCGGCGCCCGCGCTCGGCGGAGCGATGGCGCCGAGGACGCCGCTCTAATGACTACTGTAGAGGTGGAACTCGGCGACGAGCCGCGAACATCGGACCGTACATAGTGTCGCCAGCACCGACGCCACATCAGGAGCATCTTATCCCAGTGGTGGTGGCCACAGTGGCAAGTCGCTCGAAGCAGATCCTCCAAAACTGTATCCCCTGGAAGTCTGGAAAGGGCAAAGCCGAGGACACCACGGGACAGCAGCAATTAGTATACGACCTGTACAATGAAGCGGAGGACATCGCCGAGGTCCTCGCGGGCCCAATCACTAAACGAGTCGCACCCACAAGCGCGAGATCCTCCAAGAAGCAGAAAGTCGGGACGGGCAAATCAGCAGTGACACATGAACGGTACTACACAGTCGATGGAACGACACAATCATCCCGATGTCAGTTGTCGACGCGTACAAAAGCATGGGGTACGTGCCGAAACAGCTCCTGCCGGTGAAGGGGCTCTACGGCACCGGATGGACCGTTACTTCCGACGGGCGGTGTGGGAACCGTCAGACATCCCGCGGCACATCTGGAGAGGCTGCCGAGCGGACCAGACGCCCTGGCTAGGTTTAAGCAGAAACAGCTGCGCAGCGCGGCTCCCGATTGGTGTACACCAAGCCCCGCGACACCGCCCTCACGAACCAGCAGAGGCAAGGCCGATGGGACCAGCCACCCTGGACCACGCACACCGCGCACGACTCATCCGCGCGAACACTACCTTTGAGGCTTCGCCGTGTAACCCGTACACGGACACGCAACCCACGGGGCGGTACCAGATACAGCTGGGCCGGCGCACAGCTGATGGCAATATGACCGACGACGCAACGGCCTTCGTCTATGACCCAAGAGGGAAATGTGTGGGGACACTCAGCATGCAACGCCTTGATACCCTGCGAAAGCGCTATCACCACGCATCGACGGCCTACCCGAGGTCCACCGAAGCCTCGCGGCCCGGGCGGCTTTGCTGAAGACGTCGCGCGGCTCCTCCTGAGGTACAGCAGAGACCCCAACGGTCGAGCGGTCAAAGGCCCACCAAGATCGCAGGCCACTATTAACGAACACCTGCGGTGCGTACTCATTAAAGCCTTGCAGGACCTAGACTCCGGCCCTGTCGCGGAGCGGTTCTCATCACCACTGAACAGTGCCGAAGAAATTGAATGCTACTTCAGTGTACATGCAGAAGATCAACTGTTCGGGGCCAACGTGGACGCCTATTCCCAACCATTCACAGGGCTCTCAATTGCGCATCCAGACCCTGACCCCGTCAGTGTCAAGAAGGCAGCAATGTGGGCGGTTGCTGGCGCGATGCACACCACAGCGTCCGCAGCACCCACAGCTACACTGCTCGTTGCCCCTCACACCAAAAGCGGGGCCCACACCTCGCTTCTGGATACCCCTTACATGTTTTACCTCGGCCGGATCAGCCGCGGTCTGACGTGCTCACTCACCGGAGGCGTTGGCACCGATACCCTGACCCCTGGGTACAAAGGGGGCTTGGACATTTTCGTCATTGCCAACGACACAGCTCTGCGTGGGCTGAATGCCGCTCGATGAAGGCGCTCCTCCAGAAACTCCAAGACGCGGAGGCCTTCGGCCTACCTAAGAAACACCTACGCAAGCACGACAGCGAGGAACACTGTCGCCATACCCAACGACCCTACCCGTGCAAGGTTGCCCAGACCATGCGACGAATGAACGACTCGGCAACGCCCAGGCCCAGGCCCACAGTACAAGTGCCCCGACGAGAGGCACAGGAGCTCGGCGGGAGCTCGCGGAAGCGTTCCCGGCACCATGCCTCTACGTATCCCATTGCATACTATAATTTGGACTGATGGTAGTTGCGTCAAACCGCTCGCAGGCGACGGCCCGAACAGACTTGGTGCGGCAGCATACTGCGAACTTACCGGGGAAACCTTACATGTAGACCCGGCCGGGGAAGGATGTACAAATACAATCCAGCGGGCTGAGTTGTCGGCTATACGTGCGGCCATCGCGCAGCACAAAACCACGAGTCGCGCATTAACCATAGCAACTGACTCACAAGCATCACTGGATCTCATAAAAAGCGCCATCAATGAACCCAATAAATTGCATATTTCCAAACATAAAGCCTTGCTTATGGAAATTGTTGAGATGCTGTACGACTGCACCCAACAAAACACGACTGTCCATTTCATAAAGGTAAAATCACATACTGGTATTCATGGTAACGATAAGGCCGATGAAGGCGCAACTGCGGTAGCACATGGTAATGCCGAGCCAACCGTAATTGAGGCCGCAGATAACGCCCCGTACGATAAGCTGGTCTGGCTACGACAAAAAGATACAGGACTATATATCAATGACCTTAATAGGGGCATCCTCAAAGGTCTCCAAAAGAAAACGTTCGCGGGATATACAACCGACACGACCCTAACTGAAAAATGGCGCGACGCGTCGACAAAGCTAGACTCTAAATGCAGCAACGCCTACTTGAACAGCTCTCACACTAGTCATTGGCTAAAAATCCAAGTGCTGAAGGCACGGTACGGACTCTTGTATAATGCGAAGCTGAAGAAATTGTACGGTCGCGGCGGGGATGGCCACTGCCCGGTCTGCCGCAATTGCAACCCGTCGGGCCCCACAACGGACTCCGGAGCCCACATACTTGGAGGCTGCCAGCACGCGACGTTTAAAGGCATGTACATCAACCGGCACAACCAGGCGACACGCATTATTGCGGATTGCCTCAACAGGGGCCGCTACGGAGGCGGTTTCATGGTTATGGACGCTGGCAAGGCAGAGGATATCCCACCGTTCTGCAGTAGCACGCGGGTACCCAAGTGGATGCTGCCGCATCTGACTGAAGAGGAGATCCGACGCCTCCGACCTGACATAATGTTCATACCCACACTCGCCTCTCACAAAACCAAGCGCAAACGCTACCAGGGACCCGTGGACAAGACCAAGCACGAGGTGTACATCATCGAAGTGGGGTACACTGGCGACCTACAGCATGCCGACAAACTAACACAGAAGACAACGCAGCATGCCAGACTCAAAGAGGAACTAACAAAGGCGGGGTGGACAGTGCACTACGCTGAGGAGCAAATAGTTACATTGGGCAGTACTGGAACCCTGCCGACTACACTTAAGTCGCTCCTCTGCAGACTCGGAGCGACTACCGACCAGGCCCACAGCACCTGCCTGCACATCCATCGACACACGATAGAAACCGCAGGCGCAATCATCCGGACCCGGCGAGTGATGGAGGGTGGGATAAAATGATAATAACCAACCTAGGCTTCCCCGGTGGTGCGGGCATACAGGGGTGACTACGCCACCCCTCAGTTCCCCACCCCCTTAATACACGCCAGGCTTCGGCCGGCGTACTATTATTATTATTATTATATATATATATATATCGTTAGCTCACGAAAAAAGCTATAAATCGTATACGGAGGCAGGAGCTGGTCGATGCCCCGACCGCGAGGGGATGGCGCGACGACGAAGCTTCCGGTCAGTCGCCAGGAGTGCCGACCTCCGTGGATGGTGCGGGATGGAGGGGCCTTGACCATGGGCAAACCAGCATGTACGACGTACGCGTACATGTGTATGCACGGAGAGTCGTACCCCACCTGATAGAACCGTTCGCTCTGCAGCGGGAACGTCCCGGGGTTGTTGTCGTCCTCCCTGTGGATCAGCAGCAGGGGCCGCGTGATCTTGTCCGCGTGATGGGCAACCAAGACTGGCCGAGGGGGTGCCAACCGAACATGGGTTCGCCATCACCCAAGCCCTGTTCGGGACGCAGGACAGAGTGGCCCGCATTATAGCCCAAACACGAAAGCGAGTGGACGCTGACCCGCCCCCGAGTAAGCAAAAACGGACCGGGAGACATAGCCGACCGACTCGCCGTACATACTACACGGTCGCCTGGCAGAGGACCCTCATACCCAAGGGGGCGCTTCCGCTTTACGAAGCCCACAAGTACACACCGCGCGACCTGCGACCATACACCACAGGAGATGATGGGGAAGGCGGCATGCTAGACGTTGAATGGGAACCAACGGAAGAGGAGGAAACCAGGCTCGCGTCGCAAGACACATGGGACACCCTGCTATCAGAATACAACCATAGACGAGAACACGGCGTCGAACATGAGCCCGGGCGAGTGAACCAGGCGCAAGATCAACACCTAACGGACGAACAAAGGCAAGGACGATGGGAAGAAGAGTGCTACCAGACCACCCGAGGACAGCGGACCCTTCGGAGGTACGTGGAGATCGACACCGAAGCACGGAACCCGGAGATGGACATACACCCGACCGGCAAATACACAATCCAAATAGGCAAGCACAATTGCGCGCCGGGCGCGGCGCACCCGATATTTAGTGATCCCCGAGACCGGGAACCCGCGGACCTACAAACCGCGAAACGCGCATATGTCTACGACCCGAGGGGAAAATGTCTAGGAATGCTCCCAGCAACACGACTGCGCGACATGTGGCTCCGATACACGGCGGCCAAATCTGCTCACCCGGAAGAACATGCGAGGCTTGCCGCCCCCGGAGGATTCCCCGAAGACGTGGCCCGACTGCTGCTACGATACAGGGACAGGGGCGGGAGCAAAACGAATACCGTCAAAAAAGCGCACGAGAAACGTCTTAGCGAATATCTCATGGAACGACTCATGCAGGCCATAGGTGCGGACACGGAGCGCTTCGCCTCGCCCTTGAACGTCGCCAAGTGCACAAGAGTATACCATGCAAGATTCCCCGAGGACAAACTGTTTGGAGCAAGCCACGACGCATACCAACAGCCATTCAGGGGTGCCTCTGTCGCTCACCCGGAACCAACCCCCGAAGAGGGACACCATGCCATGCGATGGGCCCTGGGATGGGCTGACGCAGAGCGCAACCACACAGACCCCACGGCCACGCTGCTCGTGTTCCCTGCATCTAAAATGGCACCCTACACCCGGTACCTACGGCACGACCTGGTCACTCACGTCGGGACAATCTCGACCGACAGGAGTGACAGCAACCTAAGCAACGACGCAATATGGGAAGACGTCCCCTCTTACCCCAACGGCCTCGACCTGATCCTCGTGGCCAACAAGACTGGAGGCAGTGTCGTGGAACCACTTCGCCAAGCAATCGACTCCATCACGAAGCCGCCCCAGGACCGCACAGCAATGGACGAGACCCAGGACACGGACCTGCGACTACCCCAATGGGTGCGCAAACACATACGTAGGTTGAAAGAGAAGTACGAAACCGGCTGTGCACCTAGCCTGAGCTCCCGGAGATGTGACAACCTGACCGACGACGAACGATGCAGCGCACACCTGATGTTCCCAGCAAAAATAGCTCTGCGCCATGACGCTGAATCCGGCATATACACTGATGGGTCTGTCCAAAAGATCCAGGTTGATGAAGCCGAAGCGCAAGTCCTTGGGGCGGCCGCGGTCGATGCCCTCACAGGCAAAACGCTCTACATAGATGTTAATGCAGGATCGACGGGATGCCAAACCATTACACGTTGCGAGCTCAGTGCTATCCACCAAGGTCTTACAATGAGAAATGACGAGGAGGGCCTCAACAACGCACCCATTACAATCTGGACTGACTCAGCCGCGTCACTGTTTCTGATAATGAAAATGATAAATCAACCTACGAAACTCGCGCTCAGTAAACACAAAGACCTACTTACGAACATTGTACGGATTCTGAAAGAACGAGCTGTAAGTAAGGAAACTCAAGACACATCTTCTGAAGGTAAAATCCCACACAGGAATAAAATACAATGACGCGGCTGATAAAGCGGCAGTTAAGGCTGCGCGCCGGGACGCGCCCGACGACGCCACGTGGCAAACAGAAACGTCCGACAACGACCCCAGAGCGCACTATTGGTGGGTGCGAAAAGCCAGCGGACCGGAACGCACCGCCGGTCACTACGCCAACGACCTTAACCGAGGGGTGACATCGCTAATAAAACCAGAGGTGCACCTCGGTTACACCAAACAAACCCTGTACACGTCCTTCATGTCAGCCACGCTCCCGCACCTAGACATCCGTACAAGCGCGCGCACCCTCAACCGGCGCGCGGGAAGGCACAAGAAACTCAAGCGGTCTATGGACTATTGGTACATACGGACAACTGTGGAACAACAAACTGGCGCAGCGCTTCCGACGTCCCCTGGTAGGCACCAAACGATCGCGTATACAATCCGCCGCAGTCCCACCACACATGGTGGAGACCGCACCCTGCCCACTGTGCCGGGGTCCCGACTCTGGAGGACACATCCTGGGTGGCTGTCAACACCCGGACATGACAGCCCTCTACATCAAACGACACAATGTCGCAGTCCGGCAGATCGCCAGACTGCTCGCCACAGGACGCTTGGGTGGTTGCTTCATGATCATGGATGCTTGTCAGGCGCAGCAGCTCCCTGACTATGCCGCGAGCACCCGCATACCGGAGTGGGTGCTGCCAAATACACCCACCGACCTCCGCCTAAAACTCAGACCGGACATACTGTTCATACCAACGATACCACTCCTGGAGGCAAGTAAACCGGGATACACAGGCCCCTGGGATCGCGAGGACCACACCGTACACATTCTTGAAATCGGCTACACCTCAGACACCAACCACACTGCGAAACAGCACGACAAAGTGCAGCAGCACGAGACCCTGGCCAAAGAGCTTGCAGAAGCGGGATGGAAGGTGCGCTATACGAAACAGGACGCCATCAGTCTGGGTTTCGGGGGAACCATACGAAAAGACCTCCTTCCACTCCTGGTTGAGCTCGGGGCCTGCAGCCACGCAGCCAGGGCGTGCTTGAACGACCTGCACGACCATGCCGTACATATGCTGAACGGCATCGTTACACTCCGACGCAAGATGGAAAGAGGACAACCTGTAGGAGACAATCCATCAGGAACTTAGCACACAATGCAGATCGTGATTTCACATTAGCGGTGGCGGGTAGTGTATAGGCAAGGGGAAACCCATAGCCTCATCACTCCTGCCCCCTTAACACATGCCACAGTCCCTGACTGGGCGTATTATTATTAGTATTGTTATTATTGCTGCACATACACGCGCTGAACATACACTTCGTTGATGTGCTTTGCTCATCCCCGTTAAATTCGTTAAGCAACCCCATCCTTGAATTAAGCAACCGCATCGGAGGTTTTACGGCAGGTTGTGCATGCACGGGCACGGACGGACGGAATTTTAGCAGGGCATCGATCGGAGCAGCTGACGGCAGCTACGTACCTGCATGCGGTGTGGCTGCACGAGAAGCAGCAGGCAGCTACGTACGTAACCACCAACGAACCAAGCAATCAAGCAAGCAACCTACAACAATTAACTTCGTCCCCGCCCAACGATAACCGTGCGTATAAGAACCACTCGCATCGCTCAAGATGGATGTTGTGTCAACATTTCATATTTAATTACTTGTCTTTCACGGTTTTTGAACGACCTTTTACGGCCGACCGCGATAATTGATTGTAGCCGATTACAGTAAGTGCTTTTGCGTGTGCCGTTTGTTGAGGTCCTCGGTATTGCTGCTTTAATTCCTTACTTTGTGCGCCTACGAGTCTTAGGCACGTACGCCCCAGCTTGACGTATATATTTATTGTGCATTCACGTGTATTTGATTGGTTGCTTGAATATCTCATTTCGTTCTTCATATCCGTCGATTGTCTCCTGGGGCTTCTGCGTGCGTGGCGGGGGAACCGAAGTTACACCATCATGCATGGCTAGCAGCAGATCCGCATTTAAATTGACCGGATTCGTTTTTTCCTCTGCGTTGCTTGTAATCATCAGCGTCTGGCGCTGACGATCGACCTGTTGCTTCCCTCCGCTGCCCTGCCTGCCCTATGTTAAAAAAATAGACGCACGCACCCCGCTCGTTCGATGTCAGGTTGAATGCATGCTTTCTCATTACTCTCGCCCCCCTACGTTATGTACGTACATCTGCTTGGCATACTTGATTGGCACGCAGCACGCAGGCTCGCTGTTGTGCGTGGCGGAAGAATGCGGAGATCGCTTGCTGCTGCTTCCTGGCTGCCGCTGTTGCTGGTGGCTTGCTACCTGGGGCAGCAAGCCCTGCTGTGCGAGGGCCACGGCTTCATGCTGACACCGCTGTCGCGAGGCCGGCTGTCTGGATACGCCGAGTGGGAGGTGGCCGGAGGCAAGTTCGGTCGTTCCTTTGCCCAACTACTAACCCAGCCAAGATGCACACAGCGCGGCAGATTGAATGATTGTATGTGATTATTTATATAACATGATTTATTATATATAAGTATATATGCAAATATCACAAACGTGGGATCTTGCTTGTTTTAGGGATGCTCCGACGGCGGGCATTATTTATAAAGTATTATCCAAAACCATTATGAAATATCATATAATGCTTTGATTATTATTTACAACTCTTGATCCAACTTGATTGTAGGATCGGTTAACAAGGGATAACTCACAGTGTTGTCCGCGACGCACGGGAAATCTACGAAATCGCTTAGTCCGAAGCGCCTTTTCTCTCATCCACATCCAGGTCTCGGGGCAGATTTATTTATTTCAAGTCAATGTCAAAGACCTGCAAGTTAGGAACTTAATGAGAATCGACACTTCGTATCGATTGCTGCATGCATACATGGTTTCACTATTAGATTCGTTTGCTTGGTACTTAAGAAAAACATTGCATGTAATTGTTAATCAAAAAACCAAGGAACACGATGTTTGGGCATCCCACTGCAATCTAACCACCATATCGTCATTGACGGTTGTGTAATTGCCATCGAGGACGCCTAAATATAGACGTATTGCTTGCGCAGGCTTGCGTGCGGCCGCGCGCAGTGCGGAGCCGTGGACGACGTCGAAATGTATATACACCGACAAATTTCGATTCAAACAAATTTTTTCATACTTACATTTCTGATACTATGAGCGTTTTTTAGGCGAAGTAGTGGGTTATGACTTTCCAACGTTGACTCGCGTCAATCTCCACTCGTCGTTTACGCATGTTGATAAATGCTCTTAGTTAAGTGATATAATCTCACATTAAATAATATTTCCAAATTCACGTGCGTTTACTCAAGTATTCAATGCGTGAATTAGTAATGCCATGGACAAAGGGCCCGTACAAGCCATACATTTCTGATTGCTAATGAAAATGTCCCATGATCACCACTTGCTCGTTCTCTGTTGCTGGTCGTCGACCATCACGTCCTTGCTGATGTCAGTAAGCAAGAAAGCTTCCTACCTAAGATAGCCAAGCAACAAAAGGCGCGATTCCTATCATCTTAACGTCGATGTTCTGTACTTTGGAGGAATCTCTCCTTCTCCGCTATCGTCGATGGGGCCGGGCCGACATGCGTTGAACAGGGTTCAACCTTACTTGCCGTATGGTGTGGCCGAAGAGCGATGATCAGCTGCGGCAGCAACAATTTGACATGCAAGAGTAGAAAGTGAACGGGAAGAGATCATCGTACATTTGCCGGGAAGTCCAACATCACGACGACCTCCACCCTTATTGCTGGGCCGACGCACTGCTAGAAAGCACAGCGGTTCGGCGAATGGGGTGATGGGGCTCGCTACTACCGTACGGAAATGCGCTTCGGAATCATGCGCGACGCAATCACGCAAGGCTGGCTTGACCAACCGAACTTTATTTGACCGAAGTACACCTAAATACCTAATTACCGACCCGTCAGCACATACAGCTCCATCCTCAGCTCCATTCATCCACGTATGCTCGCTCCCTGTCGCTCCCAAGAAGTCACTAGCTTCCCCATACATGCTCACCGGCAGTCTAGCTACACCGACCAGGGCCCGCACAGTCCGCCGTCCAGCACCCCGCCGTTACCCATCCAGGGCTCTAAACATCCGGCATGACATACACCTACCCGCCCCGGGCAGGCGTCACAGCGCGTTCGTTCTCAGCCAGGGGCCCAGGCGCACGCGCATTGGACTACCGTAATTGGACCGACCCACGGGTCATGATCAGTTACACACACACACACACACACACAGAACCTCCCCCCAGCACTCTTGTTCTGCCTTTCTAATAACACACCCTCCTCCCAGCGTTTCATCACCCCACATGTCGGTCGCCGAACGTTTGTGCCGGGATCTATCCCCGCAGCAGCAAGATGAAAGCACAAACGATACAGCGTGTCAACCAACCCGGAACACCTAAACGGGATTTCGTACGACGCCCGTATACACACACGACCATGCAGCAGGTCATTTAAGGCCAGCAGAGGAGGGACATACGCTCGGCTGCACACACCGCGTCCACCCCAGGACTCCCTGCACTTACACCGTACGTACGTGTCTGGACCTACGCCTCCGTCGCTTGCCATGTCGTGGTGTCTGTGCTGGTCGAGGGAAGAGATCCACAGTTCCACATCGATGCCTGCTCATTCGTTGTGCGGCACCGCATGTCACCTATCTCGGCACCTATCTTGGCGTATGTCATTACATACAACGGTGAGTTGCGGAGAATGGTTTCATCCCCACGAGCGTACGCAGCACGGGCCGCCCGTGCTGCACATACGCAGCACGGGCCGCACGTATGCAGCACGGGCCGCACAGCACAAGGCTGACACGCACACATACACTCAATCGCTGCCCGCGCCCTCCGCGCCCGATGACGCCGTGTCGTCCGTGATGTAGCCGGGGTCCAACCGACCGTAGCCGGCGTACCTGTACGACATCGCACAGGGCAGCACAAGCAAATGCACGGTCGTTGTACGGCATATGAGTGGGCAGCCGCGCGTGGCCTCGCCATCAGCCACGAACGTACGAGAGACGGCAAGGATGCTAGCGCCCGCGCGCCGCCACTCTTCCCCATCCTTTCTTCCAGCCGCCTTCCTGCAATAATCACGTGGGGCCAACCCCATGTTCGTACAAGTGAGCGCGTGTGGTGGGCGCCCACCTCTCGATCCACTGATCTTGTTCGTACAGCGTGTGCATGATGGATTCGTACGCCAGGTAGCCGTGGCTCTCGTGGGCAGCAGCACCAGCCGGCAGGGGGCGCCGTGGCCCTTGAGAGCCTGCGGGGCGGGCGGCCGGCGGCCGGCGGCCGGCGCGGGTTACGTGCTGCATATATCGTACATCTACCGTATATATCAGCACGTCATCAGCACTGCCCGTGTTTCCGTACACTTCACCGCTCCGGGCGTTGGGGTTCGTTCATAAGGGTATACATTCAGCAGTAGTAGTCGGCAGCATTGATTACGCACGCACGTGTTTTGGATCGGACACGATTGGATAGCTCACGATAAAAAAGGTATATATATATATATATATATATATCGTTAGCTCACGAAAAAAGCTATAAATCGTATACGGAGGCAGGAGCTGGTCGATGCCCCGACCGCGAGGGGATGGCGCGACGACGAAGCTTCCGGTCAGTCGCCAGGAGTGCCG
This sequence comes from Eudorina sp. 2006-703-Eu-15, assembly GCA_003117195.1. Classification (NCBI taxonomy): domain Eukaryota; kingdom Viridiplantae; phylum Chlorophyta; class Chlorophyceae; order Chlamydomonadales; family Volvocaceae; genus Eudorina; species Eudorina sp. 2006-703-Eu-15. The sequence continues at coordinate 679,320 of BDSI01000065.1, read as the reverse complement.
ACCTCCGTGGATGGTGCGGGATGGAGGGGCCTTGACCATGGGCAAACCAGCATGTACGACGTACGCGTACATGTGTATGCACGGAGAGTCGTACCCCACCTGATAGAACCGTTCGCTCTGCAGCGGGAACGTCCCGGGGTTGTTGTCGTCCTCCCCGTGGATCAGCAGCAGGGGCCGCGTGATCTTGTCCGCCATCCTGTAAAAGGGATTTCACGTACGGCACATAATTCACGACACATAGGCCTTGTACGGCACCCGAGGCACGGCACACATGCCGTACGGCATTCCCGGGGGCGCGCGTGGGGTGGCGCACGTGGCGCACGCACATCCGTCCCAATAGTACATTCGCGGCAAAGCAAGTCTCGCCTCATCATACGGGGAACCCTCAATCCAGTTACGCAGGCGACCGCCGCAACCTACCCAGCAAGCAAACGACCCGCGCCCCCGCGCGCCCCTCTCCCCCGCCCCGCTGCCCTCCCTTGCGTGCACTACTCCCTCCCTCCCTCCATCTACCCCTCCCTCCCTCCCGCGGCCCCCCTGGAGTTCATTCGTCCGTCCTGACGCACATGAAGGGGGACATGCGGTTGTACACCTCGGGGGCCTGCCACAGGGTGCGCTCCTCGCTCTGGAAGCCAAAGGGCGTCAGCGTGCGGTTGTAGGCGCCGGTGCGGGCGATACCTGTGTGTGTTTATGTGTGTGTGGGTGCGGCGGGTGGTGGCGGCGGCGGCGGCGGCGAGGGCAGAGGGCGGGAAACCGGTGGGTCCACACGCAGGCACGCACGGTTGAAGCCGGAATGGGTTCAGTACAGAACCGTTCCGCACGGGGTACGGAGTCCCGGGGGATGTTGATTGCGGGGCGTTCGTGGTCCTCCGCTGATGATGCCGAACGGAACACGAGGAACGGATAGAGCCTTCCGTCCCTCCCGTCCCTCTCCGCCCCATTCGTCCCTCTCGTCCTTCTCGGCCCGATTGGTCCCTCTCGTCCCTCTCGTCCCGCTCGTCCCTCTCGGCCCCATTCGTCCCTCTCGTCCCTCTCGTCCCGTCCCTCCCGGGAGGGTCTCACCCGCGGCGAACAGGTCCGGCGCGTGGGCGACCAAGTTGGCGGTCATGAAGGCGCCGTACGAGTGACCGCCCACCGACACACGGGCCGGGTCCGCCACGCCCCTGTTGACCACCTCCATCACCGCCGCGCGCGCGCCGCCTGCATGCAAGGACACGTGTAAAGCAGGCAGGCGGGCGAGGGCGGGCGCAGGAACATGTCTGTGTCTAAACTCTAGAGGACAACATGGCATCGCGTGATGTAGTGCGGGTGATGAGGTACGGACGGACGGACGGACGGACGGACGGATTTGGACAGCCTGGTTTGGCATTGCCGGGAACACGGTGATGAAGGATAAAGGAACCAAGGGCGTGTATAGGGCCCCCCGCTCCCGTTCCCCGCCCCGGCTCGCCACCACGTACCCGTGAGCTGTTCCACGAATGTGTCGTTGGGTTCCGGAGGCTTGGAGCCGTTGGAGTCGTTGGAACCGTTGGAACCGTTGGAGCCTTGGGCAGGCCCCTCCTGCACGACATTATTCCCGCGGCACGGCGGGCCGCAGGGCCCGATCTTATCGGTTACATTCACAGGTAGGCACGTCAGATGTAAACAAGATATCGAATGGGGATATGGTCAGATAGAGGTGACCAGGGCAAGGCAATGCACCAAGCGCCCAGTCGTACTTTCTGCCGTACTCACTTGCACGTCCGCCACGATCGGCAGCGTGGGTCCGTCCAGTACGGCATACCCACGTGTGAGCCACAGGATGGGCGAGGTGGAGCCGATCGAGGTGAACTGGTGGGGGGAGCGGCGCATCTGGCCCGCCGCCTCCTGCATGCATGTGCAAGTCCACAAAGACCCAGACCGACACGTGGGGAAAAAGATAAATAGAGCCGCGAGAAGCGAAGTCCAGCGCAACAGGCGATATACCGTAAGCGACGGAAGTAGAGGTGCTGAAACCCGGGTTAGCTGAGGCGACATTGGATGTCGACAGGCGGGGGCCGGGGGGACTGATGTGAGTCTGTGACGGAACATGGGCCATCTGGTGGCGGCGCTAACACAGGAAGGTGTGGGAGGGGGTGACGGTACACCGCCCGTGCGACTGCACTACGCATTATTGCAGGAACGACCCTGGGCCTCAGACGGCGCTGCTGACTCCCACCCTTTCCCCCATCCCCCATCCCCCTGCCCCTTTCGGCTTCTGCTGCTGCCCCACCTTGGTCTTGAACTCGCGCGGGTAGGCCCACACGATGCACGGCAGCGGCCCGTGGGTCGCTTTGTCGTACCCGGGCGGCAGGTACAGCGTCGCCGTGAGCATCACTCCGTCCGCCCGCGGGTAGCGGAGGACCTCGCGTTGCAGGTCCCGGAGCTGTGCGGGTGAGGGCCAGGGCGTGGGCGTGGGTGTGGGTGCGGGTGCGGGTGCGGGTGAGGGTGAGGGTGAGGGTGAGGGCCAGGGCGTGGGTGTGGGTGCGGGTGCGGGTGCGGGTGCGGGTGCGGGTGAGGGTGAGGGCCAGGGCGTGGGTGTGGGTGCTGGTGCGGGTGCGGGTATGGGCGCGGGTGAGTGTGCGAGTATGGGTGCGCCAGATTCGAAAACAGGAGGAGGGGTTCAGAGATGCGGGTGCCGTGCCTTCGATGGATGCGTCCCAGGAAACGGAAGGGTGCCGGCTGGGTAAGTAGACGCGCATAGAGACTTGACCCGACACCAGTACTTGCCGAGGGCAACTTTTCGTAAGTTGGGCAACCAATCTGTGCGTACCCATGTGGTAATGGGGGCGCCCGGGAGGTTTGCGGGCACCTGGCTAAGAAGGACAGACGGGTAATGCCGTTATGCCGGGCAATGCCGTTAAGGACAGACGGGTAATGCCAGGGCAACGGGGCTGCCCGCACGCTCCTTCAGCGTGTAATGTCCCCCTCCCCGGAGTCTATTTTACCGCTAAACCCTAGGGGTTCCGTTGCTCGCTGGCGGTCACAGGCCGCCGCCCGGGGCCCGGGGCCCTGTGTCCGCTGCCCCTCACTTGCGGGTAGGGGTGCGGGAAGTTGGTGACCTGGCGCTCATCCCGGCGGCGCCCCGCGTCATGGAAGGTGGCCCAGTAGGCCTGGGGCGGGTCCGAGGAGGTCTCCCGGCTGAGTCGCATCGTTATGCCCTGGTTGGGGGGGCCGTGGGGAAAGAGGGGTGGGTGGGGCGAGGCGGGGGAGGGTTGAGGCAGACGAGTGAGGGCCGGGGTGAGGCGAGGCGAAGGAGAAGGCGGCGGAGGAGGCCGAGGAGGAGGAGGCGGAGGAGGAGGCCGAGGAGGAGGAGGCGGAGATTACAACAAGGCAGGCAGGCGGAGAAGCAGGCGGGTACGGCCATCGTGGCGACTGTGGTACTGGCATTGGCGATTTGGGCATGAGTCATGAGTCATGGGTCATAGGTCATGAGTCATGGGTCATGAGTCATGGGTCATGAGTTATGGGTCATGGGTCATGAGTCATGAGTCATGGGTCATGGGTCATGAGTCATGGGTCATGGGTCATGGGTCATGGGTCATGGGTCATGGGTCATGGGTCATGGGTCATGGGTCATGGGTCATGAGTCATGGGTCATGAGTTATGGGTCATGGGTCATGAGTCATGAGTCATGGGTCATGGGTCATGAGTCATGGGTCATGGGTCATGGGTCATGGGTCATGGGTCATGAGTCATGGGTCATGAGTCATGAGGTTTAAGGGGGGGCCGGCCGCGCCCCAAGCGGTGTTACCCAAGCGTCTCAGCCAACCCCGCGGGGTTCGCACGGCCCCCTAGACGGACGGATCATGTCGAGAGCTGTAACCGCTCGCGGGGCACGACAGCACAGCACGACCGACACGGCCCGTGCCACCCGCTCCCATCAGCTCCCATCAGGGTATCCACCCCGCGGCGTCGTCCTCCCCGTCCGCCCCTTCCCGGCGGGATAGCTTTTACCGGTACGGTAGAGTTATCCTGTGCGCCCCTCCCCAGCCCCACCCCAGCCCCGCCCCTCACCACTCCAGCCCCGCCCCAGCCCTGCCCCGCCCCAGCCCTGCCCCTCAACCGCCCTCATCCAGCTCCTCCCCACCCCAGCCCCGCCCCAGCCCTGCCCCTCAACCGCCCTCCCCACCCGTGCCCAGCCGCAGCCGCCCACCCCGCCCACCTCCACCGTCAGCGGCGCCTCCGGGTCGATGTCGCTCATGATGGAGCCCACCGTCTCGTAGTACGGCGGGGAGCTCTGCCACAGCCGGTGGGACTCACCTGCGCGGCGGGGGACGGACGAGGAGGGGCACGTGCGTGTGTGTGTGTGTATGCGTGTGTGTGACGAGGTGTGCCAGGAGCGGAGTGTAACCCGACCCCGTAAGAGGCGGAGCGTAATCCGACCCTGGCACGAGCGGACTGTAACCCGACGGTGCCAAGCGCGGATTGCAGCCGACCGAGCCAGCCGCTCACCGGTCTCCAGATGCATCAGGTCCAGGAAGGGCTTGTTGCCCTGCGGCGTGGCGCCACTGCCCGACATGAGCAGCCAGGTGCCGCTGCCCGAGGCCAGACCGCCCGCCGTGACGGCCCGCCGGCCGGGGGCGGCAGCCGCCCCCGCCGCAGCGCCCTCCGCGGCGGCGGGGGCCGCGGCGGCGGCGGCGGCGGCGGCGGCGGCGGCGGCGGCGGCGGCCGCCGCTTCGCGCAGCGCCGCCAGCGTGACGGGATCCGGCGAGATTCGGGCGATGGCGTAGCTGCCGTACCGAGTACGACGGCTGAGAGGGGAACCCGGGTCGCTGTAGACTTCCTCGTAGTTCCTGTACGGCGGCGGAGCCGCCGGCGGCGGAGAAGGAGAGGCCGGTGTGAGAATCCAAGCAATCAGTCACAAAGATACCCAAAACCTTCAACAAGTAATGAATTGTAAATCCATGAGCAAGTCCCGCCATACAGCAGCAGTGCAGCGCGCCGCTGCCGGTGATCCCAGGTACCCGGCCAGCGAATCTGTCGCGTTTCGGAGCCAACGCGCGCCATTGACCCACGGGTCGCAGCAGACCCGTGGGTCTCCCTCCACTCCCCGGCCCCCACTCGCCTGTCGAAGATGACGGCCTTGGGCTCGTCGGGTCGGTCGGGCGAGATGCGCCACCAGACGCTCCTCCGCGTCTTGTACCAGGACTCGTACAAGATGGCCAGGTCGCCGTCGCACCTGCAGGGCGGATGGCGCGGGCCCCCGGGGCGGCGGGAGGAGGAGGGAGGTGTGGGGTCAAGGACGCGGGGAGCGGGAGCAGGGGCAGGGGCGGGGCCGGGAGCGGGAGCGGGCCGGAAGGAGGTGTGTATTTAGAAAAACAGGTGTAAAGGAAAAAGCTGGCGGTAATATAACAAGAAAGTCCCCGGGGTCTGGGTATATACTTCAACACCCCGGACCCGGGGTCGTTTGACCCGCCACGCCACTCCCAGGATCCGGCACCCGCCACGCCACCACCAGGACCAGGCACCCACCACGCCACGCCGCCGCAGCGCAGGTCCGTGGAGGCCAGCACGCGGGGCTTGACGGCGGGGTCGGCCGCCTCGTCCGCCTCCAGGCGGTACACGATGTCGCGGGGGGATACCTCCAGGGCGGGGTCGCCACCGTCCTGAGGGCCGCACGGAAGGGGGCCAGGACAGGGTGCCGGGCAGGGTGCAGGTCAGAGTGCAGGACAGGGTGCAGGTCAGAGTGCAGGACATCAGAGTGCAGGACAGGGTGCAGGTCAGAGTGCAGGACAGGGTGCAGGTCAGAGTGCAGGACAGGGTGCAGGTCAGAGTGCAGGACAGAGTGCAGGTCAGAGTGCAGGACAGGGTGCAGGTCAGAGTGCAGGACAGGGTGCAGGACAGGGACCTTGTCCGGTTGAGGTGAGGCTGGTTAGCGTGGGGTGTGTAGCGTGGGGTGGGTAGCGTGGGGTGTCGGGTGGAGGCTCAGAGGTTTGAGGCGCTCAGGCGCAGCAACCCCTGAGGGACCGGGCTGGGTGACGGTGAAGGTAAGGGGTAGGGCCGCCGAGGCTATGGACCCACTACCACCTCCAACAGTCCACCAACTGCGTGTGTGGTGCGCGTTGCGTGAAGTTGGTGGAGATACCGTGTATGGCTGGTACGGCACCCTCCCGGGGGAGAGCACACCACCGGGGACAAGGACTGAGCTGGCGGAGGGACCGACGAGATTGAGCGGGGGCAGGGGAAGTGAACCACGGGTCTCACCTGGGCCTCGATCCACCACACCTCTGACGGCGCGTCCGACCGCCAGCTGATGCGCCTGCGAGGGGGCGGGTGCGAGGGGGCGGGTGCGAGGGGGCGGGTGCGAGGGGGCGGGTGCGAGGGGGCGGGTGCGAGGGGGCGGGTGCGAGGGGCGGGTGCGAGGGTTGCGGCCGTCAGGCGATGGGGAGCAGGGCCAGGGGGGGCGTGTGGTGGTTATGTTTGTGCGCAGGATCGCCTCATGGCAGGGCGGATGCTGCTTGGCCGCTGCCCAGGATTGCATCCACACACACGTATTACGGACTGAACCCTACCACCGTCTCAGGTGGGACGATGATTAGCGGTGCCGCGGATCAAACCCTCCTCCTTCTCCGTGGCCGACCCACCGACCGACGCACCGACCGACGCACCGACCGACGCACCGACCCACCGACCCACCCACCCACAGACCCAGCGACCGACCCCCCGACCGACCCACGGACCCACCGCGGTCCCGCCCTGCAGCTGTTGAAGGCAATGGGGATGTCCTCCGCGAGGGGCAGGGCGGCCAGCTCCCGGACCTGAGCCACAGTCAGCCAGGGAGGGAGGAAGGAGGGGCCAGGCGCCAGGGAGGGAGGAGAGGTGACCTGGGCGCGTAAGGATCCGCACAGCGTCCGCTTGCTCGCAGAGCTCGCGCATGTGTGTATGGGTGCCTACTCGTGCCGTACCACATCCCGACTGTCGGACTAAGGCTCAATTATGTACAATTATGTACCTCATACTAGGGGCGGGTCCGGAGGGTCCGGAAGGTTTAAGAACACATGCACGGCTTCAGACGTTTCCTAACCACATGTCTTGATAGGCTATGTCCCCAGAGCCAGGTTGGGTGCACGCCTCTGGGCCCCCCGACCTCCCCACCCCGCGGTCACCGCCCCCGGGACCCCCTCACCCCCTCACCAGTGTGCCGTCCCTGCGCCACAACTGAGTACGGCAAGGGAACCTGCCGCACTGCAGTGCCGTACTGTACGGCCTCTCCAGCCAGGACACCAGCATGTACCGACCGTCGGGCGAGGGGTCCACACTGCGGTCCGTCAGACAGCACAGCACAGAGACAATAGAGGCGGCAGTGGCAGTGGCAGTGGCAGTGGCAGCGGCGGTGGCGGTGGCGGTGGCAGCGGCAGCGGCGTCAACAGGGGTAGCAGACGCGGCGTCAGCAGCGGCAGTACCGGTACCGCAAGTACCGCAGGGTACCGCACAGTACCGCAGGGTACCGCAGGGACAGGTCCGGGGCTGCCTTGTCCTGCCGTGCCGGCGAGGCCCCGCCAGCCCCAGGACGCGGGCGAGGCTGTTTTAAGAGTCATTCATCCCGTCGCATCAGGCCAGTCCTTCAAATCCGCAGCAGGATTCACGGAGCGAGGGCACGGAAACATCTCGAGTAAGGTGCAGTACGATGATCTTCAACTATCGTCCCCCCGACCGTTGACGCGGCCCGCGCCACTGTATGTCGTACATCGCGGCCCGACCCGTACACTCACTCGATGTACATCCTGGCGGGCCCTACAATCACCGCCTCTCCTGTCCGTACATCCAGCCGTAGCAGCTCGCTGAAGCCGTAGTGATCGAACAGCGCCATGTCGTACTCGTCCTGTACGTACACGGGCGAAGCAGGACGGGCAGGTTCGAGGGCTAAACGAATTTGCTGCAGCCGACCCATGGGTCAGTGTCGTGCACGCGTCGGCCAGTATGCGCGCTTGAGCAGATCGGATGTCTTACATGCATCGGCTCTATCGTCCGCTTTTTGTGCTGTGCGCTGAGGTTGCAGACACCTCTTAAGACGACGGGCCCACGGCCAGATGATGACCTGACCCGTGGGTCGCAGTCAGAGGATCCACCAGCACGCATCTGACCTAACCATTGACGCAGCATACAGCACCGTACCGCACAGCACAGCACAGCGCAGCACCGCAAAACACGGGGCAACCATTGACGCAGCATACGGCACCCCACTGCACAGCAAAGCAAAGCACAGCACCGCAAAACACAGCACCCTGGCACGAGACTGAGACCCGACACGGTGCACCTTGAGCAGGTCGGGGTAGGTCCGGTTCTGTGACTTCTTGCCCGCCGTGTTGTCGCTGATCTTGGGTCCCAGCGGCATCGCCGGCCGCGCCGGCGGCGGCTTCAGCCCCTCGGGCAGCACCGAAACCACGAGCGTGTCGTCATCCAGCCAGCAGTACTCGTGAAACACCGTGTTGAGGCCCCGGTACGGCAGGCCCAGCGGCATGCCAGCGGCGGCGGCGGAGGCGTCGGCTGGATCCGCCGGCGTCGGCGTCGTCGTTGGCGTCGGCGTCGCCGTTGGCGTCGGCTGACCCGCCTTTGGGCTGCCCGGCGTTGGCGTCGATGGGGCCAGCGGCGAGGTGGGCCGCCGCAGGGCCGGGCGGCAGGCACCGGTGCTTGGGTCTGCCAGCCACAGCTCCAGGGGGGCCCTCGGCGGGTCGCCGGGGCCGCCGGGGCTGCGGACCTGCACATGGGAGGTGGCGGTGGAGGTGGAGGCGACACGTACATCACGCCATGCAGCCCTGCGGCGGTCCGCGGATTCGGGACCTCTCAATGCAGCTGGAGAGCGCTTCGATCCTGCTTCGATGCTTTTAAGAAAAGGAATAAGGAAAAAGGAATATGGAATCGTCTTCAGCTCACACTCACAGTCCGACACAGCGTGCGGCGCTTGCAGTACCCAGGGTGTACGATTGTACGGTCCGTACACATGTGCCGTACGTCCCCGCCGTACACCCACCGTGAAGGCGATGTGGTTCCCGTCTGGGCTCCAGGTGATGTAGTTGAGCCAGGATCCGGGCGGGTAGCCGGTCAGCTTGCGGCACTTGTCGGCGGGGGCGGGGACCACCTCCGAGGCGGGGACGATGGAGATGCCTGGCAGGGCGGCAGGGCGGCAGGCGGGCGAGTCAACACGCGGCGGGGAAGGCAGTCCGGCAGGCAGGTTGGATGAGTGGGGAGTAACCACTGACAGACAGGCGGTCAGATCCCTGACCTTTGCCACCCGCACCGTCTGAGCCGTTGCCCCAATGCACCTGACTACCACCACCACCACCACCACCACCACCACCACCACCACCACCACCACCACCACCACCACCACCACCACCACCACCACCACCACCACCACCACCACCACCACCACCACCACCACCACCACCACCACCACCACCACCACCACCACCACCACCACCACCACCACCACCACCACCACCACCACCACCACCACCACCACACAGCCACAGCCACAGCCACAGCCACAGCCACAGCCACAGCCACAGCCACAGCCACAGCCACAGCCACAGCCACAGCCACAGCCACAGCCACAGCCACAGCCACAGCCACAGCCACAGCCACAGCCACAGCCACAGCCACAGCCACAGCCACAGCCACAGCCACAGCCACAGCCACAGCCACAGCCACAGCCACAGCCACAGCCACAGCCACAGCCACAGCCACAGCCACAGCCACAGCCACAGCCACAGCCACAGCCACAGCCACAGCCACAGCCACAGCCACAGCCACAGCCACAGCCACAGCCACAGCCACAGCCACAGCCACAGCCACAGCCACAGCCCCCCCCCCACAGCCACAGCCCACCACAGCCACAGCCACAGCCACAGCCACAGCCACAGCCACAGCCACAGCCACAGCCACCAAGCCACAGCCACCACCACCGCTGCTATCACCCCCACCAAGCCACAGCCACGGCTACCACCCCCACTACTCCTCACAGCGGTCCAGCCCGACTGGTCGCGCCGCCAGCCTGACGGGTTGCGTCCGGGTCCCTCCAGCCTGACCAATCGCGGACGAGTCCCCCGGCGGGCGGTTGCGGTGGCGGTGACTCACTGGTCTTGTAGCCCAGCTTGCTGGGGGCGTACAGCTCGGGGTCGATCCGGAGACCTGCCAGCTTGAGTTCGGGTCGGGACACGTCGTAGATGGGCGGCAGGGAGGGCGGCTGGTCCATTTGGAGGAACTGCACCGCGTTCAGTCAGGGAGACAAGGAGGGCGTTGGGGCCAACACAGGAGCAGTCAGGGAGACAAGGAGGGCGTAAGGGGCCAACACAGGAAGGCACCGGGCATGACGGCCAGCACGCATTCTCGTGTTGACTTCAACACCGGCATCAGTAGCTGGTGCTGCGTCTCCCCGCCGCCCCCGTTGCTTTGTTCCCCCCCTCCCCGTTGCTTTGTTCCCCCCCTCCCCCCCTCCCCGCTTCACCCCCGGAAAGCACCCTAAACAGCGCCGAGCTCGCTGTTGTACGGCGCCGTACCGTCTTCCTGTCCGGGGAATAAACCAGGGCCGGCTGTGGCGGCGCATCCACAATGGCCGCTATCTCGGGCGGCGGCAGTTTGTAGCCGTTGGGGCTGTCCTGGTGGATGGGCGCGCCGCCGGGGACGGGGTTCAGCGGGAACGGCTGGTAGCAGTGCGGCTCGGCGGGGGGCGACGTCGCGGTGGAGGCTGTAGCAGCGGCGTCGCCGGGACTCCCTGCGGCCGCCGCGGCTGCACACCACCACGACGATGGGAAATCCCGGGGATCGGGCACAGCACCATTGTCTGGTTGTAGGAGCTCGGAGCCAGAGGCGGTGATTGATTGTCACTTGCGGCATGGGAAATGAGGGTACACCAGGGGAGTTCCGGAGCGGGTAAGCACCCCACTCGTCGGCAAAACAGGCGAAGCTAGGGGTGCAGCGGCAGGGTGTGGGGACGTTCTCCTGGGCATCGCGCCAACCGGAGAGGCGTGTCCGCAGGCCCTCCACGCGCCGCGAAACCAAAGCCAAAGGCAAGGCAGGGGCAGCTGTCGCCGACCCGTGGGACGGGCCCCTCCGGCACCCCGACGCGAGGTGGTGCTGAATCTGCACACACACCCCAAAGGTGTTGACGCATACGCCCTTGCTTTTGCTGCCCCTTAGGATCAGTAGGTAGTTTAGTAGAGTTTCGTCTGCATTAGCCTACGACGTCATAGCCGCTACTTCTGCTGGCGTCACGGCGCCCACCGGCGCTCGACAACGATACGGGGCGCTACAGCATCACGGACTACACCACCTTGGGACTACTTATGGTCGACATACTTCGCCCTGGCATATTGGTAACTCTGGTCTCGGTCTCAGTCGTCGGTTGCGTTGCTGGACACGGTTCTGCTTATTCGCGGCTCAGCTTTTCTCCTTGCTAACACCCCAAAGGTGGGTGCAGCTGAGCGGCAGCCACCGCCAGCCGCCGGCCGAGGCCCCTCAAACGGACCTTCTAGACCGCCCAGACCTTCCTGAACGCCGCGCGGATCTACTGCCAGGTCCGGTCCCAGCGGAATGCTTCCCCGGGGCTGGGCCCTTCGGACAGGAATAGCAGCACTGCGTTGCAGTGGGCTGCCAGCCTGCTGTTCCAGGCTGTTCCTGCTAGGCTGATGAGGTAGGGTCAGAGCCGCTGCGGGGGCCCACCTGTAAGCCGTGATCCCGCAATCGGGCGAGCCAGCAGCAGCGATGGCGGCCGTGGTGCTGCACGCAGGCCTAACGTGGCGCGAGGGAAGGCCAGGGGCCCGGCCCTAGCGGCCCCCAGACGGGCTGGGACGGCGGGGACCGCCGCGCCGCGCCAGGCCGCGCTGCTGGAGGCATCCGCGCTCCGCGCGCCAGCGGCAAAGCGACGACCCAGAGCATGCATATCAAGTAATGTGCGCTGAGTAGCTGTTAGGCGCGTTGATCTCCGCGAGCGGAAGGTAGCGTCGCAAACGAACGGACCGGCGCGCGCCAGACGAACTCCAAGAGCACTGCCCGTGCAGCAAGCTCGCATCAGTAAAGCGGTAACCTACAATGATTTTGGATTTAAGGTTGTCAACGTGGCCTTAATGTAGCCCGTGGTACACGCAGAATGAATGCGAGCAAAGAGCTGTCATGCACTGATCACAATGTGCTTGTAATATACTTGTGACATGAATCAAGTGGCTGCATAATATCAAGGAACGACCATCGCTGGTGCAGTTGCATTATTGGAGAAGTTCGTTTTCGTTGGGGTCGGTTGCTAGTGTGTAATCTGCGGGATCTTTCCCGCTGATCAGTTTTATTGAATCAAAATATTCAACATTTGAACTACATCAGAATATGTGCATTTGAAAGAGAATGAAACATATCAATTGGGCATTTCGAGCGTAAATGGTGCCGGCAGGTGGTCGACACTACTCAATGCCACCGCATCGGGGGCGAACGCTTATTGTAACATTCCCCTACAACGTCATAGGTCAAGACGCCTCAGCCATTATAGAACTGAAAAGCTACAAGTACGACCAACGACAGGCAACTAAGTCGGTCACTTGCCGTACAGCAGGCGCGCTTGAGACTCGACTACTCATTCCGTATCATCCCGCCGCAACTGCTCATGACGTAACGTGCCGTGCTTATCCTTCGCGAGACCTCCTCTACCAGTCTCACGGTCTGGCCGCGGGCCTGTCAGGTTCTGCCCGGCCAAGCAAGCAGGGTCACTGGTCTTAAAAGTTCGATCGAACGGTGGCGGGCGGTCGCCATCTAGCGGGCATACCGGGCCGCCAGGGACACCTGCCTCTGCACAACCCAGGCCTTACGTAGAACCTCGGACTTCTCTGCGCCCCTTAACAGGGAGCACCTTGGTCGCCCATCCAGTCATCCGCACCACCTACGTACGCGAGGTGGTGCGGATGACTGGGCGACCAATGTTCTCTCCATTAGCTCGCTCGGCGAGCGAGCTAATGGATGGCCTTGGAGGGGCATCTGTCATAGGGGGGCCCCGCGTCCATCCCACCTGCCACATGACACCCGACGCTAGTACCGTCCCCCGGGTCGGACCAGAACGGACCAGAGCACCAGCCAGACGTGTGTGCACGGCCATTCCACGCGCCCAGTGTCGTTCACACCTCGCTTCGTTCGCACTACCTGGCACCACCCGCCGCCAAGTGGTGCGACCTGTGCCACCCATTCGTATTTAATAGGCGCTGTGGAAGCTGTCGACCTGTGGCAGCGTGATGGATGAGCGCCGTGTAGCGCATCCTTCCTGACGTTTCGCGACGTATCCTGACCTTACTTCCTGCTGCCAGACATGCAGGCGGCCAGCGCGCTAAATGAGCTACGTATGTATCCGTTTCTTTATTTGCTCGATTTTGTTTTGCTTTCCCGCGCTGCTGCCGATGGCCGCATTACCAAGGCGTTTTCGTGTGCGGCTTGCCTTTCGGCCTTTTCATTAGGTATATGCGATAGCAATACCTGCAGTGGCCGCGAATATAGATTCTGAAGCTTTCGGCCCGATGGCCGCGATGGCCGAGTTCCCAAGGGCTATTAATAACAACCGCGAACCGTAATTTTGTCGGTCTGACGGAGCCGGATGGTTTGGTTTTGTCACGGCATTCGGCCACAAAAATATGTGCATCTTAGCCGGTAGGAGTTCGTCCTGGAAGATGCACTTACACAACGGTTGTGGAACATCCTCCGTCTGAACCCATATGCTAACATCTTAGCTGTCATAGAGCTACCGTATATTCGGGGACGTAGCTCGGCGAACTTTCGGCCGGACAGTCATTTGACATTTAATCACCATCCTAAGGACAATTAGCGGTACTTGAAAGTATTCATGCTGTAGCCGGCGGCACAGGAGCGAACCCAAGTATGATTACTGTATACCAATCGATGAAAAATAGCCATAGGAATTCATAGAGAACATACGTGCAAGAGCGTTTCTTGACAAGAATTGATATCACGTCAGAGGCCTTCCTGTCAGGCCTGTCACCTGGCGGGATGGCAAAGTGTCAGGCCCGGAAACTGGGCTGGTCGCCGGACGAACATGCGAGGATAGTGACTTATACTATCATGACGGTAGAAGCCCTATCTGCATGATGCGGCATACGGTCAAGCCACGGCTGACTCTTACTCTTAGTTCTGTACGGGTGCATGGCCTTTGCTCGTCATGTCGTGACACTCCCAATAATGCCACAAAACTATAGTTTTTAAATTAATAAATCTGTCTGGTTCCGAAAGATTGACTGTCGATAGGTAAGTCGCCGTTTGTCATGTTATCGACCGATGCGAATAATCACCAACGACCTCTATCCGCAGGGTCGCAACCCCCCAGAAACCTTGGCGACGAGCACATCTCTTTCAACCAATTATGGTAGATGTTGCATGCGCTTCCTCTACGTCTGGTGAATCGGCGCGCATCTGAGCCAGCCAGCAGCCGGTACGTTGATACACTGTATGTAGAAAGGACCAACCTTCTTCCCATGCCCATTTCAGCAAGCCCAGCACCTCTGAAGCTTCCAGATGCTTAAGGAGTTACGTCATCGGAGTTATAACGTCTGCGCACCCTTTCGTGACCTTTTCGTGTTCCCAATCGCGAACTCGATAGATGGCCTTCAAAGTGGCAAAGTCCATCCGTACAAGCCTGCTGGTTCTGTACGTGCACGTATCATATTGCGCACCTATGCGAACCGGGCAGCAAGCTCGCCAAGGCCGGATGTCAGTCGCGTGGCGTGTTGTCAGATGTCCGCTTGCGCTTTCAGCGGTGTCCTCAGCAGCGCTCCATCCTACGTATCAGTCATATGGGTATTGTTTGATAATCAACCCTCAAAGTCTTAGCGGACGAGCGTGTTTCGCGCTTGGTTAGTTGCCCACCTCCGTTGCCATGGTCGGTGGTATGTGGGATTCCAAGAGCTCATCGGGTCATGCCTGTCATGTCTATCTGTACATACGTCCCGTGCGTGATTTCGTCATCCCGAACCGCAATACTACGCAGGGTCTTCTGGGGATTTTAGCGGCCACGCAGCAGATACTCGGGAAGTCTTCGTTCGTTCTTCACAAGCAAGAGACAGGGCGTGGGCGAGAAAGCGAGGGAAAGATGGACGAGAAGAGGACCCAGTCGGTCAAATCGCTTATGGGCGTTGTGGCGCTGGATGTGGAGGCGGGGCTGACGGATCAAGCAGTTATGGCGCAGCAGCCCGCCATGCTGGCCCACGCCAGCACGTTCGGCTGCACGGGCATGCGGATTGTGTTCAAGGTATGTACGCGGCAGTCCTTTATTCGTTCCTCAGCGAGCGACCACATCACCCATCGTCCTTGCTTCCTGCACGTGAACCCCTCGTCCTTCGCTGCTCCATACATCTGCTGCATCGTCCTGCCCGCACGTAAACATACACCTCGCTCGCTCCTCGAATGAACGCGCCGACCCGCCTGCAGGACCTCACCCACCGCGTCCCCTCCAGCTCCAAGAAGGGGGAGGAGGCCATCTTGCTCAACAACGTGTCCGGATATTTCGAGGCGCAGAACATGGCGGCGCTGGTACGTACGTCGTCATACATATATGTGTACAAATGGGATGTACAACACTACTTGTGCGGCGAGCTAGCCGCACCCGCGCAGTGCGTGTAACACCGACCCCAGTATTCGTACATTACGCACGCCTGATAACTGTGTACCTCCTGTGAAGCCATTATTACCGCGTGGCTACCTACGTATCTTGCTCGTTCGTTCCGGACCACACAGTCAATCAGAGCGAGCTGCATGGGATGGTGGGTTGGCAGTAGTCACGCGTACGTCATATTAGTAATAATAGTACGGTACGCCGGCCGGAGCGAGCCTCGCTGGCGTGTATCAAGGGGATCTGAGAGATGGCGTAGTCACCCCAACCTGTATGCCCACACCACCGGGCGAGCCTGGACGGGTTGATTGGCCACGGTTGTTCTAGCGCGTACGCACTTTGGGCCGCCATCCGTGCAGCGGTAATGAAAGCGGCAGCAGGCAGGCAGGCAGGCAGGCAGGCGATTGGATGGGTCCCGACTCGATCCGCGTTCGTTCGTTTATTTCTGCAACCGTCCCGGGACCGAAATCGATCCGGTCGAAGTGATCATGAGCGGTCCATCCGTCCTTCTATACATACAATGGATGTCCGCTGCGCGCCCTATATGTACGATACACGTATGGATACGTGTATGTATGCGCGGCGGTGTCTGCTGTGGGCTGATGACTGACCAAGCTAAGCACGGGGCGACACGCACGCACGCATACATGCGCACCCGCACCCGCAGATGGGTCCCAGCGGCAGCGGCAAGACGACGCTTCTGGATGTGCTGGCGGGTCGCAAGAACACGGGTGTCACGGAGGGGATATCCCCGGTCCGGACCATCGCCTTCGCGGGCCAGAAGCCCACCCCGCAGTTCCTGCGGCGGTACACAGGTGCGTGCGTGGGTGGGTGAGCTGCGTGCGTGGGGGCCGAAGCATGACGTACAGTCCGGTGGGATGTACTGCGAGGGCTATTAGTTGCATGTCCAGCTGCGCGACGCCCAGCAGCCGCACGACGCCGATCGACAGGTGCCCAAACGCATACATACACCATCCCAGCAGGCCCCTACCTGACCCTGGCGGACCCACATAGGTTGTTCGTTCCCCGGGCGGGCCCAACGTGTATGTGTGTGTATGTGGTGGTGTACGTGTCGTACGTAGCAATGCCGCCGGCCCAAATAATAATACTGCTGCCGGCCCGACACCTTTCATTTCCTTGGCCGCGAATGAATCATGAATCCGTCGCAGCAGTACGTAATCAGCATCGGAACACCTGATCATGTGGATGGAGTGGGTGTTAGCCTCCCTGCAAACCCTACCTACATACCTTGCCTTGGACTGTTCCTCGCTCCGCGACAATCGACGATGCATGCATGTCCCGATCCCGCTGCGCGCTGTGCTCCGGCCGGTGATGACTGGCAACGAACTGTTCATCTTGCCGCACTCAGGATACGTCGAGCAGGTCCGTGCGTGACGTGACGTGCCCGTCCGTCGTGTGTTTGTGTGTGTGGGGGGGATTGTGGGGATTGTGTATGTGGGTGTGTGCGTGCGCGCGTGTGTGAGTGTGTTTGCCTCACGCAGTTTCGAGGACAGGTAGTCACCAGCCGCGGGATTCTCGAGTTGGGCACTGGCGTGTTCGCACCCCTTCATTTTATATCTCGCGTGTCACCTGCTGCCTGCGTGCGTCCTCTGTTGAGTATATCTGGTATATCATATAAGCGCTTAATATAGGATTTGCTTGTTTTGGTCTATCTCCCACGCGTACGTTCCAACGATCCTAGCTACTAGGTAGTTTTACCTTCATATTTTCGTTCTTCATGCATATAGATTTGCTCCGTGCGTCATTTCGAAAAAAACTCGCATGTTCGTTCATTACCGGTGCGCGCGGCAGTTCGACACCCTGCTGGGCATCCTGACGGTGTACGAGATGTTGCTGTACACTGCGGAGCTGAAGCGGCCCATCTCGGAGCCCCTGGAGTCGAAGAAGCAGGCGGTGGAGGACCTGCTAGAGAAACTGGCGCTGCAGAGGTGCAGGGACGTGAAGGTAGGTGCGCCGGGACGGGGGGTGTATATTATTACATACAGCAGCGGGAAAAACGTAGTGAAAGGACCAGAAGGAACTCAAGCCGCCGAGGACATATACATCGGCCGCGGGGGTACAGCGACAGGACGGATATCACTACTGCGCCTGACCTGGCATGTCCCCATCCAATGAACGCTATGGTAGTACACAAGTAAACCTCGCTCGTGCCTACTTGCTTGCTGCTGCGGCGGTGGCGTCCCGCCGGCAGATCGGCAACGCCATGGCCAAGGGCATCAGTGGCGGCCAGGCGAAGCGGACCAACATCGGTGAGCTGTAGCTAGCTAGGGTAACGCGGGCGCGGACTGCGGACTGCTTGGGGGGACTTCGTTCGAGCGAGGCTGGTTGGGTGACCCAACCGCAGGTGTATGTCCAGGGTTTAGTTTGCGTGATGCGCGATCGATCGAGGTTGATTGAGGGAGAGCGTGCAAACCGACCCAAGCAAGGCGGCTGTCATCACCGACGGATCGCCGCTTGTATGCGTGGGCGGCGGGGTCCACAACACCTTGTTGGGAGCCGTTGGGTTCAGGGTTGTGACATGTATTTGGAATAAACTCAATGACTGCGTGCATTGAATCAAACCCACCACTGGGCGGGCCGTGCGAAAATCAGCGCTCCGGCCGGAGAAGGCGAGCCGTACGTGTTACTCAAGAGCCGTGTCACTCAACAGCCAGCAGGGTTGTTCCCGACGCATCAAGAATCATCGCCATCCCGTCTGCGGGCGGCGCATGGCGGGGCAGGCACGTGTGACGTACTGCACCACCTGCACCACCACTCGCGTCACCGCTCGCACCCCGGCACGTGTGTGACGTGCGTACTGCACCACGTGCCTACCACTCGGCCACCCCGTTTCCCCCCAACCCCCCATGCATGTACGGCACCGTGCATGTACGGCACGCAGGTATCGCGCTCATCACCAACCCCCGCGTGCTGTTCCTGGATGAGCCCACCTCGGGGCTGGACAGCTTCACCGCAAACGAAGTGGGTCGGGTCGCTGGAGGAGGGTTCGTTTATCATTATTTGCACCAATGCGATGATGAGGCGTGATAGTTATTTGCACCAATGATGAGGCGTGCGTTCCTGGCGTGTGCGTGTGTGTGGCAAGGTAGGGGCGGGGTGCACCGTGCGCATGGGCAAGGAGATAAGACATACATACACGCACTCGACTATATATCCATGCATTTACAGATGTTCTGTAGTTCTGTACCACAGATCTGCTGTATGTCCCACAATCAGCAAACAATCCTCTCCTCCGAAACCTTGCTTGCCTGCGTGCCTATATACCTACATACCCTGTAGGTGATGACCACGGTCAAGGGCTTGGCTGGTGGCGGCGTCACCATCTGCGCCACCATCCACTCGCCCACCAGCGTCTGCTTTGCGCTGTTCGACTCGCTGCTGCTGCTGGTCAAGGGCCGAGTCGTGTACTTTGGGCCCCGCGGTGAGTGAGTCATGGATCGTTTATTTATCAGCGGCAGCCAGCTCGCGGCCCGCCGCTGTCGATACTGCTCGGACAGGGTGCAGGGGTAGGTAGGAACGCAGGGTAGGTTCGTTCCTGATGACATACACAAGAATCCCACGCACCTGACCGCCTCGCCGTGCCGTACATACCCCCCGTGCCGTACATGCATACACGTACGTTTGCAGGCCACTCCGCCATCGACTTTGTCAGGAGCGGCTGCCCCAACGCCAAGGAGTTCCTGCCCTGGTACAACGACGCCGAGTACCTGGTGGATATCGTCACGGAGGCGGACCTGGCGGGAAAGACCGATGCCATGGCGGACTCTTACGCAGAGTGGGTCTGGCAGCGGCTCAACCCAGGATGAACTTGGGCTTGCTTGTGTATGTCCATATAAAAATATATACTGGAACGAACAGGATGGGCTACTGTGCTTATTAGCTTTGATCAATTGCCTTGCTAGCACCGCTAATAACCCGCCACTACTCGGTATGTATCTTTGTCGATGATGCTGGGTCCGCCTGCAGCTCGGAGCTGTGCTCGGAGCACGCCGCCCGCATCGACGAGTACCTGTCTGAGCCCGCGGACGAGTTGGACGACAACATCCGAAAGGTGCGTGCTGCTGTGTGCGTGCGTGCCATGAAAGCTGCCCATACGTACTGCGCTTATTGGGATTAGATAGGGAGCGCCTTCATTTGCTTGTTTCCGCGAGCGGGCGTGCGTGGGCTGCGAGCGAGTCACAAACTCATAATGGCGTGCCGTGCGTCCGAGCCTGTCCTGTGCCCCGCGTGCGTGTGTGTCTGGCCGTTAAACCTGGCGTCCTTACGGCTGCTGGCCTGCTGCCGTGTATGTGTGAATCCTTCTGTCTCGCAATCATTCACGCGCGTTCGAGGAAGTCCACCAATTTCCTGTACCCCTCTCTCCCCCCTGCTCCTCCTCCTCCCCCTCTCTCCCTCCCCATCTCTTCTCCCTCCCTCCCCTCCCCCATATCAGGAGCTGGCTGTGCGGTCGGCCACCGTGACCCCCTGGTGGTGGGGCCTCAAGACGCTCATCAAGGTAAGAGGGGGCAGGAGATAAGAGGCTGGCTGCCGGGGCTGGGGCTGGGGCTGGCCGGATTATTGGAGGGTGTATATTGGAGCGCAGAAACCCGCGCACCGCCCGACCCTGTAAGCGTTTAATATGGCACATGGAACAGGTGCGTGACGACCGCACACACACACACACACACACACACACACACATATATATATATATATATATATATATATATATGTGGACCCCTGAGGCCCCATCGAGTGAGCCGGGTTTTTGGTTGGCTGGGTGGGTGTGCGGGAACTTGAGAGCAGGTCGACCCCGTTTTTGGTCTCCTTGCCGAGTGCGGAGCAGCAGCCTGCAGTCGAGTTTGCTGCTCCGGTTTGTTGCTTTTCCCAGTGCAGCGGTCGAGTAAGTCCGGCCGGGGCTCACCATGAGCCAGCTGGCGGCGGGCGTGTGAGTGCGTGTGCGTGGAGGAGCGAGTGTGAGTCTGGCGTGCGAGTGCGCGCGTGTGAGTGCTTGGCCGGCCTGCTTGCTTGGAGGGGAGCCCCGCCGGGCTCGAACCAGGGTGTGAGGCGCGCGGCGGACATACGGACAGACAGACGGACAGACAAATCCGCGCGCCCCGCCCTGCGCTGTGGTTCGGCCCGGCAAGGGGCCCCTGGCACTCGTCCGTACGACATGTGTACGGCGAGCCGCCCACAGTGTAACACCCCATTCATATATATATATATATATATATATATATATATATATATATATATATATATATATATATATATATATATATATATATATATATATATATACGTCCATGACCGGCCGGCCGCAGCGACCCGCGCTCTATCCCTGCCTCTTGCTGGCTAGCTCCGCATCATCATGCATCCGTCCGTCTCCGTCTCCGTCCTTGGCCCCGTAGTACAGGAGCACGAAGAACTTCCGCGATGCCGAGTTCCTGGCGCCCCGGATTGCGGACAAGGTGTTCATCAGGCGCGTGCTGTGTGGGAATGAACGGGGGATGCATCGATAGATGGCTTGGGTGCCGAGCTAGTAGTGACCTTGGCCCGCCCTGAGGGACGAGCGAGGTTGACATGCATGACTCCAGGACACCAGGACACCAGCCAGCCAGCTGGGGGCGGGGCGCACGAGGGCTGACGCACGACAGCTGGCTGCTGCTTGCTGGCCGAACTATGGGTGCGATAGACCGACGCCAGCAGCAGAAGTACTCGCGAACGTACCTGCCTACCTGCCAACTAACGAATCCCGGGCTGCTGCCTGCCTGCCAGCGGAACAAACAGCACATACACACGATGCACTTGGCTGGAAGGGCTCACTCGTCTTAGCGGCGCTAGCTCTATTTGGACAGCGCTGCCTCCCGGTGCCGGATGCACTGCGTTCGCGTAGTGCGCGCTGCCGACTTGACATACAGCAGCCAATAGGCCGTCGGTCCCAGTTTATCATCCGTCCCCACGTCTGGTTAGCTGCTGGACTACTGTCTTCACGTCATCCCGCCCCACGCGCCCCGCCGCCGCCCGCTGCAGCCTGCTGATCATGACGCTCTACCAGGGCGTGGGCGACCAGTTCAGCGAGGGCAACTACATTAACATGGCCGCAGTGCTGTTTATGTGGTGCACGCTGCCGGCCTTTGGCGCGGCGGCCTACATGCCCACGCTGGTGATGGGTGAGTGAGTTCCGTGCGTCGTCCAGCGGCAGATGTAGGGGCTCCATGCCGCCCTTGCTTGCCAGCGTGAGGCCGCCACGACGACTATTGGGACGGAGCGATGGAGGGCGCTGTTCAACGACTGTATGTGTGCGCGGATGGCTGCGTTGGGAGACATGTTGATATATATGATGGCCACCGCGTACATGCAGCACCTACCGACCATCGGTCCACGCATGCGCTGGATGGAGATGTTCGTTAAGCTTCCTCGCTGCTTAGCAGCAGACGCTTGCTTATTAGCTATTATTGGCTATTGCTATAGCAGACACTACAGACACTGCCACGCTCGTTCCATCGCCTCCCCTGCCCCTGCCCCCGCCCCTGCCCCGACGACCTCACGCAACAGAGCGCAAGCTGTTCGCCCGCGAGCGCAACGACGGCCTCTACCTGGTCATCACGTACCTGCTGAGTAAGATGCTGGACGAGCTCCTCCTGGCGGGGCTGGCGTCTCTCGTCATGTCGTCGTACGTCTTCTACGGTACGTACCGCTGCTGACCATGCAGGGTGTGCCTACCTACCATGCATGGAGTGACGTGACGTGTGTACGTACGTACACGGCTTCTGTTGCCACGGGAGGACGCACGGGACTGACTGACAGATGGGATCCTCACTCGCTCACGTGTATACGGCATACGGCATATCGCCAGACCGGGTTTCCTTGGGCCCATCCAGCCGCATGTGTATGTACCAGCAGGCGTGCTTAGCCATCCACCGTGTGGGTGTAGCTACGCACGCGTGCGTGATCGATCAGTCATACACGGGAATGAAACAGGGCTGCGTGATTCTGGGTGGATGGGTGTTGTTTGGACCATACATCCTCACGTGGCAAGTGGTCGTGGTGGAGGAAGATCTTGAGTACGACGTGCGTGTCGTGTGTGGGGTCGCCCGCACGGAACTATGGGAACCCCATCCCATCCCGTCCCATCCTCATCGATGCACCCGCACCCACACCCGCACCCGTCGTTCGTACAGTGATTCAGTTCCAGGGCCAGTTCGTGGCGTTCTGGCTGGTCTACTACATCACCCTGGCCAACGGCATCGTCCTGGCCTACTTCGTGGCCGCCATCTCGCCCAGCCTGGACGCTGCCGCCGCGCTGCTGCCCACCTATGTGGTGACGCTGCTGTTCTTCGGCGGCCTGCTCTTCCCCTTCAGCCAGATACCCCCCTGGTGGCAGTGGTACACCCACATCAGTGAGTACCTGCCGCTGCCTCCGCTTGTTTGGATTTCGGGGGCCACGTGCGGTACAAGCGCGCGAGCCACTAGTCACAAATAATGGAGGACGCAAGGGTTTCGGGTCGATTGTAGGGTGTGGGGGTGTAGGTTCGTTCTAGGCTTTTTATGTACCGTCGTCCGTGGTGGTAGAGATATAGTGGGCCGTGCGTCGGGATAGATACTAATCCATCGTCATGCACTGGCTCGCGCGCCAGCTGCTGCTGGGAATGACGGAAGTCGCTCCGCACGCCCGTTGTGTACGTGCATACATGCATACAGCAGCGCGTTGGAGCGAAGGCTTGCTTACTGCTTGGTTGGAATATATAGGTGCTTGCTTGGAATCCCCGGGTCATCATCACGCGCCTGCTGATAGATAGCTAGAACGCAGGCACCAACAGCCTGTATGTGGTACCCGCCGCGTTGTGGGGCTTGCCTGCTGGATGCATGGTGTGCTTGCATGCTTGGCTGCCTACTTGCGTTCCTGCCTAGCTATCTACGTACGTACTTTGTTGCCTGCTTGGCGATGTTGAACACGATGTGGCATACCATGCATCGATGCGAGCTCGCTGCTGCCTCCATACATAATGTGCATCCCGTTGTCTCCGACCTGCTGCAGACTTCATTCGCTACAGCTGGGGGTCGCTTATGGTGAACCAGTTCGAGAAGCGCGACCCGGAGTTTCTCAGTGAGTGACGCCCATCTAGCCCATCCAGCAGCCTCCTAATTGTCTGTATATATGTATGGACGATCGAGAATAATCAATCCTGATGTCGGGCGGGCGGGGCTTTTCCGGTTCGTTTCCTCCGCCAAATCGATGCCCCTCGTGGATCGGATAGATAGAAGGGCGGGGTGCATTGTGCATGCATGCTTGCATGGTGCATTGTTCGCTCCCATGCCGATGGCCCATGCATGATGCCTTGTCACCTATCTACAACTTATGAATGAAGTCGAGAGAGAACTACTGACAAAGTAATTAGGCGTTCATTTTTCCCTGTATATCGGGATGCTGGGAGTTCACGTCACACGCGCGGGGGTGTACATACATATATACTTCCTGTACGGCACCTTGCTACACATGCCGGCATACACGCACATACGCTTGCCATGAGCGAGCGGGGAGAGTTCAGTGCGTATTACTCCCTGCTACAGACCCAACAATTGCCAATTTGCCTTACTTGTACGCGTAATGCGTGCTGTGGCCAGGCGGCACCGTGCTGTCGTACTACAGCCTCGCCAACGTGGACAAGTGGGCGTACATGGGCTACCTGTCGCTCTTCTTCATCGTCTTCTTCCTCATGGCGCTCACCGCCATGCAGTTTAAGAAGTACCAGCTGCGATGAACGTCACCATGTACAACGTGCACGACATGTACGACATGTACGTACGGTCCCACGCAGTCAACAGTACATCTTGATCACGCCGGGCACATGCATGACTGCCCTTCACAGGATGTATGGACTGAGCCGTCCATACCACCCAGCCACCTGATGAGCTCTATCTGGTGGTGCCCTCCGGCTTGACGACGGCGATGCAGATGCTGGTGCACAGCCGGCGGTGCATGCGCGCAGGAGCCGTGCAGGAGCCGAGCTATCGTCATCATCGCAGTCCGCGAGCGCGGAAGCCCGCTGGCTGTGCTCCCGGAGACACACACATGCAGACAGACAGACATGCGCGCGCTTTGCTTGGTGGCGGTTAGATGGATGCGCGGTGTTTATCATTCGCCGTCCCATCCATCCTGTTCTCGTTCCTGTTCTCCCTTCGTTCACATACGTACGCGTACGTTCATCATTCGTGTGTACGTGGGCACGCACATGCATACATGTACATATATAGGAAGTCGTACATACCGCCGCTGCACTCGTCTTGCCTGCCTGCGTGCACCAGATAGATTAGATATATACGCTCGTACATCTTTCTGGCTCGTACATGTGCACGCAGCAGCCAGCCGTCATTATTCACGCACGCACTGGGTTACAGGCGGCGGGGCAGGAGCGAGTGACAGTAGTGACAGCGTGCCTTGAAATGCGTGGATTGAGGGTGAGTGGTAATTATTCTTTCTTTCCTTCCCGACGGCTTAAGGTAAGTAAGGTAGATTGACGCTGATTACGCTGATTGACGCTGGCGCTTTATCTCGTGACTTGGATTGCCAGAATGTGGATATCTTTTTATTTTCTTTCCCTTCCTGTTACTTGCTTGTATGTCCGTCGTGGGTCATGGCGAGCCCGCCCACGCAGGGGAGCGTGCATATATATGTACCCGTACGTACGAGCGACCATTGCAGTAGGCTGCCGTGGTGCGTGGATGGGTGTCCCGCGCGCGTGGATGGGTGGGTGGAAGGGTGGGTGGATGGGTGCGGGGGGGGGGGGTAGCTAGGTTCGCACGTCACAATTTCCTGATGTACATGTACGCACTGCACTTCACGCACGCTTTGAACGAATCTGCAGCACGGCCACACCTGCTGGGAGGAGTAGACAGGAGGACCGACACTCGTGCGATAGCGCCGCGCCCGCCCCTCCCGTCCCAACCTGGCTGCGCTGGGTCTTCGTTCGCCGTTGGATGGTCAGATAGCTAGATAGAGGCACGCACCTCTCGGTTATTATGTATCTGTATGTGTGGCCTGCTTGCTCGGTAGATACGTAGACACACGACGCAAGCCTCCCTGTCGCCCGTCCACATGTTGCCGTGCCGCACATACGTACGTACATGTACACGCAACGCATGGCGGGCAGGTGCCGCAAACATATACACCGACACCCGCCTGCATAGCATAGCTATCTGGCTGGCTGGCTGCCTCCGTCCGTCGCCAATGCGCCTTTGCCTCCACGGTTGGTTCCGTCTGCTGGGTTCTGCCTGTGACGTCATTAACGATCTAAACCATCAGTCCTCATACATCTGCGCTTGCTGGCCAGCGGAACTGGGTATGGCGAACGTACATATGTCCGGGCGTGACGATGGCTTCTTTTCCTTTATATAGCTCACATCCTCGCTGAAGAGTACGGCATACATACGGCTCCGTCGTCATGCATGTGCGTGATGATAGATAATTGGGGCGCACACTACTCTTGATGATTGCTTGCGCACGCGGCACTACAGTGTGTCGAGTGTCATACTCGATTGCTATCGCATGCCGTGCGCAGTTGTTTTACCACCATCAGCAGCATCATGAGACGGCGCAGCGAGGCGCGCCGTGGGCGGGTGGATGATATTTCACGGAGCTGCATGTTGATTCGGGCCGGCGGTTGCGTCGATTGCGTGCGTGGGCGTGTATTTACGGTACTCGGGGGTCGGTATTCGGTGCGTGCGTGGAGCGAGCGAGGGGGGGGGTCATGGCTGGCTTGGCCGATCTAGCCGATCGCGGGAAGCAGCGATCGAGGTGCGTGCTGCGTGCGTGGCTCTGACTGCCTGCGCTGCTGCCTGCCTGCCGTTGCGCGAGCGAGTGACCTCGAAGCTGCTGCTGACTGCCCGCGCACCATCCAGCGGGGCACTATGGTTGCATGAACTGTGAAATTTTGTAACCGTTACAAGGTGGACCCGTATCCCGACCGGATGTGAAATTGTCGAATTCGTGGCTTCGTAGGGGCAGATAGAGCAGGGAGGGGGATACGGACTACACACATGCATACGGAGGATGTCACATGTAAATGCTGAGAGTTAATTGCTTGTTGGCATCGATGCAGCAGGCTCGCGTATGCATACATGCTGCACTGCACTGCACTGCACTGCACTGCACTGCACTGCACGCGTGCCTGCCCTATTATTTGCCGTGCGTTGTATGTGCTCAGCTGCGGGCGAGTGAGGTAGGCGCGAGGGAGCGGGGTGCGTGGCTGTGCGTGATGACCTGACGTGACGTGACGGGCATTCCTCGATGCCTGCCTGCCTGCCTGCATGTATTTCGTCCATCCTGATTCATGCGCCCCGCGCGACGACGTGCAGACGACACGCAGACATACATACATATGATGAGGGGGAAGGGTAAGGGTTTCGGGTTGCTCATCAGGGGACGAGTGGACGCACGTGCTGATGGCGTATATATGCGGATGCAGGGTGGCTATCTTAAGATATAAATATATATTCGGCCGAAAACCTTGCGTTTTGATAGATACTTTCCCTCGGTGGGAAAATGGGGTTTTAGATACTCATGGCCTCTCGCACGGGGAAAAGCCCCCTTGAGTAGATAAAATGCCGGCAAAAGCTCCCTCCGACAGATACTTTCAGCACGATTGGGCACGGAGTATCTCCGGCCGTAGATACTCCGCAAAATAAGATAGCCACCCTGTGCGGATGTATGGGTGCATGGGGCGACGACAGACTCGGACGACGGAGCTGGTCGTCCGTCTCAATCACGCAAGGCGGTTAGGTTGCTTGGTGGCCGCGAGCAATGATGATTGGTATATGGTAATCACCGGGATTATTTTGTGTATGTGGCTGCCGTGCGTGCGTGCGTGCGGGCGGGGATCATGTGGCATCGATCGATCAATTACATATTTGGAAGTCGATTGGTTCGCGGCGTTACTGGCTACGTACGTAGTACAGTATGTAGTCGCTCGCTTGGTGCAACAAGTGCTGTACGTACGTCAGATAGACCACCGACGGCCCTCGACAGGTTTGTTCGTTCTGGACACGAGCGAAGGTTCTGCGCCAATTGCCGTTATCTAGTTAGTTGGAGCCACTGTAATGTATGCATGTATGTTGCCGTTAATCGCGCCACCAGGCCGCGCGTACTGCTGCAGCGCGGCCGACGTACGGCCTCGAAAGAAGCGAGCGAGGCTGCTGCGATGCGCATGCGGTCGTACATGGTGACAGCTGTCCTACCTAAATGGTTCTGGTGATTGGAGAGGAGGGTGCATGCTGTGCAGTGCCGCTCGAATAAGGTTGCAGCAAAGGTGCGTGGTAATGGGTCTGCAGCTACAGCGAGCGAGCCCAGCAAGATGTGTATGTTCAATTTCGCAAAGCCCAGAAGCCTTTGGCACGAGCTCCTAGCTGGATTGCCGTGAACTACGTAAGGTTTGCTCTTCGTCGTCAAATCGATCTGAAGGGAGAAAATGCGAGACAACATACACGTATCTACTACACTCGAACTGTGAGCAGCTGTAAACTGCTGGGCGGCGCTCGCCGCCCTCCCCGCCCGCCCTCTCCGCGGCCCGAGCGAGCGCGTCGAAACCGGAGGAGATAGAGACGAACCAATCACCCAGAGCGCGTGTAGAAGGGTGGAAGTGCTCCGGTACTAGGGACAAGGGGCCTCGGGTGTAACACTTAATAGTTACAAGCTTGGTTGTCTGAGAGTCAAGGGGAATCAAGGATAATCGTCCGGAATGGCCTGGAGGCCACTTAAATAGCGTTCCATGTCGTACACACTCCAGGAGGGGCCCTCGGACACTGGGGCCCTTCAACGACTAACCAAAGATACCAAACGGATAGCCGGCGGATCGACGGGTCTATCCATACTCGACAGCTAGGTTACAACCGGTTTCGCTTCGACGGACCTTCCATCCGTCTCGCTACATATACTAGATACTTCCACATCATTAGAATATCGGGTTGTTTGCGGAACGCTAAGGAAACAAGATCACGATTGCAAGGTCGCGGGATCGATCTCCGCACGAAGCAATCGCAGATCAATACCTATTGTAATAGCATCCTGCTACACCATCCCCCCTCTACGAAGGGTTGCGTCCTCGCAACTGACACACACAGATCAGCAACACACAACGGCAGCAGGCAAGATGACACGGTAGACACCTAGGGTCGCGCTCGCATTCGCATGATATCCTAATTTAGCTCTTTTTTGAGCGCACGTTGGCGCGGGTCTTGACGGCCTGCGCGGGCCTGGGGTTCTCCTTCTCAAACTGGGCGACAAGCTCTGGCACATCAGCGCGCAGGGTCGCCTCGTCGATGTAGAGGTTCTCGTGAACGTCGTATCCCTTGAACTTGACCAGATAGGAGACCTTGTTCGTGATCGGGGTGATGTTGCGCTTGAGAATGGCTTCCACCTCGTAGAACAGGTCGCCGGTGTCGTTGATGATCGGCTCAGTGGAGCCTGAGTCCTTGTCTCTGGGCGGGAATTTGGGCTCAGACAGATACGGGCGTACCTGACTGATGTTCACAACTGGGTGGATCCGCATGTGGTCCGGCAACTTGAGCTTGATCGCATTGCGGGACACCACTGACTCGACCTTCAGAGGACCGATGTACCGCGGGTTGAACTTGGTCCGGGACGTTTGCGTCAGCAGGCGCAGGTTTGCGGTTGTCAGCAGAACCTTGTCACCCGGCTTGTAGCGTACGTCCTTGCGCTTGATGTTCACGTGGCGGGCCTGTCGCGTTTGCGTGGCGCGCACGTGTGCCTTTGCGATTGCTAGGGCATGTTCTCGGGCAAGCATGAAGTCGGTGACTGCCACGTTCGCTGGCTCCCAGTTCGGGTGTGATTCCAGCAGTGACAGTGGGGTCTTGGGTGTACAACTTGTGTTGTCGCAACAGCTTCAGCACTTGTTCCAAGTGGTCTGCGTGCTCCTCAGTGGTCTTGGAGTAGATCAGGATGTCGTCGAGGTACACCAGTACAAACTGGTCCAGGAACGGACGGAAGATGTCGTTCATCAGCCGTTGGAAGGTGGCTGGGGCATTGGTTAGCCCGAACGGCATGACCGTGAACTCGAAGTGCCCGTAACGCGTGTTGATCGCGGTCTTGGGAATGTCCTCCTCCGAAACTCGGATCTGGTGATAACCGGACTGGAGATCGATCTTCACTACAGGACCCGTACAAGTGACTTGGAGCTCACTTAGAGAAAAAAATTTTTGAGGCCTCGGACTTAGATATCTCGGAAAGCGAAGGTTTTGGGTCCGAAACTCGAAGGCTTCGTTGCAGAATTAGGGTTTAGGGTTTAGGATTTAACCCTTTGGCCAACCTGCAACGAAGCCCTCGAGTTTCGAACCCGAGACCTTCACTTTCCGAGACGTCTAAGTCAACCATGTCCAAGCGGTAATTGTTCAAGTTTAAATTGATCAAAAAGCTAAGGCCGAGGCCTCAAAAAACTTTTTCTCTAAGTCCGAGCTCCAAGTCACTTGTACGGGTCCTGTGTGCCGTAGGCGCCCAAGTCCCTGCCCGAGAACCTTGACGACCTGAGCCCGTCCCTGGAAGGTCTCATCGCGGCCTACGACGAGGCTATCAGAACCACCAAGCGTCTTAGCCCTGTCCGGCCTGCCCTTCGGGATGCGGTCTACAAGCTGCTTTTTGCGCTGTCCAGCGCCGCGGAGCACCTCAGGAGCACGCTGAACGCTTGCTGCCGTAAGCCTACGTTCAGAAGCTTCAAGCCGGCCCTCACCAAAGAGGAAAAGGAGGCCCTCACGACCTTCGCTGAATCCAAGACCCTGACGGACGAGACTAAGGATCAGTTCAAGTTGCTGCTGTCGATCGCTGATGGTGACGTCTCAAGCTACCCGCTGTTCAATGCGTTCATCGCGAGGCGGTTGACAACATCCAAGACGTCTACACCTTGATCCACGAGGCCCTCCTGACCGAGCTGGTTAGCTTCACCATGGCCTACGGCGCCTTGGAGCACTACACCGAGGTCGAGACCCCAGACGTCTCACCCTACAGGCCCACCCCGTACCACCTGCTGATCCAAGATCGCGACGAACTCAAGAAGCAGCTGGCCAAGTACGAGGATGATTAGGAGGCCCTCAAGACCCAGCTGAGCGTGCACGTCGAGCTCATTAGCACCAAGGACCAAGAGCTTCACAGCCTGCAGGAGAAGGACCAAGAGCGGCACAGCAAGTACGTCGCTCAGAGTCGGGAACTGGAGCGGACCAAGCAGGAGTTGGCCGAGTTGAGGCGCATCCCATTGACCGAACAGATCTCCACCTTGCTGGCTGCGCACTACGGTACCCAGCCCTCCGGCAGCAACCCGTACAAGCGCCCGGGCCCGGAGCCCATCTTCAGCTCGCCGCAGCGCCAGCGTGTGTCGGCGGCTGACGCCAAGTCCCAGTCCAGGCCCGAGTCCAGGCCCGAGTCCCGGTCCGAGAAGAACCAGCCGTCGCGGGCTAGCCTGCCGGCGGCCGGAACCAAGCCGTCCAAGGAGCTGTAGTTTGCGAGTGGCGGTGGTTGTTGTCGAGGGTTAGTTCCTCTGAATTGTAACAATGGAGGAACAACAAACGCCCCGCTCTGAGCGAGCATGCTGAGTCTCACCCACTTGCACCTGTCCAAGACCCAGCCGTGTGTAGCTTGGTGCAAGAGTTGATGCGTGAAGCCATGCCTGAGATAGTGCGTCACGTTCAGCAAACGCTGCAGTCCCCCATCAACTCTGCAGCTGAGCAAGCTTCCCAAGCCGCACACCAAGCCGCTAGCGCCGCTGCCCACCAAGTTGTGCAGCACGCAGCCGCCGTCGCGCAGCAGCAAGCCGCCGCCGTTGCCCACCACACGGCGCAGCAAGTAGCACAGCAAACTGCCTACGCGACCGCGCACCAAGCCCCGTTGCAAGCCCTCGTCATGAAAGATGTGCTCAAGCACCTGCGCCCGCCCAATTTTTCCGGTGAAAGCAAGAAGGGCGAGCTGCGTTGGGACGAGTTCATCTACCGGGCGAACAACTACTTCGATGCCCTAGGCCTCAACGACACCAGCCGCATGACCACCATGGCGCAGATGCTCACGGGTGACGCCAACTACTTGTACTGGCGTACCCACATCGAGGGCAAGGTGTTCGCGTACCCAGACGCCACGGCCAACCTGGCCCAGAAGTTCACGGACCACCTTGCCGCCGACAAGGCCCGAGCCAAGCTGCGCAAGGTCGTGTACAAGGGGTCGGTCTCCGCGTTGGTCACGCAGATCGACCGGCTGTGCCTGCACATCCCCAACATCGCAGCGTCCGAGAAGAAGGAGCGCCTCATCGCGGCGCTGCCGACCGAGGTCCGCGTTGCCTTGGCTGTGCAGGTGGCCAAGCCCGACCAGCTCACCTACAGCGAGCTGTGCGACAAGGCCGAGAGCATTGACCACGCCATCAAGAGCGCTGGCGCGCCGTCTCGCCAAGGCGGTGCCTCCACGTCCAAGGACACCAGCGCCATGGAGGTCAACGCCCTCAACCCAAGCAAGTTCGTGCCCAAGAAGGGCAAGAACGGCCCGCCGCCCAAGCCCAAAACCGATACCTCCGCGCCGCCCAAGCTCCAGAAGCTGTCGGCCGAGGAGAAGGCGAAGCTCATGGAGAGCGGCCTCTGCTTCCGGTGCCGCACCGGCAAGCACAAGGCGATCGAGTGCCCGCTCCGAAAAAACGAGAAGTAAACCTAGGGGGTAGGGGCCCTTGCCTCTGAACCCCTAGGTTCGTCTGTTCCAAGCCCTGTCCCAGAAACCACCAGGAACACCCCAGAGGAACCCGAGAACCCCCAGGAACCCAGTACATCCCCTGTGCCCCTAGCCGAGCCCCAGACCCCGGAACCCGTAACCCCAGCCCCGAATTCCCAGGCCCAAGATGCTCATGAGCCCCCAGTACCAGAGCTTTTCTTAGCAGCCGTGCATCTGGACGCAGGTGCCCAGCAGCTGCTTTTCGCCGGATCAGTTTGCGGCCGCCGAGCGCTCATCCTTGTGGATGGCGGCGCAACCGGTGACTTTGTCAGCACCAAGTGGCTCGCTCGGAAGGACCTCAAGGCGGCCAAAGCTGTGCCTGACCTTCGGGTCAAGCTAGCCAACGGACAGTACCAAGATTGCCCCCATGTGTTGCCCCACGTGCCCGTCTGCCTCAAGTCGCACAAGAGCCGTGTTACCCTTACGGCCACTGACCTTGGCGATTTTGACGTGGTACTCGGCAAACCCTGGCTCAAGCGATTCAACCCCCAGATCGATTGGCAAAAGAACACGCTCACGCTTTCCCAAGGCGCCAAAACGCTGGTCCTGCACTCAGACCCGCCCACGGCCATGCAAGAGCGTAAGCCCAAGCTGCTGTCCGCCCTCCAGTTCAAGCGCCTGGTCCGAGCCACATGGTCGTACAACCTTTGCGTCGTACGCGAGGTTGATGACACCCCGGAAGGGCCCAAGCCCGCAGTCGACATGTCGCCTGTACTTAACCAGTTTCCGGACGTGTTCAATGAACCCAAGGGGATGCCACTGCAGCGTGCGGTGGACCACAAGATCGAGCTCATCAATACCCATGAGCCGATGAGTCGGAACTCGTACCGCATGTCGCAAGAAGAGTTGGCTGAGCTCAAATCCCAGATCACCAAGTTGCTGGACCAAGGTCATATCCGGCCCAGCGTCTCTCCCTACGGTGCCCCAGTCCTCTTCGCGTCCAAGAAGGATGGTGGTTTGCGTATGTGCATCGATTACCGCGCCCTTAACAAGGCCACGGTGCGCAACGTTTACCCCCTGCCACGCATAGACGAATTGCTGGACCGCCTCCACGGCGCCAAAGTGTTCAGCAAGATCGATCTCCAGTCCGGTTATCACCAGATCCGAGTTTCAGAGGAGGACATTCCCAAGACCGCGATCAACACACGTTACGGGCACTTCGAGTTCACGGTCATGCCGTTCGGGCTAACCAATGCCCCAGCCACCTTCCAACGGCTGATGAACGACATCTTCCGTCCGTTCCTGGACCAGTTTGTACTGGTGTACCTCAACGACATCCTGATCTACTCCAAGACCACTGAGGAGCACGCAGACCACTTGGTACAAGTGCTGAAGCTGTTGCGACAACACAAGTTAGTTGTACGCTAAAGCATCCAAGTGTGCCTTCGGTGTCACCGAGATCGACTTCTTGGGTCACGTCGTGAGCGCTGATGGCATCAGTGCTGACCCTCGCAAGCTCGATGCGGTATCCAAATGGCCGCAGACCATCACGGATTTGCGCTCGTTTTTGGGACTTGCACAGTACTACCGCCGAATGGTTAAGAGATTCGCTCACCTTGCTACGCCCTGACCAATCTGCTCGCCGGCCACACTGGCAAAGGCACCAAGCAGTTGATCACGGGTTGGGACGACGATTGCACCAAGGCCTTTCAAGCCATCAAGGACGCGCTTACGAGTGCGCCCGTCGTCGCCCCGCCGGACGCCAATTTGCCTTTCACGGTTACCACAGACGCGTCAGATTAAGCGACCGGTGGCGTCCTGTCCCAGGTCCAAGACGGCAAAGAACGAGTCATCGCATACGAGAGCCGCAAGCTCACTCCCACAGAGTGTCGGTACGCCGCGCACGATCGGGAGATGATGGCAGTTGTGCACTGCCTCCGTGTGTGGTGGCACCATCTCAAGGGTCCGCACCCATCCAGTCACTATCTGGACGCCGTATCCAAGTTCAAGACGCAGCCGCTGCTCAATCGCAGACAGGCTCGTTGGCTGATGGAGTTGGAGGAATTCAACTACGTCATCGAGCACAAACCTGGCAAGACCAACGTCGTGGCTGATGCGATTAGTCGGTTGCCCGATTTCCGAGCCGCGGCCCTGACTGTTACAGTCGCCGCACCCAAGGAGGACTTGGCCCACACGATCAAGGCGGGTTACCGCAAGGATGCTGAATACATGCAGCTCCGCCTTCAGGCCATGTCCAATCCCGAGTCGCCGTACAAGCTGTACAACGGGCTGCTCTACTTCGAGCCCCCAGGTGCCCTGCGTGCACGCTTGGTGATTCCAGATATCCCAGGTCTACGCGCCAAGTTGCTACACGAGGCGCATGACATTCCTCTGGCTGGCCATCTTGGCCGTGACAAGACCATGGCCCGCCTGAGCCGCTCTTTTCACTGGCCGCACATGGACCATGATGTTCGACGCTACATCGACACATGCCTGTCCTGCCAGCGTATGAAACCCAGGCATGGCAAAGTGCCGGGCAAAGCCCAACCGCTGCCGATCCCCGAGAGACCGTGGCAGTCCATTTCGATGGATCTGATCACTCAACTGCCCAAGTCACACCGAGGCGATGACGCAATTGCTGTGTTCGTCGATCGGCTGAGCAAGATGATTCGGCTGATCCCTTGCAAGACGGACATCACGGCCGAGTTCCTGGCCGAGGTGGCGCATGATTGGATCTTCACCATGTTTGGCCACCCCGACAGCATTGTGTCTGACCGAGATCCCAAGTTCACAAGCACCTTCTGGCAGACTCTGTTCTCCTTGTCGGGTACAGAGCTGGCAATGTCCACGGCGAACCACCCACACACAGATGGGCAGACCGAGCGTGTGAATCGCACCCGCACGAAGCGATCGCAGATCAATACCTATTTTGATAGCATCCTGCTACAGCGCGCCCCTCCGTGGCCTGCTGCTAAATGACGCCGTGGAAAGCAGCACATTGTCCCATACTTTCTACGGACTGACACGTTGCGGGAACAGAAATATGGCATCTATCGGGTGAACATACAGTGGGGTACGTAGGGCAGGTAGGGTATGTAGGGGCGGATAGGGGCGCGGGTGCTGCATAGGTTGCAAGCAAACCGACGACCTGCAACGAAGACTTGGACGGTGGCTAGCTCGTATTCAGAGAGTGTGAGGAGGCAATTCGAGTACGGGTCATGGGGCATACATGCATTCGCTCAAACCGCAAGCAACGGTCTCCGGCAACCGCTCTGGTCCTCCGGTCACTCAACACACGGGTTCTCCCAGTCATTTCACATGGCTCGGCTAGGTACATTATCTTTACTCGGAGGATGACATGACATCCTGGAAACGCGCTTCGGTTCGTTATGCTTCAAACAGGATGCAGTGGCGCCAGAAAGTATCGGAAAATGAATGCCTAATATAGAATTTAATGGGAATGATTACGCGGAAATGCTTTGGTTACATGTGCGGTAATGGCGTCATGCGGCCGGTTAACGACCGAGTAAAAGTTCGTTGTCTGGGGCGTAAACCCCGACAAATCCAAGTGACCACCCGCAACCGTCTACAGTGTGTGCTATTGTTCATATCCAATAAATATTCAAGTTTGAGAGTGCGTGCACACAGCATCCTTCACAATGCGCTAAGTTCTTTGAATTTTTACCCAAGCTGCGCAGTTGCAGCAGCTGTGTGCCGAGCATTCTGCGGTTTGTGGAGCTTCTACTTTACACAAAATGACAGTCAACGGGACACAGCCGCTGGATGTTGAGCAAGGAGAAAATGGATATGCACGAGAGAAGACGTTTGCGCCCATGGGCATGCGCATTGTTTTCAAGGTATACTATGGAAAACGTCTCAATCTACATATTTATCTAGTGGTCTTGACCGCTGGCGGCGATAACAAGCATCGGCCGCAGAGTTTTGTGGTGGTGGCTGTCACTGAAGGATTGCAACAAGCACACCAGCGCATAACATGTGCAATTCATAGCAGAGGTACTTGCCGAACCTTGCACCCTCGGGGCTGCTTTGTTCCTTGTTTTCATTTGGCGTTACGTTGGCGTCGGTTTTGTTGGTTTGATCATTCAGCCGCGTAACATGAATTCCTGTGACGGTGTGCATACCACACTGTACGCCAAGCCGATTGCATAATGCGCTACGTCTGTTCTTCCCTCAGGACTTGGACTACCATGTCGCGTCCAACACTAAGAAAGGCGAGCGTGCTTACCTGCTCAAGAAGGTGGCTGGCTACTTTGAGGCGCACCAGATGGCAGCGCTGGTAAGAGGTGTGGGCAATGCCCAACCGGAGGCGAGGGCCAAGGGCGGGAGCACAGGGACTGTTCGCCGTACACGGCGTGGCGTTGGCTGGCTGAGTCTAGGGCATACTTAATGCGGTCATTACTCAGCATGCACGGCAACCCACCGCATGCGCCCCTGGGCGATGTGCCCCCGTTCCACACCATCGCGAACGCACCGATACCGCTTCGTACATTGTCTGGTCCGACAGCTCGCCTTGCTTACTGTTTTCACTGGCTGTGTGCATCGTACATCCACCCCCGCAGATGGGTCCCAGCGGCAGCGGCAAGACGACGCTTCTGGATGTGCTGGCGGGTCGCAAGAACGCGGGTGTCACGGAGGGGACCATCGCCTTCGCAGGCCAGAAGCCCACCCCGCAGTTCCTGCGGCGGTACACTGGTAGGTGCATTTCCTGCGTCGGGGGTTTCGGTGTTCTGCATGTGCGCGGACTGACACGTGTTTCTTGATGCGAATTGAGCAACGCACATCATGAACTGCTTTTCTTGTGTTGAGGTGAGGGGCGGTTGTGCGGCTGCGGCGGTTTGGTGCGCCTTGAGTGGGAGTGCAAAGGCCCATCGTTCGTGACAGCATTTGCAGCGCTGTATCGCATCCTCAGCGCCTGTTGGGGCAGGGTGTGTAAAGGAGGAAACTCCGTTGCGTTCGTGGGGTTTGCTTTTGAGGATTTTCTTTTAAGTCTCGTCTTCTTTGCCCCCACTGCCCAATGGCCGCATGCCCATCCTGCCCTGCTCGATGAATCTTGACGACTGGCATTCGAAGGCTACGTGGAACAGGTAAGCCTCTCAAGTTTAGTTAGGGGAAGTTGGAAATGGTTTTCCTGGAGTACAGAATTCAGTTGCAACAGGAAGCGGTGCGGCACGGCATGCCTTCAAGATCCGCTTGATGACGACCTGTTGACCATCTGCACCTTTCCGAATTTGCAGTTCGACACCCTCCTGGGTACCTTGACGGTGTACGAGATGTTGCTGTACACTGCGGAGCTGAAGCGGCCCATCTCGGAGCCCCTGGAGTCGAAGAAGCAGGCGGTGGAGGACCTGCTAGAGAAACTGGCGCTGCAGAGGTGCAGGGACGTCACGGTGCGCCGGGGAGGGAGGAAGAGTGTTTCATGGGTGAACGCAGGCAGGTAGCACCCCGTGGTAGTTGGTACACATACAGTTGTGCACACAGGTAGCCTGCCTGACTCTTGACTTCTCGCTCCCGAGTTTTGCACGTGTCACGATGTCGGTGGGTTGATGGCAGCTGGTTTCTCTCGGCAAAGCGGCGGGGTTTCGCTCGGCGGCGCGTCAGGTCCGTGATCCTCTGTCTGTTGGCTGATATCCTGCCCGTGTGGGATTTCCCAACCGCCGGCAGATCGGCAACGCCATGGCCAAGGGCATCAGCGGCGGCCAGGCGAAGCGGACCAACATCGGTGGGTCTGATGGTGTGGCGAGGAGCCGAGGGCTACTGGGTCCGTGAAGGAAGCCCAGACTGGGGTTGGCCCGGGGCTGGGGCGAGTTGGATTGGTGTGGCTTGGGGCTGAGGCTGGGGCTGGGTCGGGTTGGATTGGGTTCTCCTGGGGCTGAGGCTGGGGCTGGGATTGGGCCAGCTCTGTAACACCCCCTTGCAGCTCCGGCGCCCCACAGTCTTCCTGGACTGACCTACGGAGGCTGTGTCGTCGGTCTGACGGGGAGTTCGCGGCCCTGCTACTCTGACACGCGACACAGCCTCCGCAGTTCGGTCAAAGAAGACTATCGGAAGTCACTCAACCACCGTGGCCCGTTGCTGTCCATGTGCGGCTCCGTAGCACCTCTCAGGATTCCGTCCAGTTGCGACCTCAGCGACCTTGAAGGCGAACCGCGAGCGGACGGCTGACCCCGCCGCCACCCCGCCCCGTCCCTGCCTCCACCCCGCCCCGACCCTGCCTCCACCCCGCCCCGACCCTGCCTCCACCCCGCCCCGACCCTGCCTCCACCCCGCCCCGACCCTGCTTCAACGTATGGCTGTTCGCGTTGTTCTGGCCACTCGGCCCCTACCCAACCCCCCATGCATGTACGGCACCGTGCATGTACGGCACGCAGGTATCGCGCTGATCACCAACCCCCGCGTGCTGTTCCTGGACGAGCCCACCTCGGGGCTGGACAGCTTCACCTCCAACGAGGTGAGGAGGAGGTGGCTGCGGCCGCAGGATCGGTGTGATGTGTGTGTCGCGCCGTGGACTGCGTGGCACCGTGCTGAACGCAACGATGCGCAACCCGGGTCGGGTTGGGGGGGGGTACAAGGAAACGCTGTGGGGCCAACGACGCGTTGCGTTTGGATTGGGGTTGCCATCAGGGCCGGTGCTTTTACGGGGTTGACCGCCCTGCGCGCGGTCGGGACGTTCGGGCCCGGCCCGGTACGACACGACACGACCGGGAATCCGTAAGAAGTCATAGCGCGGGCTAAGAAGTCATAGCCCGCGCGTGAGGGCCCCTGCCTGCCTGCCTGCCTGCGTAGGTAATGACCATGGTGAAGGAGCTGGCTGGGGGCGGTGTGACCATCTGCGCCACCATCCACTCGCCCACCAGCTACTGCTTCTCGCTGTTCGACTCGCTCATCCTGCTGGTCAAGGGCCGAGTCGTGTACCTGGGGACGCGAGGTAGGAGCTAAGCGGGGTGCCGGCCTGTGTGTGTGTCCCCCTGTCCCCGCGTCGCCATCCCCGCCGCGCACCCCTGCACCCCCTCCTGCGTTCCGATCTTGTCCGACGCCCCATTCTGCACCGGCGTGGCATTTTTCCCGACCCAATTCTGCCCCCCGCGGCGCAGGCCACTCCGCCATCGAGTTTGCGCAGTCCAGCTGCCCCAACGCCAAGGAGTTCCTGCCCGGCTACAACGACGCCGAGTACCTGGTGGACATGGTCACGGAGGCGGACCTGTCGGGGAAGAGCGACGAAATGGCGGACTTTTACGCAAAGTGGGTTTGGCTCGCCTTTGGCTCTCCTGGGTAGATATAGTTACAGGGCGGGTTAGGGTTGCGCACACCTCTGACGACCTGAGTTGCAGGGACGATGGGAGTAGCCGGCGGGGTAGGAAGGCTGACGCCGGTGCTGACTGCTTGCGTGCGCGCTGTCGATGGGCCGGCGAACCGCCGACCGTTGATTTTTGTTACCATGACTGACCCCGCATCCGTGACGGACCCACCATCGGTCTTTTGACGCCTGCTTCCGCAGCTCGCAGCTGTTCCGTGAGAACGCCGCGCTCATCGACGGGTACCTGTCCGAGTCGACGGATGTGCTGCCGGAAAGGATCCAGAAGGTGCGTGTGTGTGGGGGGGGTGGGGGTAAATTGAGAAAAATAAACAAACCCGTAGAACGAACCCGGGCACACCCAGCATAACTCAGTATACTTACTGGGTGCGGTACCTGCAGAGCAAACGAAAAGATAGAGACCGCGCGCGGGCGCGTGGCGGCGCGGCCGCGCTGCCGCAGTGCCACAACAAGCAAATGGCGAGCCCAACCCAACCCGGAAAGGACAGATACGTTACCGACCTGTGGTGGTAGACGGAGTAGCCGCGCCCGTGGGGGGGGGGTGAAAACGTGTGTGTGAGCGTGTGTATCTCGTTGCCCGTGCGGTCTCCCAAGGCTTGGGGCCCTTTCGGTGTCCCAAGCTTGCTTTGCCGCACGCGCGTGCCCCTCCTGCCACTGGCAGTGACAGCCCTCTGGACGTCCGCTCATCCCCTCACGTGTCCTTGGCGCTGTTTCCACTGTTACCTACCTTCCGCCGCGCACGCTGCCTGTCGCCCCTTGTCCCTCGCCTTCTCCCTCCCCCTCCCCTCTGTCCTTTCCCCTGCCCTCCCTCCATCCCTCCGCCTCCCTCCCCCCATATCAGGAGCTGGCTGTGCGGTCGGCCACCGTGACCCCCTGGTGGTGGGGCCTCAAGACGCTCATCAAGGTAAGGGGGTGGGGCAGGAGATAGATAGAGGCTGGCTGCCGGTGCTGGGACCGCCGAGGCTGGGACCGCCGGGGCCGGTACCGATTGCAATCGAGCGACAGCGACTGGCGGCTCCTCACACAAGCCTGATGGACATCCCGTGCGGGCAACCCTGCTGCCCCCCTCCCCCTGCAGTACCGCACCTCTAAGAACTACCGTGACGGGCAGTTCCTGGGGCCGCGCATCGGCGACAAGATCCTGATCAGGTATGGGCAAGTACGGCAGTGGGGTCAGCGATGTCCGGGCGGAAGTCGTGATGAGACGTTTGTGTAAAGGGGATCGTTTCAAGTACCTTTGCCTGCTCAATTGCGCCGTTTTGTACTTTTAACGTCGCCCAGGTCGCGGCCCCTTGGCCCCGTGAAACAGTTGTCCCCCGGAAGCGGTTGGCCCCGTATAACAGTTGTCCCCGTGAAGCACTAGCCGCTGTATCTGACCTGCCCTGCCCTGCTCCCCCCCCAGTTTGCTGATTATGACGCTCTACCTGGGCATCGGCGACAACTTCGTCGACAGCAACTACGTCAACATCGCCGCCGTGCTGTTCATGTGGTGCGTCCTGCCCGCCTTCGGCGCGGCGGCGTACGTGCCGGCCCTGGTGCTGGGTGAGTGGGGTGGTCGACACATCCGCCCGTAACCACCCAGGCACGGGATGATACCTGCCATGCAACCCACTGGGTTGTTACCATCAGAGCAGCAGACAAGTACTGCGCCGTGTCCGTCTCGTGACCCCTGCGTGTGCGCGCGCACACAACGTTTGGGCGCCACTCGGCCCCTCGCATGTCACGCACTCCTGTTCTGCCTGCTGATGAAACCCACAAACAGTCGCCCGCATCGCCTGTTACGCTGGACTTCGCTTCTCGCGGCTCAGTTTTCTTATACACACAAACAGATTGCTTTTACACACATAAAAACACATGCGATAAAAGATTGCTATCGCCTGCATCACCTGCCGAGCTGGATTCCTTGTTTCTCGCGGCTCTAGAGTTTTCTTACACACCCACCCACACCCACATACCCCACACCCGCAGAGCGCAACCTCTTCACACGCGAGCGCAACGACGGCCTGTACCTTGTGGTGACGTACCTGCTTAGTAAGATGGTGGACGAGCTGATGCTGGCGGGGCTCGCGTCTCTGGGCATCTCGGCCTACGTGTTCTACGGTGGGTGGGTGGGACGACTTCGTCAAGGTCCTTTCCTGGTCCCGACAACTGGGGTGGTGGCCCCTTGGGTGGTGGCCCCGTGCGCACTGTGGTTCGACCGCCTGCTGCCGCCCCTGGGCAGCGCCGGCAGGATGCCGTGTCAACCCCCTCCGGGCCGGCCTGGCTTGCGTTGGCGCCCTCCAAAGTCCGTCCATTCGTTGTCCGTTTTTTGCTGACGGAAAGGACTCACTCCATCATTTGCCATCAATTCCCATCTTTTGCCGTCAATTCCAATCGTTTGCTGTCGTTTGCCAACGTTTTCCATCAATCCCCATCTTTTGCCATCAAATCCAATCTGGCTTCGTCCGCTATCGGTACGGTACTGTGTCCCCGCAGGTATCCAGTTGCAAGGCGAGTGGGTCACCTTTTGGCTCATCTACTACATTACCCTCTCGAACGGCATCGTGCTCGCCTACTTCATCGCCGCCATCTCGCCCAACCTCGACGTGGCCAACGCGCTGCTGCCCACCTATGTGGTGACGCTGCTGTTCTTCGGCGGCTTCCTGTTCCGGTTCCACGAAATGCCGCCATGGTGGAAGTGGTACTCGTACATCGGTGAGTTAGGAGGCCCCGGGACTGCCGGGCCGCCGACTGCTGGGCTGGGCTCTGAACCGGCTGGGCTCTTTTCCAGAGCCGGGGGGCTGGGGAGGGGGCATGGACCTGGGGGAACATGTTGGGCCCCGGGCGCTCGTCACAGTCCTGCGCCGTTCAGCGAGCCAGGCGGTTCCCGCCTACCGTGCAACCTGTCGAACGTGCGTGGGTGAACTGCCTATACAAAACACCTGTACCTAACCTCGGCGGCAAACTACCGCATTTGCCGGCATCGGATGACGTCCGCGCGCGCTGCCTGCTGGCCCTCCTTGGGTGCCGCTGCTGCTGGCTGTGGTGTGGCCCCTCCAGACTTCCTGCGCTACAGCTGGGGGTCGCTGATGGTGAACCAGTTTGAGAAGCGCGACCCGCAGTGGCTCGGTGAGTGCCTGCATGCATGCAGGCGGGGGAGGGGCCGGTGCCCTAGATGCACTTGGGCCAGGGCGGGTTGTTCTTTGAGGGTAGAACCAGGGGGAGGAGGGAGCAGGGAGGAGGAGGGAGGGAAAGCGGCTTCGCGGCGAGCTGTTCCACAGGGCGCTGTTGTTGTTGAGCGTTGTTCCTGGGGGGTTCGCCGAGCACCGGTAGTGGCGGTAGAGCACCGGTAGAGCACCGGTGGTGCGCGCGGCTTTCCTCCAAGACCACTCGGCGAGCCGGCCCTCGGCATGTCCGTCCGTCCGTCCGCCTGTCTGTGGGCAGCTGTGCTGCGATTTCGTCAGAAAACAGCAGCGCTTGAGGCCCCGCCAACAGCTCCCTCGTCTCCACCCGCTGGTTACACCGCTCGTTCTCTTTCGTGTCGCTGTCACTGTCTCGGGGACCACCACAGGCGGCGGCACCGTGCTGTCGTACTACAGCCTCGCCAACGTGGACAAGTGGGCGTACATGGGCTACTTGTCGCTGTTCTTCATCGTCTTTTTCCTTTTGGCGCTGGTGACCATGCAGTTCAAGAAGTACCAGTCGCGGTAAAGCGGACCAGGAGGCACAGGTCCGGGCAGGTCCGCGCCCGGTTGTGCACCGAGGGTGTCCTTGCTGTGTGTACATACGCGCTCGCGTTTGCGGTCTGAGGGTTAGGTGATGCGTCAGTAGTAAGTACGAGGAGTTGCAGTACTGTTGTTTCACGGCCCGCAGAATGGTGTGCTGAGGCCTTGGACTGGCAGTGTTGGTGTTATGTATGTGTGTGTGTGTCCGCCAAAGTGGGTGGGTGGGTGCGGAGAGGGAGTGACTGGCGTCGTCCGAAGACAGGGTTTGCGACGTATCTCAATGTCCCCATTCGCGACAACACCGCATGTCGACACAGCTGCGTGCGCGTGGCTGCCGTGGAGTGCTGGTCCTGCGTGTTGGCTTGCCGGTTAGGGCCCAGCATGTCTTCGGGGCGTTGATGTGTCAAGCCACAAGAGGCACTGCAGTGGCCT
The DNA here is from genome assembly GCA_003117195.1 of Eudorina sp. 2006-703-Eu-15. NCBI lineage: Eukaryota > Viridiplantae > Chlorophyta > Chlorophyceae > Chlamydomonadales > Volvocaceae > Eudorina > Eudorina sp. 2006-703-Eu-15. The sequence continues at coordinate 635,548 of BDSI01000065.1, read as the reverse complement.
TCAGTGAGGCCTCGTGGCGTTGTCTGGGGATAGCCGGTCGAGCGACACCGCCGCGTCGCTGCTGCGTGCGGCAATGTTGGCCAGTCGTTGATTTTCTCTGGACTGGCCCGATCAGCATTTCGAGGCTGCACCTTGACTGAGAGTGCGCGTGCAAGGAATCTTGACGTAATGGTATTTCGACCTGTGGGCGGGTATTGATAATGGTCGGCGGTACTTCTGTGCGCAGCATAGGCTCGTCATTATTATGTGCGGGTACGTTGCTCACTTGCCGAATTGAAAGTACGTGGGACTGCCGTACTGGGTATGGTTACGGGCGGATGCGCAAGGGGCGTGCACTGGTACACGTCTGGCGGGGAACACACGCACACGCACACACACACCCGGGGGCGGGTTCTTTTTTCTAGGCACACCCTCACCCGGGGGTCTGCATCGCACGTCCTGCAGCCCCCGTCGGGTTGCGAGGTCGCGGGCAGTCGGCACCCGCCCACCACCAACGCCACTACCACCTCGAGGTCACCATACCTGCCCAGCTTTTTGCGTCGAGAGTGAGAGAGAGAGAGAGAGGGGAAAGAGCGACAAACACACACATAAGAGGCGGGCTTCCTTTGCAAAACATACGTGCGGGCTCGCACCGCGTGTCTGTCTTCGTGGCCTATTTTCCGTGCTTCGTGGATCAGAATTCGTGTCCTTGCAGACCCTCCTGTCAGTGGGTGCCCTTGCTTCACCGTGCTTGCCGTATCGCTTCTGGTGCCTGGGAGTAAAGCCCTGACGGTGATGGGGGAACCAGGCAGGCATGCAGGCAGGACGATTGGCGCTTATTACTGTGACTAGCAACGGCGATTGGGGTATTCAAGTCATGACTGACTGACGTTGTATGGCGCACGAACAATACGGTGGGGGTCTGTGCGTCCGGCGGCTGCTGGCGGCCATGTTGGGGTTCTCTTCGTGTTGATCGGAGGAAGTACCCGGAGTGGTGGGAGCTCGTCGTGGCACACTGATCAGGGGCGGCTGGCCGTTGGGCCACATCGGAGCCGAACAGCGGAGACGGAGAAGGAGACGGCTGAGACTGGAGCGACATGTGGAGCGCTGCGTGCTGCGCAAAGAAAGAGCGACAGGAGATTCGATCCAGGGTGTGTGTACATTATGTCGCTCGAGCTGAGCTCTTCCCGACCGTTGTTATACGTTAGATGGAAGTTGCATGTATGCGGCTCGAGTGCACATCGTGCCTAAAGGATTTATTTCTCATGGGAGTGGGTCCGTGCTGAATCGCGCGGTGTTTGCCAATATTTTTGTCGGTAGACTGACTCAACATCACGGCGCCGTGTGCCTTTGTTGTACGGCGACTAGTACGGCGCAGTGGTGCCGCAGTACGGCGTTTACCTAGTAGCAGTCGGCAGCGCCGAGGGCCATCCGTCATGGGCTGTTCGGTAGATCTGTGGACGAGATTGTCGTACGAGGGTTGATCGTCGTGGTCGGTTTTGCCGCGGTTATATAACCTGAGTAGTAAGTAGCGCTCGGCGAATGGGCTTGCGTTTGAGTACCGGCCCAGCCACCCTGTACTTGTACGACATGGTGCGAGACCTTTGAAAGGTTGCGCAGCGGGTAATGCGGCCTGCTGCTTGGGCCAGGTGTCGTCGGGGCATGTAGGTGTTGACGTTGTATGGTGGCTTCCCAACGGCGGCCTCCGATGCACTCTGCAGCGACGCAACCTCTCTGGGGATCAGCCGCGAGGGGCCCAAGACGTGCCGGGACGCGGCAGCTCGCACGCTTGCGACGCACATGATGAACGCGTGGACAGCGGGAGGAGGCGGGGGCAGTGGCCCCCTGGGCGCATGCCACGGAATGGAGTCGCTGGGCGGGCCCAGTAACGTTGAGGTGGCGGGTTTCCGCGCCATGACCTTATCACATCTGGCTCTCTGTAATGAATTGGACGCTGAAGCGCAGGAGGGTCTATCTGTCCTGGCACCTAGCCGGATTGTGTCACCATGCGGGATCTCTTTTGATGGTGAGGGTCGATGCTGCATACTGCAGCTCTACACACCGACTGCTGCACCCTACCTACTGCACCGCTACTGCACCTACAGGTCAGATCTACACATGCTGAAGAGGCTGAAGGCCTACAACACATCAACGAACCATACAGTGCACCATTTTTTCTCTGAACGGCTCGACACGGCTCGACAAAAGACACACTCGTGGTGCTCAGTACCGCGCCTGGTAGCATGCCATTCATGTAAAGGAAGCAGAAAAATTGAGACAAAGCGTTCCATCCTAATTTAATTTCGCATTGGTAAAATTAGGAGTTGCAAGATCTCCAAGTTTGCGCTGACAACTGCAATCCAACTTTTAATTGACACAATCGACAACTTTACGGGCTAGGACGGGCTCCCGCAGCACCTCCAGGCACCTCTCCAGGCACATTCGGGTTTGGTAATAATCGTTATAAAAATATATGAAGTACTGTCGTCGCATTTGCTGTGCCAATCGGATCATCGGCTTCCAGCTGCTGTGCTCGTAGTAGCAATGTAGACTTTAGGCGGATCGTGGCCTCAACAGTTTTTGGCACGCTAAGGATTCTCGTATATATATATGGCTATCATGTTTATAGATAATTGTGGGTAACTGCTTCAGCGAAGGCCCGGCCCTGCTTTCATTGCCCTGCCGTCGTTCTCCCTTGCCAAACAACGAAAACCACGATGAAACGAGACTTTAGCCCCATCTTTACCAACTAAATATATAAAAACATAGATATCACATATTTTTAAGCTTTCTGCATTATATATCGTGTCTACAATATAATATCGTGTCGGCAGTATGTGTCGTGTGAGGGCCCTCGCGACCCTCCTTCTTCTGGTCACTACATAATTATTATAATACCCATCTCTACTCTTAGCAATGTATCTTAAGGCCGAATGTGACTCGACCCGACTCAATTAGAATCAATCTCACAGCACTCTCCTTGCTTGACACTTCAAGTGAGCTGCTTAGAAATTGTTATGCCTCAGGGCGCACGCGGCTGGGGGGTCAGCGTTCTTGCGCGGGGTTCCACCTCATGGCATCGACAACCGGTCGCCAAGGGACACGGGAAGCCCCCACATCGCACACGAATGCGATGTGAACTGGGCCATATCCTACTTGCTTACTTGGCCTTTTCAGTTTTTGTTATCGGGACATGGACAAGTGCGGTCGGTGCCGAGTTAAGCTTGTCGGCAAGCAAGGATGACGATTACGGCCAGGACGAAGGCAGCAGCCTACCGGTGTTTAATTTTGAGCGTGAGACTTTGCGAGAGGAGCTTGGAGTACAACATACCGAGTCGACGGAGCCGGCGCAGACGAGGGGGGCCCCGTCACACGATTACACCCACGATGCAGCGCGGCCCTGGCTTGACCGCCGTCCTGGTTCCGGAGCTATTCTGGGACTTGCTGCCGAGGCCGGGCAGTTGTCGCATCCCGCTGGGACTCCGTCCCATGCGGACATCCTCAACGCGAGCTCCCATCTCAGCCAGGCAGCATGCGAAGATGGACGTCCGGGCGGCGGCAAATGCAGCAGCAGCAGCAGCAACGGCGAAGGCAGTAGCAGAAGCAACAGCCTGACGGGGCCCGTCGGCGCCGGACTCAGCGTCCATGCCGATGCCCTTGGGCTGTCGCAGCTGTCGCCCCTGTCGCACCTGCCGCAGCCTCGCCGTCAGCTCGCCAACGCCCTCTACTCGTACTGCCTGACCTCGTCCACGGGCGTGTGCTACCCGTGCCAGACGGGGTACGACGAAGACCCGTGCGCGGTACGGCAGGGTGTGGAGACGGGCCGGTGTGGGGCAGGGGAATGGTACCCCGGGCGTTGATATGACAATTACACTACGGCTGTGGCATGGGAGATAACACACCAGCAGCATCAGCAGCATCAAGGGCGCGGAGCACTCAACACCAAGTCGACATCAGAGGGGCCCTGGGGCGCGGTGTCGTTTCGACGGGGTATCATGCGGCGGCCAGGGGGCCATGGGTCGGTGGTAGCCAGAGGACCCATGGGTCGGTGGTAGCCAGAGGACCCATGGGTTTGTGGTAGCCAGGGGACCCATGGGTCGGTGGTAGCCAGGGGACCTTTCCTCCCCCATCCCTTCGCTGAACCCATCCACCCACCCACTCCCATTTTCTGCAACCCTCATTGTCCCTCCATTGCTCCAACAGACCGACGACAAGTACTATGCTGACTTCAAGAAATGCTCAACGCCGTAAGTACGGTGAATATTCACACAGGGGACCGCCGTAGTCCGTCAGACACGGGGCGGCGCTGGACAGCGTTCAGGCTAGAGAGATCGGCTTCGGGTCTTCGTGAAGGAAGGGGATTTTGACTGAATGACTGATTGCGCATCACTGGACATCCGGGAAGGAGGAGAGAGGGTGTGATTGACATGAAGGGGGGAACGGGGTTGTAAGGAAAAAGAAGACCCAGAAACGAAGGGGAGAGGAGTAATTGTGGGGAAAGGGACCGCGTGGATATAGGGGCTGCGTTGGGTGGGGACAGAGGGCAGAGGGCGCTGTTGGGGCCCGGTGCGGTGAGCAGCCCTGTACTTACCTCGATGCCCCTCTGCTGGCCTCCGCCAAAAGCACCTCAACCCCGCAACTAACCCCCCCCCCCGTGTCAGTGCGGGTCATTGCCATCAAATCCCCCGCGACCTCGCCGCCGCCGCCGCTGTCCCGCAGGTACTACTACTTTGGCAATGTGACGGACGCAACCATTTGCGGAGACCAGGTGGGGGTGCAGGAGGCTGGGGTTGGGAGGGAGTTAAAGCAGAGTTTGGCCTGGCGTATGGCCGGTTGATGGGCGGCGAGAGGGCACCCGCTGAGAGGACTTGAGGCGGAGTGTTGGGGTGCTGCAGAGAGAATGGGAGCAGAGGGGCGGGTTATGAAACGGGACTGGAGACGGAGGGAAGGAAGACATAGGTGGAGGAGGTGGGGGCGAAGGAGGAGGAACGAGGACGTGAGATGGGGGTTGAGGAAATGGATGGGGTTCGCGGCGGGGGAGCATAAGGAGCATAAGGCCCCGGCGAGGGGTCTGCTGGGGTAGTCCAGGGAGGGATGGCACATGGCAGTCAGGTCTCCTGGGGCCGGGTCGGGTCGGGTCAGGGCAGCGGCCGGAGGCCAGGGCGGCGCCGGGGGTGGCCTTCGGCGTTGTGGGTTGGTGTATGTCGGCTGCGGGGGCCGCCTACCGGGGCCTCAAGACCCTTATCATGACGCGCCTACCCACCCACCCACCCCCCCCCCTCACCCGCAGGTCCGCCCCCGCAACATCGGGGTCAGGAACCTGACCGCGTCCATCACGTACGGCACGGGCACCTCCGTCATCAAAGTGGGCCAGATGTTCGCCTTCATGCAGGTAAGGGGGCCGGGGGGAGGGGGGAAGGGGGGCACACATACACATTCACACACGCCCGATGGTGGCGCAGCTCCCTTGCTTCTGTTTTTATGTTTTACGACTTGCAGACTAATATGGTAAGTGTTTTGGTACTTGGTTTGGGTCGGGCGGGTCTCTTTTCCAAACACACGCCCGCCCATGATACCACTTTCTGTCACCCCATCCCGGTGTGGTCGCCATCACCATCAGCATCAGCATCAGCCGCAGCCATCACACCCGGGCCCCTCGCTACTCCGCCCCTCTGCCGCTGCTGCTGTTGCAGATCAGCGGTCTGCTGACCTTCACTCTTCAGTTGGACTGCCCCTGGCTGGCGGTGTTGAACCCCTCCCGGCCCGGTGCGTCCATCCGCATGACCATCCGCCACCCCAACGGCACCGTCTGGCGCCGCAACGTCACCAGGACAACCACAGGTGGGGGTGAGGGTTTCGGAGCGGCGGACACATCCTGGGATGGGTTTCGGAGCGGCGGACACATCTTCACGAAGTAGGATGGGTGGCCTGCCCGTTGTTTCGAGACGCAAGCACACAGCACACAGCACATAGAGCACACACCACACAGCACACAGCACACAGCGCACAGCACACAGCAGACAGCACACAGCACACAGCACACACAGCACACACAGCACACACAGCACACAGCGCACAGCACACAGCACACAGCACACAGCACACAGCACACAGCACACAGCACACACGGCCCCTTCCTCCATTATCACATGTAACACCCGGCGCCCCGCCCCGCCCCGCCCTCAGGGTCTAGCTTCGTGAGCTGCACCTCCTTTGCGGTGCAGGCCAAGTCGCTCAACCCCGCCCTGCCCGGCGACAACGGTTGCGACCCCATCACCTATACCGTCAGCGTCAGCTTCCTCACCGAGACATACCAGGTGGGGGGGAGCCGGGGGGTGGGGCAGAGTCTTTTTTGACAGAAAGGGAGGGGCCGCGGAGACGAACTACGCGGGTGAAGTGGCGGTTAGCGGTTGGTGGTCACGTGGTATGGGGAAGTAGGCACAGGCGGGTGAAGTGGCGGTTAGCGGTTGATGGCCACGTGGTATGGGGAAGTAAGCACAGGCGGGTGAAGTGGCGGTTAGCGGTTGGTGGCCACGTGGTATGGGAAAGGAAGCACCGGCGGGTAACAAGCACCCTATCGACACGGATGTCCCGGTCGAGGGCCCCACAGCTCCAGGGGCCCGGCAAGGAAGGGCCGACCGCACTCTTGGGCCCTATCCTGCCTCCTGCCTCCTGCGTCCTGCCCCTGGCCCCAGCCCCTCGGCCCTGCCCCATCCTGCCTCCTGTCCCTGTCCCTGGGCCCCCTTCCTCTGCCCCAAGCCCCGTGTCCCTGGCATCGTGGCAAGTCTCCATGGATCAATCCCCTACAGCCAACTGCCTGACCTACCCTTTGGAATACTGCCCCACTCCCCTTCAAGGCAGGAAGGAACCCCTCCCCTCCCCACCCCACCCAATCCAGCCCGCCCACCTCCCGGTTCACTTATCCAACCCCGACCACGACCCCCGAATCACGCTTTGGGTTCCCCCCCTCACACACATACACACACACGCAGGCGGATCCCTCGGACGGCGCCATTCCGGCGGCATGCAGCGTCAACGACCCGAACACGTACGGCACCCAGGCAAGCCGGGATAGAGGGGCCGGGCGGCTGCGGGAGGGTTGACCGGGGCCAGGACGTACGGCGGTATGGGCGGGCGCGCGCGCACCGTTGTGTTATCCAATCGCGGATTGAGCTATAGGTAAGGAGAGGACGGTCCACTCCGTAACGGGTACATTACCGACCTCTGTAAATGAAAACCAAACCAGCGGAGCATGACGGTAGCGAGGTCCAACGTTGTGGTTCATGCGGTCAGGCGTAGGGAAGGCGGGGCAAGTAAGCGGAAGCGGTAGAAATGAACGACGTGACAAGATAACGTGTGTACGGCACATGGGTGTGTGTAGTGTGTAGCAGCCCGCATTCCGTGCTGTCCGCCGGCCTCCCGGGTCCCGGCCTTTCCTCATTTTTCCCTTTTTTCAATGCGCTTGCTCACCTGTGCCTACTGCCCCGTTTTCAATGCGGCTGCCTGGGCACCCCCACCTGCCGCCACCTGCCGCCACCTGCCCCCACCTGCCGCCACCTGCCCCCACCTGCCCCCACCTGCCGCCACCTGCCCCCACCTGCCGCCACCTGCCGCCACCTGCCGCCACCTGCCGCCACCTGCCGCCACCTGCCCGGTCCGCAGCTGAGCTTCAACATGACCTACACGCCCATCCCCTTCGCCGCCTCACCGCCGCCGCCGCTGCCGCCGCCCGGCAAGCCGTCGCCGCCGAAGCCCCCGACGCCCTTCATGCCCGACTTCCCCACCTTCCCCGACGTGCCGGCCTGGCCGCCGGACATGCCCCCCAACCCGCCGCCGTCGCCGCCGTCGCCGCCGTCGCCTGCGCCGAGCCCGTTGCCGCCGTCGCCACCGCCATCGCCGCCCCGGCCGCCGCCGTCGCCGCCCCGGCCACCGCCGACGCCGCCATCACCGCCAAGTCCTCCGCCGCCATCGCCACCACCTCCGCTGCCGCCATCACCCAGGCCGCCACCGCCCTCGCCGCCGCCATCCCCTCCATCACCGCCGTCCCCGCCACTGCCACCTTTCCCGCCGCCTCCGCCACCCGCGCCTCCGCGGCCACCGTCGCCACCGTCGCCCAGCCCGCCGCCGCCCAGCCCGCCGCCGCCCAGCCCATTCCCGCCCTCGCCCGATCCCTCGCCGCCCTCCCCCCGCCCTCGCCGCCTCCCAGCCCGCAACCGCCGTTGCCATCGCCCTTGCCGCCGTCGCCTTTCCCGCCGTCCCCCTTACCACCGCCGCCGCCGTCTCCCTTCCCGCCTTCGCCCCCCCCTCCACGGCCGCCGTCGCTGATCCCATCGAGGCCACCAGCGCCACCAGCGCCTTCGCCGCCGCCACCAACGCCGCCTTCGCCCTTCCCGCCTTCGCCCTTCCCTCCGCCGCTGCTGCCGCCCTCACCAGCACCACCCTTGCCCCCCTCACCCCCTCCACCTTCGCCTCCCCCGCCCTCGCCGCCGTCCCCCTTACCACCCTCGCCCTCCCCGCCTACCCCACCTTCGCCGTTTCCGCCCTTGCCTTCCCCGCCCAGGCCGCCCGCCCCACCCTCGCCGGCACCATCGCCGCCCCCGTCCCCCAGGCCACCGTCGCCGCCAAATCGCGACCCGCCGTCGCCAATCCCTCCGCGGCCACCACCACCAAACCCGCCGTCCCCGCGGCCGCCCTCGCCTCCGCCCACGCCCCCCAGCCCTCCGCCGCCACTCCCACCCAGCCCGCCCCCCTCACCTCCACCCTCTCCGCGTCCGCCGCCGCCGCCGTCACCGCGACCTCCAAACCCGCCGCCGCCGCCACGGCCGCCAGGCCCCTTTCCCCCACGCCCCCCAAGCCCCGCGCCGCCCTCGCCGCCCCCTCCCGCTCCACCCTTGCCGCCGTCGCCGCCACCGTCACCGTCACCTCCGCCGCCGAGCCCGCCGCCGCCGTCACCGCCGCCGCCTGAACCCCCGAGTCCGCCGCTTCCGCCCAGCCCGCCACCGTCGCCGTTCCCACCCTTTCCACCTCGAAGGCCCCGCCGACCATTGACCCCTCGTCCCTTCCCGCCACCTAGGGGCAGGTGAGTGGCGGCACTGAGCGATGAGTCCCATGATCTTCGCTGCAACAACAGCCGTTTCCGTCCTTACGCCGTCTGATCCCTCTTGTTCCACATACCCGGTTCGAACCTTCGATTTGACATTTATGCAATTATGTCGCCGTCTAATATCTCTTTTTCGCTCCTTTCCATGGACCGTCAGGTACCCGGCCCCGCCCTCGCCGCCGCCCTCACCGCCCCGTCCGCCGGCGCCACCGCCACAGGCGCCCATGCCGCCGCCGCGCGCGCCGTACATGCCACGTGAGTACTGCACTGCACTGCACTGCACTGCACTGCACTGCACTGCACTGCACTGCACTGCACTGCACTGCACTGCACTGCACTGCACTGCACTGCACTGCACTGCACTGCACTGCACTGCACTGCACTGCACTGCACTGCACTGCACTGCACTGCACTGCACTGCACTGCACTGCACTGCACTGCACTGCACTGCACTGCGACTGCACTGCACTGCACTGCACTGCACTGCACTGCACTGCACTGCGCTGCACTGCACTGCACTGCACTGCACTGCACTGCACTGCACTGCACTGCACTGCACTGCACTGCACTGCGCTGCACTGCACTGCACTGCACTGCACTGCGCTGCACTGCACTGCACTGCACTGCACTGCACTGCACTGCACTGCACTGCACTGCACTGCACTGCACTGCACTGCACTGCACTGCACTGCCCTGCACTGCACTGCACTGCACTGCACTGCCCCCCCCTGCACTGCACTGCACTGCCCTGCCTGCCTGCGCTGCGCTGCGCTGCACTGCACTGCACTGCGCTGCGCTGCGCTGCCTGCCTGCACTGCACTGCACGCCTGCGCTGCGCTGCACTGCACTGCACTGCGCTGCCTGCACTGCACTGCGCTGCACTGCACTGCACTGCACTGCACTGCACTGCGCTGCGCTGCACTGCACTGCACTGCACTGCACTGCACTGCGCACTGCACTGCACTGCACTGCACTGCACTGCACTGCACTGCACTGCACTGCACTGCACTGCACTGCACTGCACTGCACTGCACTGCACTGCACTGCACTGCACTGCACTGCACTGCACTGCACTGCAGCTGCACTGCACTGCACTGCACTGCACTGCACTGCACTGCACTGCACTGCACTGCACTGCACTGCACTGCACTGCACTGCACTGCACTGCACTGCCCACTGCACTGCACTGCACACTGCACTGCACTGCACTGCACTGCACTGCACTGCACTGCACTGCACTGCACTGCACTGCACTGCACTGCACTGCCACTGCACTGCACTGCACTGCACTGCACTGCACTGCACTGCACCTGCACTGCACTGCACTGCACTGCACTGCCACTGCACTGCACTGCCACTGCCCTGCACTGCCCTGCCCCTGCACCTGCACTGCACTGCACTGCCTGCCCTGCCCTGCACTGCACTGCCTGCCTGCCCTGCGCTGCGCTGCCGCCCTGCCCTGCCTGCACTGCCACTGCCCTGCCGCTGCGCTGCGCTGCGCTGCGCTGCGCTGCACTGCACTGCACTGCGCTGCGCTGCGCTGCGCTGCGCTGCGCTGCACTGCACTGCACTGCGCTGCGCTGCACTGCACTGCACTGCACTGCACTGCGCTGCGCTGCGCTGCACTGCACTGCACTGCGCTGCGCTGCGCTGCACTGCACTGCACTGCACTGCACTGCACTGCACTGCACTGCACTGCACTGCACTGCACTGCACTGCACTGCACTGCACTGCACTGCACTGCACTGCACTGCACTGCACTGCACTGCACTGCACTGCACTGCACTGCACTGCACTGCACTGCACTGCACTGCACTGCACTGCACTGCACTGCACTGCACTGCACTGCACTGCACTGCCCTGCACTGCGCTGCGCTGCGCTGCGCTGCGCTGCGCTGCGCTGCACTGCACTGCACTGCGCTGCGCTGCGCTGCGCTGCACTGCACTGCACTGCGCTGCGCTGCACTGCACTGCACTGCACTGCACTGCACTGCACTGCGCTGCGCTGCGCTGCACTGCACTGCACTGCGCTGCGCTGCGCTGCACTGCACTGCACTGCACTGCACTGCACTGCACTGCACTGCACTGCACTGCACTGCACTGCACTGCACTGCACTGCACTGCACTGCACTGCACTGCACTGCACTGCACTGCAGACTGCACTGAGTCTTTCGCGACTGTCCCTATCGAGGGTCATTCCACGGACCAGCCGTCGACTGGGCGGTATATGGCGACGGCTTGCGGGGCTGACCTGCTTTTGGGTGGTACCTTGCCATGTGGGCCTTTCGAAGTAGTGTCACTGTGTCAGTCGTACAAACACGCACGTAGTTCGTAAGTTGCAGGGGAGCTCGCCGCCCCCCCCCGCCCAAGTTGCCGAAACACAAACCCACACCACACCGCACCACACCGCACCACACCACACCACAATTCCTTCCCCAAGCACACCGTGTGGCCACGTTACCCCGCTACATACACACTCAGTCACATAATAATAATATTAATAACTGGTCTCGTGCACACGATCGTACAGTTAGCGCGGTCTTCTCCATTATTGCCGTACAAGCACCCCCCAACCGCATACCCCTGACGGCGCAGGTCGCCCCTGGCCCCCTCCACGGCCCCCGAGGAAACCCCCCAGCCCACCCCGACCCCCGGGGGAGGCCCCGCTGGCGCCGCCGCCGCCGCCGCCCCCGCCGCCGCCGCCGCCCAACTTCCCCCCGCAAGCCCCCTCCCCGCCGCCGCGCCCGCCGCCGTCGCCGCCGCGCCCGCCGCCCGTGCCGCCCTCTCCGGCGCCGCCGCCGCCGCTTCCGCCTTCCCCTTTCCCGCCGCCGCCGCCTCCTTTTCCACCGCCGCCGGCGCCGCCGCCACCGCCGGGCTGCCTCCGTGTCACTGCCCGTACCGGCAAGCTGTACAGCGATTACGTACTGGCGGATTCCGGCAACATGACGTTGACCACGTACGACAGCAGCCGGATCAAAATGGATCTCTCCCTGATCAACTATTTTGCTCCAGGGGACAGCATCGGCATGGACATGTACCCCCAGGTCTGTGCGTCGTACTGTTGTACGACACTTGCAATATTTGTAGCACATCTGTACGGCTTTGGTATCGGTGCTATTCGCATGGGCTGTGACGTGTCAAGGCGCCATTCCTTGGAGGCACCCCTGCGGCCAAGGCGCGTCTCCGCTTTCATCTACAATCAATCAAACATGCTCAAACCTGCTCACACATGCTCATATATGCTCACACATGCTCATATATGCTCACACATTACTAATCTACTTTATAATGCCTAACCAATGCCCCGCAAGTCGATATTCACCCAATGACACAACGATGAGCTTGCACCCGTACCGCTGTTGCCTCGTATCCCCGCATGGCTGATGCCTCTAACCGCCTTCAACCGCCTCTTCGCCCGTCCCTTAAACCCTCCTCTGCCCCCCCTGATGTTTCCCCCATACACATACCCAGCCACAGGCCCTCCCGCTGCCCAACGGCTGCCCCTTCTCCGGCGATGTGGGATACTCGGGGGCGGTGGGCTATCGGGCCGCCGCCGACTGCGCCAGTCGTACTGTACGGCTGTTGGTGGACGTGTCGGCGCTGATGCCGTGCTATGCCAACACGCCGGCGACGTCAGGTGCGGGTTCCGGCTGCGGAGGGGGGTGGGGGCGTGTGTGGTTTGGGGGTCGGCGTGTTTTGGGGTAAGGGGCTTTGGGGTTGCGTGTTCTTTGCATCCAGACCTGTTACCCGGGAGTCATGCATCCCTTCCTCTTTCTCCCTCCCACATCCCCCCTGCCCCCCTGCCCCCCCTGCCCCCTGCCCCCCTGCCCCCCTGCCCCCTGCCCCCCTGCCCCCCTGCCCCCTGCCCCCTGCCCCCCTGCCCCCCTGCCCCCTGCCCCCCTGCCCCCTGCCCCCCTGCCCCCTGCCCCCTGCCGCCCTGCCCCCCTGCTCCCCTGCCCCGCCCCCTTCGGTCCTCAGCGAGCTTCATCATTTGGTTGGCTGTGGACACCACCAACACGGTAGGGGTGTGTGTGGGTGTGTGTATGGAGGGGGTGTGGTGTGTGTATGGGTGTGTGTGTGTGGGGGGGGGGTGCCGGGTGTTACCCTTGACACGCCGGCTGAGGGCTGGGGGAATATACGGCCCTAGGGGGAGTGGGCGAGGGATGGGGACCCCGGCGTGGTTTCGGATGAGTGCAAAAGGTTGGCGGGGACTGTAGCTGCTAGCTGGGTTCTAGGGTTTGTGGTTTGGGACGAGTACAATGAGGGTTTTGGGGGCCTGCCGGCACATGTGCCGTAGTTACAGTGCGGTAAGGTACCGACAGTAGATAGGAGATTACATACGTAGGTTGCTTGCTGGGTAGGTAGGTAGGTAGGTAGGTAGGTAGGTAGGTAGGTAGGTAGGTAGGTAGGTAGGTAGGTAGGTAGGTAGGTAGGTAGGTAGGTAGGTAGGTAGGTAGGTAGGTAGGTAGGTAGGTAGGTAGGTAGGTAGGTAGGTAGGTAGGTAGGTAGGTAGGTAGGTAGGTAGGTAGGTAGGTAGGTAGGTAGGTAGGTAGGTAGGTAGGTAGGTAGGTAGGTAGGTAGGTAGGTAGGTAGGTAGGTAGGTAGGTAGGTAGGTAGGTAGGTAGGTAGGTAGGTAGGTAGGTAGGTAGGTAGGTAGGCACTCGAGCACTCGGGCACTCCACGCTGGTCGATACAAATGCTCCTCTGATAGGATGCGTCCCTCCCTCGACCATGTCCTCCCTTGAAACCCCGCCCTCCCTCAGTCCTGCCCCGCCAACAACACCGCCACCGCCACCCCTACTCCAGTCTGGGCCGGCACCTCCGTCTCCCGGCTCACCTCGGCGGGCTGTGCCTACGTGCCCTTCACCCTCACATGCGACACGAGCTGCCTGACGTCCCCTAGTCCGCCCCCAGGCCCCCCGTCACCGCCAGCACCCCCGCGCCCTCCTCCCAGGCCACCGTCGCCACCGTCGCCGCCAAGGCCACCCCCCTCGCCCCCGTCACCGCCGTCACCCCCCCGGCCTCCTCCCAGCCCACCATCACCGCCAAGGCCGCCCCCTGCGCCGCCGTCACCACCGTCACCTCCCAGCCCTCCTCCCAGCCCACCGTCGCCGCCAAGACCGCCCCCTACGCCGCCGTCGCCGCCGGCACCTCCCAGCCCTCCTCCCAGCCCACCGTCGCCACCATCGCCACCCCCCTCGCCCCCGTCACCCCCGTCACCTCCCAGCCCTCCTCCCAGCCCACCGTCGCCGCCAAGGCCGCCCCCCTCGCCCCCGTCGCCGCCGGCACCTCCCAGCCCTCCTCCCAGCCCACCGTCGCCACCAAGGACGCCCCCGTCGCCCCCGTCGCCGCCGGCACCTCCCAGCCCTCCTCCCAGCCCACCGTCGCCACCAAGGCCGCCCCCGTCACCGCCGTCACCCCCCAGCCCTCCTCCCAGCCCACCGTCGCCGCCGTCGCCCCCGGCGCCGCCGCCGTCGCCTCCGTCACCGCCGCGACCGCCGGCGCCGCCACCGCGTCCCTCACCACCGCCTCTAATGCCTCCGTCGCCGCCGGGCATGCCCGTACTCGAGACGTACGTCAACTTATCGAATCCCATCAACCCCAACACGACGCTTCCTATAGTGCCGGGCGCAATTCTGTTTGTGGATTACAACTACCTGACGGCCTCGGCGCGATTCCAGGTGGGTCTTAGAGTTTTAGGGTTTGAGTGCTGGGCCACCGAAGGGGCAGGGTGGCGGTTACTGCATTGCGGCCAGGAGCGCTTCATGTGCCTTGCTGTGTCGTTTTTCTCCTTTCTGGCATCATTGATAAATTTGTAGGTGATCAGTTTGGAGGCAAACCGTGCACCAGTATCAGTTCCTCCTTCATTTCCAAACTGACATGAAGGTGATATAGAAACCCAAAACCATAGAGTGAAACGTGTATGAATGAATGTTACAGCGGACCCCAACGGGATCATCGGTGTATGTTAGTGCCCCCACACGGGACCCCACGTGTATGTTAGTGCCTTGTATATGACTTTAAACCCTAGAGCCTGACTTTCCGCCTGGCTTTGCCTGGAGGGTGTCAGGGTGTGAGACCAGGCTCTGGGCCCCATATGTGCCACGCCACCTCTAATGTCGTACTTCCGTACTTCCGGTACACTGCACCCTCAGGGCGATTCACCGTACGCCAGCTGCGAGTCGGGCGTCACGGGAAGCCTGCTGTCCTTCCTGGCCTCCTCCCTCGACTTCCCCACCGAAAACATGACGTCATCCTGCGCGGCAGACAGCAGCAGCAGCGGCAGTAGCAGCAGTAGCAGACGCCGCCGACTGACTGAGGACGAAGCGGTGCGTCCTTAGCAAGGGGAAAGGGTCGTGGCTAATGAGGGCAGCGTACCATACAACCCTCCTCGGCGGTACAGGTCTAGGGTTTCGATTAGGGCGGCATGGATTTTGTCGTGCACACATCACACGCCACTTCCGGCACTCCGCCAGCGGGCCCCTTGCCCAGATGGCCGGGGGGAGGCGCGACCCGACCGGCCGGAGGTCTGCGACCCCCTACCTGTCGTTTACTGTAACCGTTACAAGATGGACCTTTTTATTGTCGTTACAAGGTAACGGGGGGCCCGGCGCGGTGGACCCTAACACCCTTTTATTGCATTCTCAGCGGCCCTTCGAGCCGTCCATCCCACCCAGCCGCCCTCCTGCCCCCCTGGGGCCCGCCCCATCGGTGCGTCCCTCCTCACTGCCCCTCCTCCACGCCCCTCCTCCCCGCAGACCTGCGCCGCCAAAGTCAAGACGGACATCACCTTCAAGGTACCTGTGTGTGTGGTGTATGTGTCTGTATGTGTGGTTGCGTGTGTAAAAAACGTGTGTGATGCGTGTGTGTGCATCAAACTCTCTAGAAGTCCAGAGTGTCCTCTGTATGGGGCGGCGTCACCTGTTTGCGTTGACCTAGTACGACTGTACGGCCATCAAAACCAAGTGACCTACGGCTTCCGTGGCAGTGTAGGCAATGGCGGCGGCCCCCTGCATGGTGGAACCGACCTATGGGGTTATTCGGGTCGCCAGTGGCACAGCATATCCCGTTGCTCACCTGCTCTCCTCCTATATTGTTTGGGTTGCCTGTTTTGGCAATACTCGTCTTCGCCTCATCTCCCTCTTGGTTTTATGATTTCGTCATGCCGTACTTTGCGTACACATTCCATGCCTCTCCTCTTACCCTCTGCCCCTCATTCCCCCTCCCTCTCCCACATCCTCCCTCTCTCTCCGTCGCAGTTGCATCCGGATACACCCATCGACACCTTCAAGACCTCCGTATACAAGCTGCTCAACGACGGCGGCATCATGGGAGTGTGTCCCATGGGTCTGTTGGACGGCACGTGGGTCACCACAGGCTCGGCGGTACGCGCCATCGTGGCGCAGGGCAAAGGCTATTCCAACTGCAGTGCCTTCAGCGCTGCCGTACTAACCGCCCTGACGACCTCCTCGGACGCCATTAGCAGTAGCAACATCGGCAGCAGTACGGCGAGTGGTATGACCGCCACCGGATCCACTTGCCGTACAGCGCAGTACAGTCGCGATGCGGAGGATGGTCCGCCGCCGCCGCGGGCCGTGGTGGCGGCGGCCGCCGCCGCCGCCAAGAAGAAGGGCTTCCCCATCATGGCTATCGCGGGGGCTGTGGGCGGCTTGCTGGCTGCGCTGCTGGCGGCGGCCGCGTTCGCGTACTACCGCAAGCGGGTGAGTGAAGCCCGGTCCGGTTTAATGGTTTCGGTTTTGATTTCGGTTTCGAGCTGCCGTATGCGCCCGTAACCGCAACACATGATTGTCGATGTGGATTTATATTTCAGCTTTGATTTACCCACGGGGCCTGGGTCCTTCAACCCGCTCCATTTAGCCCCGCACCCCCCACCCCCCACACCCCACACCCCACACCCCACACCCCACACCCCACACCCCACACCCCACACCCCCCCCCCCCCCCCCCCCCCACACCCCACACCCACACCCCACACCCCACACCCCACACCCCACACCCCACACCCCACACCCCACACCCACACCCCACACCCCACACCCACACCCCACACCCCACACCCCACACCCCACACCCCACACCCCACACCCCACACCCCACACCCACACCCCACACCCCACACCCACACCCCACACCCCACACCCACACCCCACACCCACACCCCACACCCCACACCCCACACCCACACCCCACACCCACACCCCACACCCCACACCCCACACCCACACCCCACACCCCACACCCCACACCCCACACCCCACACCCCACACCCCACACCCCACACCCCACACCCACACCCCACACCCCACACCCCACACCCCACACCCCACACCCCACACCCCACACCCCACACCCCACACCCCACACCCCACACCCCACACCCCACACCCCACACCCCACACCCCACACCCCACACCCCACACCCCACACCCCACACCCCACACCCACACCCCACACCCCACACCCCACACCCCACACCCCACACCCCACACCCCACACCCCACACCCACACCCCACACCCCACACCCCACACCCCACACCCCACACCCCACACCCCACACCCCACACCCCACACCCCACACCCCACACCCACACCCCACACCCCACACCCACACCCCACACCCCACACCCCACACCCCACACCCCACACCCCACACCCCACACCCCACACACCCCACACCCCACACCCCACACCCCACACCCCACACCCCACACCCCACACCCCACACCCCACACCCCACACCCCACACCCCACACCCCACACCCCACACCCCACACCCCACACCCCACACCCCACACCCCACACCCCACACCCCACACCCCACACCCCACACCCCACCCTTTATTTATCATTTGAACCCCAAACCGCATACCGTTTCGCCCGCGCCCACAGAAGAGCCTGGCGCTCAACGGCTTCACCGTCACCGCCGGTGCAGAGCCGGGCTCCGCCGACGCTGTCTTCGCCAACGCTGATGCCGTACCTGGCGAGGGCAACGCCCTCACCGGCGCCGCCGCCGACGCAAATTCAGGGGTTGGCGGCGGGCCGGATGCGCCGGAGCCGTCGTCGGGCGGCGAAGGCACTGGGCCACCTTCTGCGGGCTCCGGCGCCGATGGTGCCGACGCGAAGAACCCGTCGTTGGAGGCGCTGCTGATGCGAAACGTGACGGGAAAGGGCACGATGCTGCCGCCGCTGCAGGTCCCCTCAGCACGCCACCTGCCAGAGATGGATCCAACTCTGGCGGCGGCGCCGCTGGCGGCAAAGACAGCGCTGCCCAATGTGATCGGCAACAACGCCACGGCGGCTGCGGCGGCGGCGGTCGACGGCGGCGGCGCAGGAGGCGGTGGCGGCGCCGACGACAAGCTGGCGGCGTTGCCATCCCTCAAGGGTCGAAAGCCAGTGCTGCCGTCGATGGGTGACGTGGGCGGCAGCTTCAACGCCGCCGCCAGTTTCATGTCCGCTACTACCGGCGCCGCCGCCGCCGCCGCCGCCTCTGCGGCCGTCGCTAATCCCTTGTCCAAGCCGGTGCTGCCGTCATTACATGCCGCGGACGCGTCGGCGGATGGGGCCGCCGCCGGCGGCGTCGCCGCCGGGTCGGCGGACGCCGCACCCGGCGCCGGCGACAGCACTCCCGGCGGCGGCGTGGACGCCGCCGCCGGCGCTGCGAACGGCAGCGCGTTTGGCGGCTCCACCGATGCCGGTACCGTTGCCGCCGCCGCCGCGGCGGCGGCGGCGGGTTCACCGCCAGGTCCGGCCTCACCGAACATTCCGGGCGTCCTCAACACGGCTTCGATGGACGCGGCTTCCGTACGGGCCCTGGAGGGAAAGGACGGCGGGGACATCGCCCGTGGATTGGAGGCCATGATGCAGGTGCGGGGGAACGGGGCCGTGAGGGGCGGTGAGGGCATCTGCTGGGCGCGGCAGACGGCACGTCAACGTCACGTTTTGAAGCACTCCCCACTCAGCACACCTAACCGAAACACAAGTCCAGTACGAACCCTAGGGTATTACCCGGGACGTCTGTGTGGAGCGGACGGGAGGGGGTTGAAAGCACGGCCGCCGGTGCCGTGCTCGAGGGCCACCTACCTGCCTACCTACCTGCCTGCCTGCCTGCCTGCCTGCCTGCCTGCCTGCCTGCCTGCCTGCCTGCCTGCCTGCCTGCCTGCCTGCCTGCCTGCCTGCCTGCCTGCCTGCCTGCCTGCCTGCCTGCCTGCTGCCTGCCTGCCTGCCTGCCTGCCTGCCTGCCTGCCTGCCTGCCTGCCTGCCTGCCTGCCTGCCTGCCTGCCTGCCTGCCTGCCTGCCTGCCTGCCCTGCCTGCCTGCCTGCCTGCCTGCCTGCCTGCCTGCCTGCCTGCCTGCCTGCCTGCCCCCCCCTGCCTGCCTGCCTGCCTGCCTGCCTGCCCCCCTGCCTGCCTGCCTGCCTGCCTGCCTGCCTGCCCCTGCCTGCCTGCCCCCCTGCCTGCCTGCCTGCCTGCCTGCCTGCCTACCCCTACCTACCTACCTCCAACCACCCACCCACCCAACCAATCTCCGTACCTCACCCGCGCAGGAACCCTCCGTCACCAGCACCCACGGCCTGTTCGTACGAGCTGGGGACGCCGCCGGGGGCGCCTCCCTCAAGGTGCCCACACTCGCGGTGAGTCCCCCGATCTCCCCCACTGCCTCACTGGGCAGGGGCAGGGACAGGGGCAGGGACAGGGGCAGGCCAATCGACCAACATGTACACCCCTAGCGCCCCTGACACCCCTCACTTGGCATGAGAAGGCCAATCGATTGACGGACATGTGCACATCTAGTCCATGTCGGGATGCACAATTGTGCGTGGTTGGGGGTCAGGGCATGTCTGCCGTTCGGGTCATTCAATTCAAGTCCGTCCAGCCCTCTCACAGCGGCATAAGCAGGACACACACTGCTGTCGGCAGGCAGATGTGCACACGTCTTCAACACGCGCACACTGTCGGCAGGCAGATGTGCACACGTCTTCAACACGTGCACACAGAGGTTTAAGTCGAGGGGGCTTGTCCGCCAGACCCAACGGGTTGAGTTTTTACCGCACGCGTCAATTGCAGGATGTCCCGGCGAAGCTGCCGACGCTTGACGAGGATGCTGAGGGTGCTGCAGCCGGCGGCCGCGGTGGGGACAGCGGCAGCGCCGCGGCGTCCTCCGCGTCGGCGACCGCCGCGACCGCCGCCGCAGCAGCTGGCGCCGCCGCCAGTGCAGGTGCTGGCAACAACGGCGCGCGGCGCAGCACCGCGTGGGCTGCCAACGGACAGGCCGGGGAGGGACAGACCTGGGCCACGCCAAGTACGGCCGACGGCGGATCGGCGGCGACGGCGGCGGCCACCAATGGCGGTGCCGCCGGCGCCGGCGCCGCCGGCGCCGCCGGCGCCGCGTTGCCGCCAAAGGGGATCTTCTCCAAGCTCTTTGGGGGGATCTTCGGCAGCGGCGGCGCCTCCGCCAAAGTCTCGCCGGACGCGGGTCCCGCCGGTACGACAGCACCGCGGGCGGGGGCTGCGTCGCCGTCGGAGCTGCCAACGCTGGCCGACATGGACGAAGCCGCCGCCGCCGCCGCGGCGGCGGCCACTGCGACGGTGACGGCGGCCGCGGCCCCCGGCAAGATGAGTTTCTTGTTCGGCAGGGCTTCAAAAGTGGGAGCAAACGTCCTGGGCGGCACGACCGCGCAGCAGCAACGGAACGTGTCGGCGTTGGGAGCGGAACTGGGAGGTCCCGGCGCCGCCGGCCGCGGCCGCGGCACCAGTTCTGCTGCCGCCGCCGCGGCGGCGTCCCTTCAAGTGGACACTGGCGGCGGCTCCGGTGCCCCTGGCGGCGGCATCCCCAGCAGCCCGCGCACCGGCGCGCTGCTCCCCGCCAACAGCATCGGCGGCGGCGCCGGTCCGCCGTTTGGCGGCGACGCCGCGGACGGCAGTGGCGCGGCCATGGCCGCCGCCGCCGCCGGCGCTGCTGCCGGCGCTCCCGACGCCGCTGCCGCCGCCGACAACTCCGCACCTCCGAAACGGCGCCGCGCGCTGCCTTCCCTGCGCCTGAAGACGTTCAAGGCATCCGCACAAGCGCATGAGGGCGCCAGCATTGGCATCGACGTGGACGACGGCGCCGCCGCCGCCGGCAGCGCCTTCCCGATCGCCAAGGGTGACAACTCCCGTACTGTAGAGCTCAAGCGGGCCGGCCTCGCCAGTCCCAGAGGCATCGCCAGCCCCAGAGGCATAACCACCCCTAGAGGTACCACCACTCCTCGGGGCACTACCAGCAACAGCGGCGCCGTCACCCCCCGGGGCACTACTACCAGCAACAGCGGCGCCGCCACCCCCAGGGGCACTACCAGCAACAGCGGCGCCGCCGGCGGTCGATTCGACGGCGAGGCCGCGGCCGCGGCGGCCGGCAGCGCTGCCGCCGCCTCGGCCGGCGGTAAGAGCAAGAACGGGATCAGGGTGCGCCAAGGGGAGAGCGGCGGCGACGTCGAGGACGAGGACGCTGGCGACGGCGCCGGCAAGGGCTCGCCGAGCCAGGCCAGAGGACTCAAGAACGGGATCCAAATCGGCCCCGACGGCGGCGATGTGGATCCGGAATCGGAGGCGGCTGGCAGCGCCGCCGCCGCCGGCGCAGCAGCCGGTTTTGGAAAGGGCATGGCCAAGTTCAAGCGGCCCGGCGGCGGCAGCGGCGGCGACATGGACGACCTTGCAGGGGCCCCGACTGCGGGATCAGCTGGAGGAGCCGGCAAAGGGAAGAATATGGCCCGGTTCAATCAGCCTGGGGACGGCCCCGAAGGCAACTTCGACGAAGAGGCGGCTGGTGCCACCGCGGCAGGTAGTGCAGCCAGCGGGGGCAAGGGCATGGCGAAGTTTAAGCGCGGCGGCGATGGTCCCGAAGGCTCCTTCGACGACGAGGCGGCTGCCGCCGCCGCTGCCGCCCCCGCCGCTGCAGCCAGCGGGGCCAAGGGCAAGGCGAAGTTTAAGCGCGGCGGCGACGGCCCCGAAGGCAACTTCGACGAAGAGGCGGCTGCCGCCGCCGCTGCCGCCCCCGCCGCTGCAGCCAGCGGGGCCAAGGGCAAGGCGAAGTTTAAGCGCGGCGGCGACGGCCCCGAAGGCTCCTTCGACGACGAGGCGGCTGCCGCCGCCGCTGCCGCCCCCGCCGCTGCAGCCAGCGGGGCCAAGGGCAAGGCGAAGTTTAAGCGCGGCGGCGACGGCCCCGAAGGCTCCTTCGACGAAGAGGCGGCATCCGCCGCCGCTGCAGCCCCCGCCGCTGCAACCAGCTGGGGCAAGGGCATGGCGCGATTATTTAAGCGTGGCGGAGACGGCCCCGAAGGCTCCGTTGACGAAGAGGCTGCCGCGGCCGCCGCCGCCGCCGGTGGCGCCAAGGCCCCGGGCGGCCACCGCGGCGTTCAATTCAACCGTCCCGGGGACGCCATGGGTGGAGGAATGGATTCGGAACCGCCGCCGTCGGGGCCGTCTGTGGTTAAAAAGGGCAGTGCCGTACCGTCGGGCAACCGCAGCGTCAAGTTCAATCGTCCCGGCGACGGCGCCAACGGCGGTCTGGACGAGGATGCTGCCCCGGAGGCGGCGGCGGCCAAGGTCGCCGACGGCGCCGCCAACGTCGCCCAGCGGAGCCTGCGGGGCTTCCAGCGCCCTGACGGAAGCGGCGGCGGCGGCGACGTGGACGAGGAGGCGGCGGCGGCGGCGGCGGCCGCTGCTGCCCCAGCGGCCAAGGCCGGACTGCCGGCCAACCTGCGCAACTTCAACAGGTGGGGTTTAATGACGTGTCCACAAGATCCATGTTTTCGTTGTTCAGATCCAAATAGATCGATGCAAGGCGTGATGAGAGGCGTGACAGCGCAGCCATAGCATGGTTAGAATTCTCTGACCCGGCTCGCTAACGGCAAGCATGGGCCAATGGCGCCCATGGGCAATGTGAGCCACACCGGGCGCGTGGCCGGGTTCCAGCTTCCAGGGTATTCCCAGGGCACGCTTACGGCAGTGATCTATCAGACCTGAACCAGCAGCCTTGTGGATTTCCAATGACACGCTTGCCTTCCGCCTGCTTTAGTAGTACCACCTGATTAGCACCGCCTGCTTTAGTACGTACCGCCTGGCCGTGCCTGCTTAGGCCCCGCCTACCCAAGTGCGTGGTTCCGAACATCGATTGGTGCGGGAGTCTGCCCGCACCATTGCGCGCCTGTCCGCCTAAGGAAAGGCAGAGGGACCTATATATGTGAGGGCTGCAACGTCGCTCGCCCGCCCGCCCCCGTGCAGTTTTAATTATAACATTTCAATCGCCCGCCCGCCCGCCCATCATCCCCGCCGGCCTTCGGACCCATGACCACCCCTTCCATCTCCTTCCCCCTCGATGCTCCCACCATGAAAATCCCCCTTTCCCTCTGCCTCCGTTGTGTGTCCCTCCCCCGCAGACCGGGCATGGGCGACCACGACGGCTCCGTGGATCCCGAGGCGGCTGCCGCCGCCGCCGCCGCGCCAGCCGCTGCCGCTCCGCCGCCGGTTCAGGGCTTCAGCCGGCCCTCTCGCAAGATGAAGCACGCGACTGGCGGAGAGGTACGTTGGGTGCGATGTCCCAGGGAAGCTGCGTGGCGGAAGTGGACATCTGGTCGGTTTCGGGGCATGCACGCAGTCCTGTCCCCCGTTCCGAGCCTACCTCCACATACAGCCGCGCCGCAGCTCGCTCCCCCGCTGCATAAGTGCACATGTGCCCGTGCCCCGCAGCCGCCGTTCTAGCCGTTCTCTCTCGCGTCCTTCTCCTTCTCTTTCGCTTCCATCGCTTCCTTCTGCGCGTAACACTTGACACGGTGCGCTGTTGGTCGGTCTATCTCTGTCACGCGCGCTGCCCGCAGGCGGGCGGCGAAATCGACGACGGGGAGGGTGCTGCCGGCGGATCGGCCTCAGGGGCCCCCTCGAAGGGCGGCAAGAGCATCACGGTACGTACCCTCCTAAGGCCTGGCGGGTAATAGATGGGCGGGGTATACCTGGGATGGGCCCATGCATGGGCTGTGCTGGAGGTTTGCTTATTAAGCCGCTACCTGGGCTTATTAGCTTTCGCTCATCTTCGGTCCTACTGCCCTCCTCGGGGGCCCCCCAACACCCCGGTTCCGAAACCTCACGCACTAACTACACTAACCCAGCCACTACGTAAGCTAAGCACCGCTGCCGCTGGTATCCGGGCCTTATGCCACACCGCCGCATCACGCCGCATCGCACCGCCGTGTTTCGCCGCACCGCACCGCAGGGCGGGCAGCGCAACGTCCGGCAGTTCAAGTTCGCAGACGACCTGGGCAATCAGTCCTGGGACGACGTCGAGGAGGAGGAGCTGCTTGACGAGGGCGTGGTGGTGAGGGCGACCGGCGCGCTGGCACGTGCCGGCGGCGGGATGCTTCAGGTCGACGGTCAGCAGCCGCCGCAGCTGCAGCGGCAACAATCATCAGCTGGCCTCACGCCCTTTGAGGCGGGCCCCGCTGCTCGATAGCGCCTGGCGACGTGTGCTGACGAAGAGCCGGGACGGCGCGGGGTTCGCTCGTTGCCGCGAGCGAGCGAATCAGCGAAAGATATGTAGGGGCTGAGCGTTGCTGCCCATCGGAAGGAGGACGGAGAAGGACCCGTAGATCGGTCATCGGACGAAGATAGATGACCCGTGGGTCACTCGTCGGTCACTGATGACCCGCGGGTAAGTGTGTCGCGTCTGTGGGGAAGAGCGAGGTGGTTGTTTCTACGTCCCGAGATTCTGGCATCTGTCGCTGCTGTGTGTGTGTGAGTGTGCGTATGTACATCTGCTGGTACCGAATCTGAGATGTACACGATACCAGCAGTCCTTATCAAAGCAAAAACACGGGTGGGGCTGTTGGCTGGCGGCCGGATCCATTGCCGGCGGACGGGGCGGGGCTGTTGAGTGGCCCATTGCGTGCGCCGAACGAAGTCTGCTTCGCGGACACGCGCGCCCTCCAGCTATCTCTCCCTTTCCTCTTAGGCGTTTCGCATACACCTATCATTGTCCTTACGCGCCCTTCCTACCGCAATGTGTGAGGTGCGTGTGAAAACCGACACCGACCGCGCCGCGATGCGATGCATGTGACGGACCTTGGCTTCTGTATCCCCTTCCTCTTTATCTTTCTCCCATCGGACATACATCCAACTTCGTCAGCCATGTTGTTTTTGTTGAATGCCATTCATACGCAATAATGCTGTTGGGGGGCCGTTGCTTGGGGGTCACCGACGGCGGGGTGTTACCGCTATTTATGTTGCCGTACATGCATTTGGGCGCGCGAGATTTGCAAACATGCGTCAGATGGGTTCGGCTGCCGAAAGGTTGTGCGAACCTGTGTTGTTATTCTGCTCATTCTGCGGTTGGATGGGCGGCTGCGGTCTGCGGTTGGGCGGTTCGTTGCGGTCTGCGGTTGGGCAGTTGCGGTCTGCGGTTGGGCGGTTGTGGTCTGTGGTTGGGCGATTGCGGTCTGTACGTGGTTGGGTGGTTGCGGAGGGGTAGGTCTTCTACTGTTGTGCTTGGTCGCACGCGTGGCTGCGTGAGGAGAGGCATCTGCAATGGTGGGAAGAAAGTAAGGATGGATGTCTATCTGCCCACTGCCGCAAAGGCACGTGGCTTGGGTTCGTTATAAACAGCAGTCGTACATACTTGCGTGCGAGCAGCTCGTACATTATCCATCACTTCATCGCAAGGTAATAAGCGCTCGGGTGGACATCAGACGCACATACATCAATTCATATATTTGGAGATGCATGTGCAAGGAGGACAGAGGAGCGCGTGTGCGCCGTGCGTGTGCGCCGTTGTGCGTGTGCGCCGCGTATGTGTATATATGTGGTTGTGTGTGGATGGATCGATGGATCAGCATAGCAAGGGTCCTACCTGGGCGGCTGAGAACTAGGCCACCAGCAGGGCCGTGCGTGGGTGATGAGTTGGGCGGCCTGACACCATTGATATCCGATGTTTTAATATGTACATATATATGCACGGCGGACATGTATGTATGTATGCACGGACGGTCACGTCTATGCACGGACGGTCACGTCTATGCACGGACGGTCACGTCTAGCTGCTGCATGCACATGCCATCGTCACTACTGTATGCTTGGACGGTAGGTAGCGGGGAAGGTTTTGAGCGAGTGAGTGAGTAAAGTTGAGGAATGGATGGACAGACGGCTGGCTGACGGACGGTGGCTGTCTGTGGCTGGCTGCTGTAGCTGGCTCCTGGCTGTAGCTGACTAGCTGGCTGCAGCTGCTGGTTGTGGCTGGCTGTGGCTTGCTGTAGCTGACTGACTGGCTGTAGCCGGCTGTATGTAGCTGGCTGCCGTGTAGCTGGCTGTAGCCGGCTGTATATGGCCGCTGTGGCTTGCTGTAGCTGTCTGTGGCTCTGTGGCTGTCTGTGCTGTCTGCGGCTGGCTGTGGCTGAATGCAGCTGACTGTAGCTGACTACAATACTGTAGCTAATGTCCACCGCAAGGGTGGAGGGACCTTCACGCACATATTCTGGAGTGGCTGCCGGCGGCGCGCGGCATTTACACACATATATATTGCTCATTTGTACTCCACTGTAAATTTTAGGATTATACTTTAAATTGTAATATAATAATAATTTGTACTCTAGGTCAACGGCTGTTTTGCCTTGATGCCCCTTTGTGCTTAGGCGGCGACGGTCCGTCCGGGATTCGATCCCGTTGCACGGCCAGGCACGCACGACCGACCCTAGCCATGCCGCTGCGTCTACAGAAACGGATGCCGTATGCAGCCTGCCTGTCCGCCTGTCCGCCCCTGCCTATCCTTTGTCTTTGCGGATTTCATTTAGTGTTTTTTATTTCTTAAATTGGGTTGCGTGCTGTGGGTGCTGTGCTGGACCGGGCACCCCTGCATGCGTGCACCATCCATGTTAATAACAACGAACGGGGACCCGCCCCGCGGCGGGTCAACGGTGACGACGCACGGCCTTGTAAATTGCAACACCCCTGCTGAGCCCGCAGTCCGTTACTACACGCACGCACCGTACATGAGGAGTGCACGCAGCAAATGAAATGCATGGATGCCGCAAGCCACTGACCCGGTGCGCGCCCGCAGATAGATGCCCACTACCTGTCAGATAGACAGCAGGAAAGTCAGGACCCCACCATCACCCATCACCGCCCTGAGCAAAAACGGGACGAGTAAATTGCGTGCGCGTAGGAGTCGCTGGCAGGAGGGGCCGATTGGATCGCCCGGTCGAGCCCAAGGGCGGGGTCCACCTTGTAGCGGTTGCGTGCAGGAGGGCACAGCAGCAGCTGCGTGGACGTACCGAGTGCACAAGGGGCCGCGAGGAAGCGCATGTGGGTTGATTTTGCGGCGGGCGGAGTGGTAGAACGAAGGCATTGCTCCCCGAGGGTCCCCGAGGGTCCCCCGCCGAGGGTCCCCCGCCGAGGGTCCCCCGCCCAGGGTCCCCCGCCGAGGGTCCCCCGCCGAGGGTCCCCCGCCGAGGGTCCCCCGCCGAGGGTCCCCGAGAATATATACCCCGTTGCCCTGCTGGTATACACGCACCGCGACCGTTGATCCCTTTTCGGGGTCCGCTGTAACGTCCATGCATTCCGGGGAGGTGGGCAAGCGTGCGGGAGGGTGACGATCGACCTGGGAGAGGATTTGGGGGCGTCATTGCGCAACCCTGTGTGATGGGGGCGCGGATGAGCGAGGAGGATAGATGGATGTATGCATGGCCTCGGTGCGGAAGTCGAGATAATGGCACGCACGCCGGAGGCGATGGATCTGGATGAAAGATGGAACTAAATGGAAGATGCTGCTCGGTCGTCATATGTGAGTTGTGGGCCATGAACCTGAGGGCGAGGCGGACGTTGATGAAAGCGCGCGGGTCGTACACTTGTGTCGTACAGGTGGGTGGTGTAGTGGCGGCGACCTGCGAGGGGGAAGTGTGGACGAGGAGACTCGTCAAAGGAAGGGACGACTGAGCCAGCAGCCACAGCAGGGGGGTACCCAGGGTGGTCATGGTGGTATGGCGTTGTGGCGCAAGCAATGGGGAGTCCAGGTAGATGATGCCACCCATGCCTCGTCGTAGATGCCGTACGGGTGGCCGGTGACCCGGCCGCGATACAAGCTAGGTAGGTGCCGACGTTGGCGGTGTGCAGGGAGAGCAGGTCGTCGAGACAGCTGGACAGAAATTTGAACCGGGGACTGGAACCGGGTAGCGTTCTCTCTTCTTTGTGAAGGTGACGTGAGGCTGCGGCGTGGTAGCGTGCAGGCCCACGCAGGGTTGACCAGGTATGTAGGAGGAATGGAAACGGAAGGGCTGTATGTCTGGGGCGGTTGCTTGCTCTCTTTGAGTCGTCGGAGGTTTGCTTGGGAGGTTTATTTATTGGCGGAAGTACCCCCTTCTCAGCATTTCTGTAATCTTCTGCTGCTTGCAGGTGAACCTGCAGGAGCTGCACCAGTGTCCTCCTGCACGGGACTGGCGGCGCCGCACAGACCAGGCCACATTGGCGTAGGCATCAGGGATACGCCACCATGGTTGAAAGTGAAGGCTCGTGTTGAAGGCGTCACACTTCCACGCACTGATGCTGCTCCACCCGTGGGCAGGATGCCCCATACGCCCAGAGAAATACCGGGACTTGCTTGGTTCCACGACTTGGCGGCGCTCGGCGCATCTCTCGCGCTGGTCACTACGGGCTGTCCGATGTGTACCGGGGTGTGTCCAGATAGCCTCTCTTGCTGCGGTCCGAACGAGAAAGCAGCCGGCGACACTGTGCCGCAGGCATGAACATCCGAGCTGAAACAGTACCTGCACTACCAGGCCAGGAGAGCGTTCCAGATGAAGAGCACGGCCGAGTGAGCTATGCATGGGGATACAGCATGTTGGTGTGGGTGGAGGGCTGGTACTACGGGGCCGGGTCGACGGCCGCCGGGGGTCGGCGGAGCATGCGGCTGGGCGGTGCGGGTGCCAGTGCGGGTCGGTGCGGGTGCAGCCGGACAAGGAGTTGAGGTGACGCAGGCGCCGGTGCGGGGCTTTGGGATAGCGATGGAACTGCGGGGATTGGTGCAGGGGCGGGAGGACACAGAGGACACCGCTTGGGAGGTGAGCGGGGGCGGGGTGGGGCTGGTGGAGGAGCGGCGAGATGGGTGAAGGCGGGCGGGGCAGCGAGGCGCGATGAAGGGAAGCAGGGCGTACAGCTCTCTCGTCGTACAACAATCATTGCTGACTAGCCTCAAGGTAACAGAGCTACTGTCAGTAACAGCAGTGATGAAGTCCTGGGTAGTACGGGGACGTGCGGAGCGAGTCGTGTGGAAGCGAGAACATGGGCCGTCATGTTTTCATTCTGTATTATTTTCATTATAAAATTGAATTATTACAAGATCGCAAAGATTGCGCCGGGAGCTTACAATCCAAGTGTCGATCGACAACTTCACGGGCTAAGACGGGCTCCTCCATGTATGTACTAAGTCTGTACCTCCAGGCAAGCCCGCTCGGCCTAATTGCATCCAATCTTGATAAATACAGGAGCGAGTGATATCACAGTGGCTGTGGCAACAGGATCATCGCCTTCCAGCTGATGTGCCCAACCCGAAGGTGGGTCGACGCCGACTTTGTGGCCTCAACAGTTTTCATCGATCTTGGTGCACACGTACATACAATGTAGCAATCTATACATATTTATAATCTTATCTGCGTCAACGAATGCCCTGCAATCGTTCTCCATTGATAACGTAAACTATCACAAAACAAGACTTACGCCCATTTCTTCAACATTTGTATAATTATTTGTATGTTGAATACTCTAGCTCGTTATTATGGTTTTGTTACCGGTCAAGTCAAAATAGATATGACATACCTGTGACAAACACTCATGTACCACACTTCCCATCGACTTCATCAACTTGGGTAAACATTTGTCGTCCTGTCAATATGAAATGCAACCATATATCTGAGTTACTCTAACATTCATTGTCTGCTGTATAAGTGTGTAGCTCCTCGCGACCCTCGTTCTTCTGGTTACTATCCGTGTACCATGGTTGCCATTTATCTGCTTAATAATGTATTCTGAGCCCGAATGTATCTCAACCACTCTCATTCGCGATTTTGCCAGCACTCTCCTTGCTTTGACCAGCATACACTTCAAGTGAGCTGCTTTCAACTGGTTATGCGTCAGGGTGAACGCAGCTGGGGCGTCAGCGTTTTTGTGCGGGGTTTCACCTCATGACATCGACAACCGGTCGCAATGGGACACGGGAAGCCCCCACATCATTTACGAATGCGATGTAAACCGGGTCGTGTTCTGATAGCAATCTTGGCCTTTTCAGCGCTTGCTATCGGGGCATGGGCAAGTGCGGCCGGTCCCAAGTTAAGTGTGCCGGCAAGCAAGGAAGACGATTACGGCCCGGACAGCCTACCGGTCTTTGATTTTGAGCGTGAGACTTTGCTAGAGGAGCTTGGAGTACAACATACCGAGTCGACGGAGCCCGCGCAGACTAGCGGGGCCCCGTCGCACGATTACACCCACGATGCAACGCGGCCCTGGCTTGACCGCCGTCCTGGGTCCGGAGCTGTTGTGGGACTTGCTGCCGAGGCCGGGCAGTTGTCGCATCCCGCTGGGACTCCGTGCCCCGCCGACATCCGCAACGCGACTTACCATGCCAGCCAGGCAGCATGCGAAGGTGGACGTCCGGGCGGCGGCAAATGCAGCAGCAGCAGCAACGGCGAAGGCAGTAGCAGAAGCAACAGCCCGACGGGGCCCGTCGGCGCCGGACTTAGCGTCCATGCCGATGCCCTTATGCTGTCGCAGCTGTCGCCCCTGTCGCACCTGCCGCAGCCTCGCCGTCAGCTCGCCAACGCCATCTACTCGTACTGCCTGACCTCGCCCACGGGCGTGTGCTACCCGTGCCAGACGGGGTACGACGAAGACCCGTGCGCGGTACGGCAGGGTGTGGAACCGGGCCGGCCTGGGGCAGGGGAATGGTACCCACGGGGGCTCCTGATCGTGAGGTCAACTCGGGTTCTGAAGCAGAAGAATGTGGGTGGTCTGTTGGTTTGGAGGTAGGCATGGGAGGGCGGGGCAAGGTGGTTCCGCTGCTGCAGCTGCATTCAGCTGTACCAGCTAGACCAGCCAGACAGCCAGTTAGCTCGCCCGCCCGATGGTCTTAGGGGCAGCACTCCCATCCCTCCTCCTCCTCCTAATCCTCCCGATCCCGGGGCTGAGGCCGGAGCCAGCGCTGCGGGTTGTCGGGGAGGTGAACGGGAAGGGGGAGGGGGCCACCACCACCCGGGGTGGGGGAAGGGGGAGGGGTGAAGGGCGGGTATCCGCCGGTCCGTCACTCGGGGGTTTGCGTTGGGGCGGTGCCGTACCGTACCGTACCGCGCGGCATAGCCCTACACTGCTCCGCGGTGTCCAGTCTGTCCCTTCGCTGCGCCGATGGGTTGGCCTCTTGCTGCACGCCGGCCGTGTGATGTAGGGGGTTGGGGTTGGGGGTTAGGGTTTGCAGACCGCCTCATTCCACCCCGTCGCACGTCCTCTCCTGTCGCTCGCCCACAATCGCCGTAGGTGTGGTCGCGGGCTGGGGATGCGGCGTGGGCTGGTTGGGTCGTGCACTGCGATGGCTGCGTGTCACGGTCAGCGACGGGGCTGCGCCTGGGGTCCTGGGGTCCTGGCTCTCCCTGGGGAGCCCTCCCCTGTAGCGTCCCCTCTCAGACAGTTTGGCGAGACGCTTGGGCGCATGATGACGTCAGCCAGGATCTCGATCTCCAGCTGCCCCACACCCACCCAGGAGCTGTGGTCCCCTGACCCGGGCCACGTCCCGCGCCCTCACGCCCCGCGCCCCTCCGCCCCAACAGACCGATGACAACTACTTTATGGACTTTGCCAAGTGCTCCACGCCGTAAGTACGGCACACACGCAGGGGGGGCGTCGTAGTCCGTACTCGTACTCGTACTCGGGGGGAGGCTCACCATCAAATCCCCCTCAACCCCGCCGCCGCCGCCGGCGCTGTCCCGCAGGTACTACTACTTTGGAAATGTGACGGACGCAACCATTTGCGGAGACCAGGTGGGGGTGGGGGGGGCTGGGGTTGGGGGGGCAGAGGAGGGGGTTTAAGGAGGGAGGTAGACCGCCGCGTGGGGCCCCTGACTTTGGAGCGAGGGCGGGAGGGCGGGGTGGGGGGGGAGGGCGGGGGCTGCAAAGGCGGAGCGGAGGAGGCAGGGGGCGGGGGCCCGGGCTGGGGCGGTGAGGGTTTTGGAGCGGCGGACACATCCTGGGGCGGGTTTCGGAGCGGCGGACACGGCATCGCCTCTCGAAGGGTGGCTTTCTGGGGTTTCGGAGATGCAGACCCGTCCGCCCTCTGCCCCTCCGGCGGCGCGGCTCCCCGAGCTGCCTGCACCCAGCGCCACACGTCACCGCCGGGGTGTGTGGCAGGGTGAGGCTTGTGCGGTACCGGGCGATGGCGGGGGGTGGGGTTTATCAGGTGGGGTGGACGCCCCTTTGCTTCCATCCGCAAAAGGGGGGGGGGATTCCACCGGGCCTGCGCTCCTTGCTCTCCGCGGTTAGTTCCATGTATCGCACTTACAGACTGAACCCGCCCACCGCATCCGCATCCACCTGCTTTCCTGCCCGCCTGCCACGGCCTCACGACCCTCGCGGTATCCTGACCCACGCACCCACTCACCTGCCACTCGCCTACCCGCCCACCGCGGCCTCCCTCACCCTCACCCTCACCCTCACCCGCATCCGCAGGTCCGCCCCCGCAACATCGGGGTCAGGAACCTGACCGCGTCCATCACGTACGGCACGGGCACCTCCGTCATCAAAGTGGGCCAGATGTTCGCCTTCATGCAGGTAAGGGGGCCGGGGGGAGGGGGGAGGGGGGGGCACACATACACTTTCAAAAACACGCCCGCCCACGATACCACTTGCGGCCACCCAATCCATGTGTGGCTACCATCACCATCAGCAGCAGCAGCAGCATCACCATCACCATCACCATCAGCATCAGCCGCAGCCATCACACCCGGGCCCCTCGCTACTCCGCCCCTCTGCCGCTGCTGCTGTTGCAGATCAGCGGCCTGCTGACCTTCACTCTTCAGTTGGACTGCCCCTGGCTGGCGGTGGTGGACCCCTCCCGGCCCGGGGCGTCCATCCGCATGACCATCCGCCACCCCAACGGCACCGTCTGGCGCCACAACGTCACCAAGACAACCACAGGTGGGGGTGACGGTTTCGGAGCGGCGGACACATCCTGGGGTGGGTTTCGGAGCGGCGGACACGACATCGCCTCTCGAAGGGTGGCTTTCTAGGGTTTCGGAGATGCAGACCCGACCGCCCTCTGCCCCTCCGGCGGCGCGGCTCCCCGAGCTGCCTGCACCCAGCGCCACACGTCACCGCCGGGCACTTGGTTGTACGGCATGTTCACGTGCACGAAAACGCGTGATGCACGTGGCAGGTGTTGTTTCGAGACGACGCAAGCACACAGCACACAAGGCGGGTCTCTTGTCTAAACCCAAGGCACAGCACACAGCGCACGTGGCTCCGTCCTCCATTACCACATGTGAGATTCAACACCCGGCGCCCGGCCCCGCCCCGCCCCGCCCCGCCCCGCTCCGCCCGCCCTCAGGGTCCAGCTTCGTGAGCTGCACCTCCTTTGCGGTGCAGGCCAAGTCGCTCAACCCCGCCCTGCCCGGCGACAACGGCTGCGACCCCATCACCTACACCGTCAGCGTCAGCTTCCTCACCGAGACATACCAGGTCTGCTCCCCCTACCCTGACCCCCACCCCATCGTTTGGGTATTGGGATGATGTTGCCCCCTCCCCTCTTCCTCCCCCTCCCTTCCCCTCCCCCTCCCTTCCCCTCCCCCTTTCCTTCCCCCATGTCTACCAATTTCCCATACCCTTCCTTCCCCTCCCCCCCTCCCCCTCACACACATACACACACACACACGCAGGCGGATCCCTCGGACGGCGCCATTCCGGCGGCATGCAGCGTCAACGACCCGGACACGTACGGCACCCAGGCAAGCCGGGATAGAGGGGCGGATAGAGGGGCAAGATCGGAGGGTGGCCGCGGGGAGCAGGGCCGGGGTGGGTTACGGTCGGCGTTCATTGGAGGTCCGATTGAGGTACGGCACGTGGAGGTACGGCACATCGAAGTACGGATCATGGCGTGTGTTCAGTGTGTAGCGAGAAGCCCGCCGCAACCACCCAGGCCCAAGATACCAGTGCGTGTGTGTGTGTGTGTCTGCGTGTGTAAGGTATGATCACCCCTCCGCGCCCCGTTTTCGATGTGGCTGCCCGATCTGCCCTGAGCACCCCACCTGCCCCCACCTGCCGCCACCTGCCCCCACCTGCCGCCACCTGCCCCCACCTGCCGCCACCTGCCCCCACCTGCCGCCACCTGCCCCCACCTGCCGCCACCTGCCCGGTCCGCAGCTGAGCTTCAACATGACCTACACGCCCATCCCCTTCGCCGCCTCACCGCCGCCGCCGCTGCCGCCGCCCGGCAAGCCGTCGCCGCCGACCCCGCCGACGCCCTTCATGCCCGACTTCCCCACCTTCCCCGATTGGCCCTCTTGGCCCCCGGACATGCCCCCCAACCCGCCGCCGTCGCCTCCGCCGAGCCCGCGGCCGCCGTCGCCAGCGCCGTCGCCGCCGCGGCCGCCGCCGTCGCCGCCCAGCCCGGCGCCGCCGAGTCCGCGGCCGCCGTCGCCGCCCAGTCCTAGTCCACCACCACCATCGCCGCCGAGTCCCCCGCCGCCGTCGCCGTCGCCTCCGCCGCCGCCCAGCCCGAGGCCGCCATCCCCCTCGCCGCCGCCGTCCCCGCCATCACCGCCTTCACCGCCGCCGCCACCTTCCCCGCAGCCTCCGTCGCCCGCGCCGCCGCGGCCTCCGTCGCCGCCGTCGCCAAGCCCACCGCCGCCGAGCCCGCTGCCTCCCAGCCCGCCGCCGCCCAGTCCGCTGCCGCCGAGCCCAGCCCCGCCAAGCCCCCCGCCGCCAAGCCCACTTCCACCTTCACCTGATCCTTCTCCCCCTTCGCCGCCCTCACCCCCGCCGCCGTCGCCTCCCAGCCCGCAACCTCCGCAACCTCCCTCGCCCCCGCCATCACCCGGGCCGCCTCCGTCGCCTCCGTCGCCGTTCCCCTCCCCGCCGCCGTCGCCCGCGCCGCCGCAGCCTCCGCCGCCTTCGCCGCCCAGCCCCAGGCCTCCGTCGCCGTCACCACCGCCGCGGCCGCCGCCGCCCAGTCCTCGCCCTCCCATGGTGCCGCTGCCGCCGTCGCCGCTGCCTCCCAGCCCGCCTCCCAACCCCAGGCCGCCGTCGCCGCCGTCGCCGTCGCCGCCACCTAGTCCGCGGCCACCCAGTCCCATGCCCCCCACATTTCCGCTGCCGCCGTCGCCGCTGCCGCCGTCGCCGCCGCCGAGCCCTTTCCCGCCGCACCCACCATCGCCTGCACCAAGCCCCTTTCCACCCAGTCCACACCCACCCAGCCCGGACCCGCCGCCTCCCTCGCCGCCGCCACCCTCACCTCCGCCGCCGCCACCCCCGCCGCCGCCGCCACCCTCTCCGCCGCCGCCACCACCCCCGCCGCCGCCGCCGCCACCTCCATACCCGCCACCCCCTCCGCCGCCGCCGCCGCCCTTGCCGCCGCCGCCCCCGCCGCCGCCGCCACCACCGCCCTCTCCTCCCCCGCCGCCGCCGCCGCCGCCGCCACCTAGGCGAGTTTGTCACCATGCCAACTTGTTTGTGGCGCAAATCTCTTCCCTGTTGTGTGTTGGTGTTTGTGATCATGAACGTGTCTTCCTCGATGGACCTTTTTTAAGCCCGATGTGGAGCAGCAACTGCCGGCTCAGCCAGCCCGGTCCCACAGCTTCTCCGCAGCTTCCCGCCGTACATTCCTCTCGATTGCTGCCACTGGCACCTGACACCTGACCCTGCATGTTTCTTTTTGTGTATGTGTCATGTTTGTGTGTTTCTGTGTATGTGTGTGTGTGTGTATGCCACGTGTGAAACCCCTCTGCCCCGCAGCCCGCCGCCGCCGCCACCGCCGCTGCCCCCGTCGCCATCGCCCCCTCCGCCGTCACCGCCTTCGCCGTTCCCGCCGTCGCCTTTCCCGCCGTCGCCCTTGCCCCCGTCGCCACCGTCACCGCAGCCACCGTCGCCGCGGCCGCCGTCGCCGCCGTCGCCGTTCCCACCCCGGCCGCCATCGCCTCTGCCGCCGTCGCCGCCGCCACCGTCGCCGCCGTCTCCCTTCCCGCCTTCACCCTTCCCTCCGCTCCCGCCATCGCCTCCGCCGCCGTCGCCTCCGCCACCGTCGCCCCCCTCACCCTTCCCACCTTCTCCCTTCCCCCCATCGCCGCCGTCCCCCTTCCCACCTTCGCCCTTTCCACCGTCCCCACCTTCGCCCTTCCCGCCCTCACCTTTCCCGCCCAGCCCGCCGTTACCGCCCTCGCCTTTCCCGCCCTCGCCGTTCCCGCCCTCGCCGTCACCGCCGCCGCCTCCGTCACCTCGGCCGCCGCTGCCGCCGTCGCCCGAGCCGCCGTCGCCACCCCCTCCGCGACCGCCCTCGCCGGACCCGCCGTCACCGCCGCCGCCCTCGCCACCGCCGTCGCCCCCCAGCCCGCCGCCGCCACTCCCACCCAGCCCGCCCCCCTCACCTCCGCCGTCGCCACCTCCGCCGTCGCCGCCGTCACCGCGACCTCCGAGCCCGCCGCCGCCGCCACCGCCGCCAAGCCCCTTCCCCCCACGGCCCCCAAGCCCCTTGCCGCCGTCGCCACTCCCTCCCTCTCCGCCCTTGCCGCCGTCACCGCCGCCGCCACCATCACCGCCGCCGCCGAGCCCGCCGCCGCCGTCACCACTGCCGCCTGACCCCCCAAGTCCGCCGCCGCCGCCCAGCCCGCCACCGTCACCGTCACCGCCGTTTCCACCTCGGAAGCCCCGACGACCGTTGACCCCCCGTCCCTTCCCGCCACCTAGGGGCAGGTGAGTGGCGGCACTGACCCATGGGTCACATGATCTCCGCTGCCGCTTCCGTCTCTGCCGCTGTCCAGCCCATGCTGGGTACTTTATTTCCGCGTCCCCGGTTTGAACCTTCGATTTGACATTTATGCATTTATGTCGCCGTCTGATATCTCTTTTTTTCGCTCCCTTCCATGGACCGTCAGGTACCCGGCCCCGCCCTCGCCGCCGCCCACGCCGCCCCGCCCGCCGGCGCCGCCGCCACAGGCGCCCATGCCGCCGCCACGCGCGCCGTACATGCCCCGTGAGTACGACACTGCAATGCCGTGGTTTCTTTCACGTCCGGTCT
The DNA here is from genome assembly GCA_003117195.1 of Eudorina sp. 2006-703-Eu-15. Classification (NCBI taxonomy): domain Eukaryota; kingdom Viridiplantae; phylum Chlorophyta; class Chlorophyceae; order Chlamydomonadales; family Volvocaceae; genus Eudorina; species Eudorina sp. 2006-703-Eu-15. The sequence continues at coordinate 598,173 of BDSI01000065.1, read as the reverse complement.
TGTCGGCATACACACAATCGTACAAGGGTGCAACCCATTCCATTTGCCGTACAAGCAACCCCCAACCGCATGCCCCTGACGGCGCAGGTCGCCCCTGGCCCCCTCCGCGGCCCCCGAGGAAACCCCCGAGCCCCCCCCGACCCCCGGGGGAGGCCCCGCTGGCGCCGCCGCCGCCGCCGCCCCCGCCGCCGCCGCCGCCCAACTTCCCGCCTCAAGGCCCTTCCCGGCCGCCGCGCCCGCCGCCGTCGCCGCCGCGGCCGCCGCCCGTGCCGCCCTCGCCACTGCCCCCACCGCCGCTGCCGCCTTCCCCGGTCCCGCCGCCGCCGGGTCCGCCGGCTCCACCGCCGCCGCCGCCGGCGCCGCCGCCACCGCCGGGCTGCCTCCGTGTCACTGCCCGTACCGGCAAACTGTACAGCGATTACGTATTGGCGGATTCCGGCAATATGACGTTGACCACGTACGACAGCACCCGGATCAAAATGGATCTTTCCCTGATCAACTACTTTGCTCCAGGGGACAGCATCGGCATGGACCTCTACCCCCAGGTCTGTGTGTCGTAATCTTGTACGGCACGGTTGTCTTATTGCCCTTGTACGGCACTGGTACGGCACTGTACGGCATTATCCGCATCGGCTGGGACATGCCGTCCTGTGGGAGGCAGCGCAATGCGCCGCAGGCCTCGGCCGTCACAACCCCCTCCCCTCCCCGCCCCGTCAATCGAGTGCAGTTGCCGTCAGTTTCGCGTGCAGTTGCGTCAGTTTCGCAGTGCAGTTGCCAGTTGCGGCAGTTGCCGTCAGTTTCGAGCGCAGTTGCCGTCAGTTTCCGTCAGTTTCGAGCGCAGTTGCCGTCAGTTTCAAGTGCAATTGCCGTCAGTTTCGAGCGCAGTTGCCGTCAGTTTCGAGCGCAGTTGCCGTCAGTTTCGAGCGCAGTTGCCGTCAGTTTCGAGCGCAGTTGCCGTCAGTTTCGAGTGCAGTTGCCCCCCGGCCGATGAAAGGGCCCCACAGGCCGACCGGATGTGGGTAACATCGCATTGGACCCTACCGTACGGCACGTACCTCCGTATGTACGGTCCACCTCCTGCCAACCTCAACCACCCCAAACCGCCTCTTTGGACGAGCTTCCCAACCGCCCTCTCGTTGTCCGTCTCCCCTCCCCCATACCCCGCCACAGGCCCTCCCGCTGCCCAACGGCTGCCCCTTCTCCGGCGATGTGGGATACTCGGGGGCGGTGGGCTATCGGGCCGCCGCCGACTGCGCCAGTCGTACTGTACGGCTGTTGGTGGACGTGTCGGCGCTGATGCCGTGCTATGCCAACACGCCGGCGACGTCAGGTGCGGGTTCCGGCTGCGGAGGGGGGTGGGGGCGTGTGTGGTTTGGGGGTAGGCGTGGTTTGGGGTAAGGGGCTTTGGGGTTGCGTGTTCTTTGCATCCAGACCTGTCACCCGGGAGTCATGCATCCCTTCCTCTTTCTCCCTCCCACATCCCCCCTGCCCCCCTGCCCCCCTGCCCCCCTGCCCCCCTGCCTCCCTGCTCCCCCCTTCGGCCCTCAGCGAGCTTCATCATCTGGCTGGCTGTGGACACTACCACCACGGTAGGGGTGTGTGTGGGTGTGTATGGGGGTGTGTGGGTGTGTATGGGGGTGTGTGGTGTGTGTGTGTATTGGGGGGCGGGGGGGTGCCGGGTGTTACCCTTGACACGGTCGGGCCTAGGGGGGCCGTGAAGGCGTCTGTGGGCGGTGTTGGAGCTGCGGACGGGTCGGGTGGCGGGGGTTGTATTGACATGGGCGAGGTCGGGAAGGGGTCGGCGACAGGGGATCGCCCTTTTGGCCGCTAAGGGGGCGGCCCCAACACAACACGGGTCTCGTATCCAAACACACACGCACACGGGCGCACACATCGCCGCCTACATCGACTATTACGCTGGACTTCGCTTCTCGCGGCTCAGTTTTCCTTTACACACCGCACACGGTGGGGGGGCGGCTCGGGCTCAGTTTCTTCATGCGCACAAGGGAAGGGGGGCGGGAAGGCGCTCGGCGCTGGGCTCAGAAGTGCGCCTTTGATCTGATGTGCTCCTCCCTGAACCTCCCCGACCCCCTGCCCCGCCCTCGCCTCAGTCCTGCCCCGCCAACGGCACCGCCGCCCCCAGCCCAACCACCGTCTGGGGCGGCACCTCCGTCTCCCGGCTCGCCTTGGCGGGCTGCGCCTACGTGCCCTTCACCCTCACATGCGACTCGAGCTGCCTGGTGCCGCCGTCGCCACCTCCCAAGCTGGCGCCGCCGCCGTCGCCGCACCCGCCGCCGCCGGCGCCGCCGCCGGGCGAACCGTTGGCCCCGGCGCCGCCGCCGGCGCACCCGTCGTCTCCGTCACCGCCGCCGGCACGGCCGCCGCTGCCCGTACCTCCCACCCCGCCGCCGGGAACGCCGGCGGCGCCGCCGCCGCCAAGTCCCTCGCCACCACCGCCGCCGCCCCCGAGCCCACCGCCGCCGCCGTACCCGCCACCGCCGCCGCCGGCACCGCCGCCACGGCCTCCGAAGGCGCCGCCGCCGTTGGCGCCAACCAACCCATCGAGTCCAAGTCTGCCGCCGCCGTCACCGCCGTCACAGCCGCTGGCATCCCCAACACCTCCCTCTCCGCCGAATCCGCCTCCTTCTCCCAGTCCGCCGCCCAGACCGTCCCCGCCGCCGCGTCCCCTGCCGAGCCCGCCACCGCTCCCTGGACCCTCGCTGACGCTGACACCGCCGCCGCCGTACCCGCCGCCGCCGCCGCCAGCGCCGGTACCGACGTACCCGCCCGGCGTTCCGCCGTCGGCGCCGCCCAGTAAGCCGTACCCTCCGCCGGACATGCCGCCGTCACCGTCACCTCTCCGGCCGCCGCGTCCACACCGGCCGCCGCGGGGACCCCGGGCGCCGTCGACGCCGTCGACGCCGCCGGCGCCGCCGTCGCCACCCTCGCCGCCGGCACCGCCGTCGCCCCGCCCACCTGCGGCCCCACTGCCGCCGCCGGCACCGCCAACGACACCGCTGCCGCCATCGTATCCTTTGCTGCCGCCGGCACCGCCGTCGCCGCACCCGCCGCCGTCGCATCCCCTGCTGCCGCCGTCGGCTCCGCCGCCGCCGCCATCGTACTCCCCGCCGCCTGTCATGCCGGTCGCGCCTACTCCATCACCCCGCACCCCCATGGTGCCCTCCAAGCTCTTTCCTACACGCCCGCCTGCCGTACCCGTGGCCCCAAGGCTGCCGCTGGACCCGCCGTCACCGACCCGCCCGCCGCAACCACCGCCGGCGCCGCCAACGCCGCCGGCGCCGCCAACGCCGCCGGCGCTGCCGGCGCCTCCCATTTCCCCCACAACCCCACCGGCACCGCCGCCGGCCGAGCCTCCGACACCGCCGTCGCCGTCGCCACTGCCGCCGTCCCCACCCTCGCCGCCTTCATCACCGCCAGCGCCACCCACGCCGCCGCCCGCGCCGCCGTCACTGCCCGCAATGCCGCCGGCTCCACTGCTGCCGCCATCGCCACCGCCCTCACCCGCGGGGCCGCCGGCGCCGCCATCCCCTCCTCAACCCCCCTCGGTACCACCCACGCCTCCACCACTTCCGTCGCCGCCTCCAGGCCTGCCATTACCTCCGTCGCCACCTCCGTCGACGCCCAGCCCGCCCCCAAGCCCCTCTCCTCCGCCCTCGCTGCCGCCGTCACCAACACCAACACCGCCGCCATCACCTTCACCGCCGCCCTCGCCCGCGCCCTCTCCTCCACCATCGCCACCGCCGCCGCCGCCGTCGCCTCCATCGCCGCCGGAGCCTCCCAGCCCTCCTCCCAGCCCGCCGTCGCCACCGACCCCACCACGGCCGCCGCCGTCGCCGCCGTCACCCCCGAACCCCCGCCCTCGCCTCCCAGCCCTCCCCCAAGCCCCTCCCCACCACCGCCCTCGCCGCCACCACCGCCCTCACCTCCACCCTCCCCGCCGCCTTCGCCGCCCTCTCCCCCGCCCACTCCGCCGCCGCCACCCTCGCCCCCGCCCTCTCCTCCACCATCGCCACCGCCTTCGCCCCCGCCGCCACCGTCGCCGCCATCGCCGCCGGAGCCTCCCAGCCCTCCTCCCAGCCCGCCGTCGCCACCGACCCCACCACGGCCGCCGCCGTCGCCGCCGTCACCCCCGAACCCCCACCCTCGCCTCCCAGCCCTCCCCCAAGCCCCTCCCCGCCACCGCCCTCGCCGCCACCACCGCCCTCACCTCCACCCTCCCCGCCGCCTTCGCCGCCCTCTCCCCCGCCCTCGCCGCCGCCACCACCTTCGCCGCCGCCGTCGCCGCCGCCTTCGCCACCGCCTTCGCCCCCGCCGCCGCCGTCGCCCCCATCACCCCCATCACCTCCCAGCCCTCCTCCCAGCCCGCCGTCGCCGCCGACCCCGCCAAGGCCGCCGCCATCGCCGCCGTCACCCCCCGAACCCCACCCTCGCCTCCCAGCCCTCCCCCAAGCCCATCCCCGCCGCCGCCCTCGCCGCCGCCACCGCCCTCAAATCCACCCTCCCCGCCGCCTTCGCCGCCCTCGCCTCCGCCCTCGCCGCCGCCACCACCCTCTCCTCCGCCCTCTCCTCCACCATCGCCACCGCCTTCGCCCCGCCGCCACCGTCGCCGCCATCGCCGCCGGAGCCTCCCAGCCCTCCTCCCAGCCCGCCGTCGCCACCGACCCCACCAAGGCCGCCGCCGTCGCCGCCGTCACCCCCCGAACCCCCACCCTCGCCTCCCAGCCCTCCCCCAAGCCCCTCCCCGCCACCGCCCTCGCCGCCACCACCGCCCTCACCTCCACCCTCCCCGCCGCCTTCGCCGCCCTCTCCCCGCCCTCGCCGCCGCCACCACCTTCGCCGCCGCCGTCGCCGCCGCCTTCGCCACCGCCTTCGCCCCCGCCGCCGCCGTCGCCCCCATCACCCCCATCACCTCCCAGCCCTCCTCCCAGCCCGCCGTCGCCGCCGACCCCGCCAAGGCCGCCGCCCTCGCCGCCGTCACCCCCCGAGCCCCCACCCTCGCCTCCCAGCCCGCCTCCAAGCCCATCCCCGCCGCCGCCATCACCTCCTTCCCCACCCGCGCCCCCTCCACCTTCGCCGCCTTCCCCGCCCATGCCGCCAAGCCCAGCTCCCAACCCACCCAGCCCACCGCCGCAGCCACCCTCCCCACCCAACCCGCCCATGCTACCCCCCACTCCTCCCACGCCACCCAGACCGCCGCCCGCGCCCCCGTCGCCTTCGCCTCCGCCGTCACCGCCGCGGCCACCGCCGCCGCCGCCGAGGCCGCCGGCGCCGCCGCCGCGTCCCTCCCCGCCGCCACAACCGCCTCCGTCACCGCCACGCCCGCCCGCGCCGCCCAGTCCGCCACCCGCGCCGCCGCATCCTCCGGCGCCGCCGCCGCGCCCGCCGACGCCGCCAGGTCCGCCGCCGCCGCCGCCAGATGCCCCGTCGCCGCTCACCTACCCACGTGACCCTACTCCACAACCGAAGCTCCCAGCGCCCGCCAACCCCCCTGCGGTACAACCGGCGGTTCTATATCAGCCGCCTCCCGCGCCCGCGAAGCAGCCGAGTCCGCCGCCGCCGCGCCCGCCCGCGTCGTCGAAGAGCTCGCCGCCGCCGGTCCCGCCGCCGGCGCCGAGTCCGCCCGCGCCGCCGCCGGGCATGCCCGTACTCGAGACGTACGTCAACCTATCGAATCCCATCACCCCGAACACGACGCTGCCGGGGTTGCCGGGCGCGATCCTGTTTGTGGATTACAACTACCTGACGGCGTCGGCGCGGTTCCAGGTCAGTTTAAGGGTTTTAGGGTTTTAGTGCTGGGCAACCGAAGGGGCGGGGTGGCGGTTACTGCATTGCGGCCAGGACCGATGCATGTGCTTTGCTGTGTCGGCTCCGGTCTTTTCCTTTTTGCCGTACATTTTAGTACATTAGCATCATGCAGTAGTGGTTTACCTGTCTTTAAGCGTGCACCATTGGAGCATTACATACGGTACCGCTTGGACGTAATTACTCTGCGCATGGCGTTGCCCGAGGGGCGTCAAGGCAGGCAACACGTTTTTGGGGTGGACGTTGCCACGCCACCTCTGATGCCGTACTTCCGTACTTCCGGTACTTACCGTATCCCCAGGGCGATTCACCGTACGCCAGCTGCGAGTCGGGCGTCACGGGCAGCCTGCTGTCCTTCCTGGCCTCCTCCCTCAACTTCCCCACCGCCAACATGACGTCATCCTGCGCGGCAGACAGCAGCAGCAGCAGCAGTAGCGGACGCCGCCGACTGACTGCTGACAATTCGGTGCGCCCCTAGGAAGGGGACAGGGTCGCGGCTGATGAGGGCAGTGTGCCGTACAAGGGTCGCGGGCCTAGGGTTTTGTTTTACACCCATATCCCCAACCCCGGCGGTACGGGTCCTACCAGCCATTGGATGGCATGGGTTTTGCCGTACATGACATGTCACTCCTCTTCCCCCGGCGGGGAATGTTTTTTAACGTCGCAACGCTGCGGGGCGGATGGCCACAACCATCGTCCTTCCCGGCTCCTCCACGCCCCAGTCGTCCGTCCCACCCACCCACCACCCGCCCGCCAGCCTACCCCACCCGTGTGCCCCTGTCCCCCACAAACCCCGTGCGTCCCTCCTCCCCGCCCCTCCTCCTCGCAGACCTGCACCGCCAAAGTCAAGACGGACATCACCTTCAAGGTACCTGTGTGTTTAGAAATGCAACCGACCTGTGTGTGTATGTATGAATATATATATGTACTGTATATGTATTGTGTGTGTTAAGGAGAAGTGGGCCGTGAGAAAAGATGAGTGTGTGCGTGCGTTGAGCGTGGGAGTCCGCCTACAACCCAGCCACCAATCTAGAGTGTCAGTTCCTCTGTATGTGTATGTTCCTCCCGCCCGTCTGGTTCTGGGCTTGCCAATTCTGGCAGTACTCGTCCTCACCCCATCCCCCTGTTTGGTTCTGGTTTTCATATTGATCTTCAAATGCCGTACTTTCCGTACAATACCATTTCTCTGTCCGTACCCTCTGCCCCTTATTCCCGCTGTTTCTCTCCTGCTTTCCTCTCCCTCCTTCACAGTTGCACCCGGATACGCCCGTTGACACGTTCAAAACCTCCGTATTCAAGCTACTCAATGACGGCGGCATCATGGGGGTGTGTCCCATCGGTCTGTTGGACGGCACGTGGGTTACAACCGGATCTACCGTACGCGCCATCGTTGCGGAAGGCTCCAGTTACTCAAACTGCAGTACCTTCAGCGCTGCCGTACTATCCGCCCTAACGACCTCATCCGGCAGCAGCAGCAGCAGCAGCAGCAGCAGCAGTAGCGGTACGACGAGTGGAATGACCGCAACCGGGTCTACATGCCGTACATCGCAGTACAGCGGTGACCTGCCAGGCAGTCCGCCGCCGCCGGCCGTGGTGGCGGGCGTGGGACTGTTGGCGCCGCCGCCCGCCGCCGCCAAGAAGAAGGGCTTCCCGATCATGATCATCGCGGGGGCAGCGGGCGGATTGCTGGCTGCACTGCTGGCGTTGGCCGCGTTCCTGTACTACCGCAAGCGGGTGGGTAAAGCCCGGTCCGGTTTAACGGTTTCGGTTTTGGTTTCGGTTTCGGTATTGGTTTCGGATTCAAGTTGGTTTTGGTTGAGTTGGGGTTGCGTCAGCTAGAACGTGTGCATTTGCACGCGGATGCCGCACGTACGACACTGAATACGGACATCGTCAGACTGGTACGGCGCGGGGAGCGGAGCGGGAAGCGGGGACCTGCAACTCGGATCCCGTATTTTGGTACTTCGTTTTTCGTGGATCCCGTACAAACAGCGAGCCTATATCCAGCATTATGGGCAATTGTCCCGGTTTCACCCCTGCCCCTCTTGCCCCGACAATGGCGCGCTGGCCCTGCAGAAGAAGAAGGCGGCTGGCGGATTCACCGTCACCGCCGGCACAGAGCCTGGGGCCGCCGACGCCGTCTTCGCCAACGCTGATGCCGTACCCGGCGAGGGCAACGCGCTTACCGGCGCTGCCGCGCCTGTGGGCGCCACCGCCTGGCTCGGCGTCTCCGCCGGCGCGGGCCCAGGGGTCGGTTTCGCAAAGACCGGCGGCGCCGGCGGGCCGGACGCGTCGGTGCCGCCGGCGTCGGGCGGCAAGGACGCCGCGCCGGCGGCGGGCGGCGAAGGCAATGGGCCCGACAGCGGCGGCATCTCGGCCGCATCCGCCGTCTCCAGCGCCGACGGCGCCGGCGGGGCTAGCGTCTACAGAGCCGGTACGGGGCCCTCCGTGTCCGGCGCCTCCGCCATTGCGCTACAAATGGACACGGCCGCGGCGGCGGCGCTGGCGGGCGCCGCCGCCGGCGCCGCCGGCGCCGAGGGCGCGCTCGCCACCGGCGGCGAGCTGTTCCGAAAGACCAGCAAGCTTCTAACGGAGTCGGGCGCCGCTGCCGACGGCGCAGCGTCGCCCAGGATGTCGCCGCGGGACACGATTGGCGGCGGCGACGGCGTCGCCGCCGCCGCCGCCGATGCCAAGACGGCGTCCTTCACTGCGCTTCTGATGCGCAACGTGGCCGCCAAGGGCAAGGTCCTGCCGCCGCTGCAGACGCCCGCCGCAAGCCACCTGCCAGAGCTGGACCCTGCGCTGGCGACGCCGCCGCTGACCGCCAAGGCGGTTCTGCCGACTGTGATCGGCCACAAAGCCACGACGGCGGAGGCGGTCGATGGCGGCGGAGGCGGCGCCGACGTGCTGGCGGCGCTTCCCGCCCTCAAGGGCCGGAAGTCAGCGCTGCCGTCGATTGCCGCCGTGGGCGGCGGCGGCGCCGCCGCCATCTCGATATCCCCTACCACCTCCGCCGCCGCCGCCGCCTCTGCGGCCGTCGCTAATCCCTTGTCCAAGCCGGTACTGCCGTCATTACATGCCGCGGACGCGTCGTCGGCGGGAGCGGCCGCCGCCGGCGGCGTCGTCGCCGGGGCGACGGGCGCCGTACCCGGCGCCGGCGACAGTAACCCCGGCGGCGGCGTGGACGCCGCCGCCGGCGCCGCGGAACACGGCGCGTTCGGCGGCTCCACCGCCGCCGCCGCCGCCGCCGCGGCGGCGTCGGCCTCGGCGTCGGTCTCGGGGCCTCCTCGGGCCTCGGCCAGCCTTCCGGGCATCCTCCACACCGCTTCGATGGACTCGGCGTCCGTACGGGCCCTGGAGGCCAAGTACGGCGGGGACATCGCCCGTGGATTGGAGGCCATGATGGAGGTGTGTGGGGGGGGGCCGTGAGGGGCGGTGAGGGTACAACCGTACGGCCCCCGGGCACCCGCATGGACTCCACAGGGGTGGAGTGGACGGCGAGGGACACAGGGCAAGGCCGCCAGTCGTGGGTGCCTGCCTCCCTGCCTCCCTGCCTGACTGCCTACTTCACCAACTAACTGACGACCTCCAACCACCCAACCACCCAACCAACCTCACCCGCGCAGGAGCCCCAGAGCAGTGCGCCCTCCGTCACCAGCACCCACGGCCTGTTCGTACGAGCTGGGGACGCCGCCGGGGGCGCCTCCCTCAAGGTGCCCACGCTCGCGGTGAGTTCCCCGCGACATCCCTGGCCTCACTGGGCAGGGGCAGGGGCAGGGGCAGGGGCAGGGGCAGGGGCAGGGGCAGGGGCAGGGGCAGGGGCAGGGGCAGGGGCAGGGGCAGGGGCAGGTTGCAAGGATGTCTGGAGGTCAATGAAGATTGAGGTCCGCGAAATGGCACGAGTGTGCACCGGTTGTTTAAAATAATCTCTTAAGCTATTAAAAAACGTGTAGGGCACCACAAACCCAAAGACCATTTTTTAAGGTTTGGATTATGTTTCACACTTAAATTTATATTTGCCAAGCCAAACACCTCGGAGCGGCGAAACGGCAGGCGGTAAGCAAGGACAGATGTGCCTGCTTTCATCACATACATGCACACGCGTTAAGCTGTTTACTCCGGCCCCGACCTCAGGAGGTCTCGGCTGAGCTGCCAACGCTGGGCCAGGGGGCTGAGGGCGCTGCTGCCGGCGGCGGCGGCGGCGGCGGCGGGGCCAGCGGCAGCGGCGCGGCGTTCTCCGCGTCGGCGATCGCCGCGGCCGCCGCCGCCGCCGCCGCCGCCAGCGCCAGCAACAATGGCGCGCGGCGGAGCACCGCCGGTTCTGTCAGCGGACAGGCCAGGGAGGGGCAGGCCTGGGCCACGTCAGGTGCGGCCGACGGTGGATCGACGACGGCGGCGGCGGCGTCTGGCGCCGCTGGTGGTGCAACCGGCGCCGCTGGTGCCGGTGCCGCCTCTCCGCCTAAAGGCTTCTTCTCCAAGCTCTTCGGCGGGATCTTTGGTGGTGGCAGCGGCGCCGCCGCCAAAGCCTCGGCGGAGACGGGTCCGGCCGGTACGACGTCGCCGCGGGCGGGGGCTGCGTCGGCGTCGGAGCTGCCAACGCTGGCGGAGCTGGACGAAGCCGCCGCCGCCGCCGCGGCGGCGGCCACTGCGACGGCGGCGGCTACGGCCGCCGGCTCGATGGGTTCGACGTACGGCAGAGCGTCAACGGGAGGAGTCAGCGCACTGGGCAGCATGACCGCGCAGCACCGTGCCGGCGTCGCGAGCCGGAACGTGTCGGCGACGGGTTTCGCTGTCGGCGTGCCGACGTTGGGAGTGGAACTGGGAAGTCCCGTCGGCAGCGGTGCTGCCGGCGGCGCGTTCTCACCTACGCACGGTGTACGGCAATCCCGGTTGAGTGCTGCATCTGGCGACGGCGCCGTCGGCGCGCTGGCTGCCGCCGCCGGTGCCGCGACGGCCGGTGGCTCGTTCACGCGATCCCACGCAGCTGGCGGCGGCGGCGGCGGCGGCGAGGCCGCCGGCCGCGGCAGCGGCAGCAGCTCCGCTGCCGTCGCCACGGCGGCAGCCCTACAGGCGGAGAACGCCACCGCGGGCGCGATGGCCAGCCCGCGTACCGGCGCGCAGCTCCCAGGCAGCAGCACCGGCGGCGGCGGCGACGCATCGGCTGGCGGCGACGCTGCGGATGGCATCGGCGGGGGTGTGGCGGCCATTTCCGCCGCCGCCGGAGCGGCTGCTGGCGGTGACGCCGCTGGCGCCAGCCAGGACAACGCCGCCGCCGGCAGCCCCGTACCCGAGAACCGGCGGCTTGGCGCGCTTCCTTCCATCTATCTGAAGACCTTCAACGCATCCCATCCTCGTGAGGGCGCCAGCATCGGAATCGACGTGGACGACGGCACCGCCGCCGCCGCCGGTAGCTGGGCCACCGCCGCCGGCGCCGACGCCGGCGATGCATGGCATGCCAGCCGCCGCGCCTCCCGCAACAGTGCCTTCCCGGGTGACGGCGGCAGCGGCGGCGGCGCCGCCGCCGCCGCGGCCGGCAGCGCCTTCCCGGCCGCTAAGGGCTCCAGCTCCCGCAGCGCACAGCTGAGGCGTGCTGGCGGCGGCGCCGGCCTCGGCGGCAGCGGACGGGATTTGGACGCCGACGGCGTCGGCGAGGGTTCCAGGACGTCGAGCGGCTCCCGCAGCCTCAAGCTTAGTCGGAGCTCTAGGGGCGCCGCCAGCGGCCGCTTCGACGGCGGGGCCGCGGCCGGCGGCGCTGCGGGCGGCGCCGCCGGCGCTGCGGCCGGCGGTAAGAGCAAGAGCAGAAACGGCATCAGATTGCGACTGGGGGAGAGCGGCGGCGACGTCGAGGACGAGACGGCGCGCGGAAGCGCCGGCAGCAAGGGCTCACCGACCCGGGCCAGAGGATCCAGGAGCGGGATCCATTTCGGCCCCGACGGCGGCGATGTGGATCCGGATTCGGAGGCGGCTGGCAGCGCCGCCGCCGCCGCAGCAGCCGGTTTTGGAAAGGGCATGGCCAAGTTCAAGCGGCCCGGCGGCGGCAGCGGCGGCGACATGGACGACCTTGCAGGGGCCCCGTCTGGGGGATCAGCTGGAGGAGCCGGCAAAGGGAAGAATATGGCCCGGTTCAATCGGCCTGGGGACGGCCCCGAAGGCAACTTCGACGAAGAGGCGGCTGGTGCCACCGCGGCGGCGGGAGGTGCCGCTAGCTGGGGCAAGGGAATGGCGCGATTTAAGCGCGGCGGCGACGGCCCCGAAGGCTCCTTCGACGAGGAGGCGGCTGCCGCCGCTGCGGCGGCGGGAGGTGCCGCTAGCTGGGGCAAGGGAATGGCGCGATTCAAGCGCGGCGGCGACGGCCCCGAAGGCTCCTTCGACGAGGAGGCGGCTGCCGCCGCTGCGGCGGCGGGAGGTGCCGCTAGCTGGGGCAAGGGAATGGCCCGGTTCAAGCGCGGCGGCGACGGCCCGGAAGGCTCCTTCGACGAAGAGGCAGCTGCCGCCGCTGCGGCGGCGGGAGGTGCCGCTAGCTGGGGCAAGGGAATGGCCCGGTTCAAGCGCGGCGGCGACGGCCCGGAAGGCTCCTTCGACGAAGAGGCAGCCGCCGCCGCGGCGGCGGCAGGAGGTGCCGCTAGCTGGGGCAAGGGAATGGCGCGATTCAAGCGTGGCGGCGACGGCCCCGAAGGCTCCTTCGACGAAGAGGCAGCTGCCGCCGCCGCGGCGGCGGGAGGTGCCGCTAGCTGGGGCAAGGGAATGGCGCGATTCAAGCGCGGCGGCGACGGCCCCGAAGGCTCCTTCGACGAAGAGGCAGCTGCCGCCGCCGCGGCGGCGGGAGGTGCCGCTAGCTGGGGCAAGGGAATGGCGCGATTCAAGCGCGGCGGCGACGGCCCCGAAGGCTCCTTCGACGAAGAGGCAGCTGCCGCCGCCGCGGCGGCGGGAGGTGCCGCTAGCTGGGGCAAGGGAATGGCGCGATTCAAGCGCGGCGGCGACGGCCCCGAAGGCTCCTTCGACGAAGAGGCCGAGGCTGCCGCGACCGCATCCGCCGGTGGCGGCATTGCCCCGGGCGGCCACCGCAGCGTTCGCTTCAACCGTCCTGGGAACGCCATGGGTGGAGGAATGGATTCAGAGCCGCCGCCGTCGGGGCCGTCGGTGGTTAAAAAGGGCAGTGCCGTACCGTCGGGCAACCGCAGCGTCAAGTTCAACCGTCCCGGCGACGGCGCCAACGGCGGTCTGGACGACGACGCTGTCGCAGCGGCGGCGGCGGCCAAGCTAACCGGCGGCGCCGCCAAGGGAGGCCAACGGAGCCTGCGGGGCTTCCAGCGCCCCGACGGAAGCGGCGGCGGCGGCGACGTGGACGAGGAGGCGGCGGCGGCGGCGGCCGCTGCTGCCGCCGCAGCGGCCAAGGCTGGACTGCCGGCCAACCTGCGCAATTTCAACAGGTGGGTGCTTATTATGTCTCTCTAGCAGATCCGTCTCCATATCTATGGGAGTCTTAAACGAAAGCATGAAAGCTATCTGTACCCTCTCGACAGTCATCTGTACAATCTGTACCATCCGGCGGGCCGGCAAGCCTGCCAGCCCCCGGACCCACGAACCTTTCCTTCCCTCTCCCTCCGTTTTGTGCTCCTTCTCAGACCGGGCATGGGCGACCACGACGGCTCCGTGGATCCCGAGGCTGCCGCCGCCGCCGCCGCGCCAGCCGCTGCCGCTCCGCCGCCGGTCCAGGGCTTCGGCCGGCCCTCTCGCAAGATGAAGCACGCGACTGGCGGAGAGGTACGCGGGGCGCGTCGTCCCAGGGCAGATGGCGGAAGCTGGCCTCTGGTCGGTTTCGGGGCGCGCAGCCCCCCGCATCCGTCCCCTGCTTTGTCTGTCGGTGTGCCGGTTCCGCCTCGCCTCAGCCGTGTCGGCTGTGTGCTGCTCCCCCGCTGCACAAGTGCACGTGTGCACCCGAAGCTGCCGTTCCCTCTTGATTCTTTTCCTTCCGCTTGTTCTTCCGGCGCGTAACACTTGACTATTGACACGGTGCGCTGTTGGTCGGTGTGCCTGTCACGCTGCGCGGAATATCTGTCACGCTGCGCGGAATATCTGTCACGCTGCGCGGAATATCTGTCACGCTGCGCGGAATATCTGTCACGCTGCGCGGAATATCTGTCGCGCTGCGCGGAATATCTGTCACGCTGCGCGGAATATCTGTCACGCTGCGCGGAATATCTGTCACGCAGCGCGGAATATCTGTCACGCTGCGCGGAATATCTGTCACGCTGCGCGGAATATCTGTCACGCTGCGCGGAATATCTGTCACGCTGCGCGGAATATCTGTCACGCTGCGCGGAATATCTGTCACGCTGCGCGGAATATCTGTCACGCGCGCTACCCGCAGGGAGGCGATGGTGTGGATGACGACGACGAGGGTTCCGGCGGGTCGGCCTCCGGGGGCCCCTCCAAGAGCAGCAAGAGCATCACGGTACGTAACCCCCGTGAGGGTGAGGGCCTCAGAAGGGTAGGCCCCCCTGAGGGTGAGGGCCTGGTGGTCGATTGGAAGCACCTGGGATGACTGCTGGGGCTCATGGGTTGTGCTCGAGGTTTGCATTCGCCGCCAGCTGGGCTTAGCTTTCGCCTAGCGGGCCTTACCGCCCTCCTCGGGGCCGCCCAAGTACCCGGCTCCGAAACCTCACTGCGGGGATGGGGTCTTGGTCTCGGTGACTCAGGCCAGGTGCCGAGTTGGGCCGGCGCGGCGCGGGCGATGGCTCACTCCTCTGTGCGACCCACCTAACGGCGCTGGGCCCACTCTGGAGTTATGATCGAGCCCACTGCGCCTCCGGTCTCCGCTGTCCGACCCGCGGGTCGGATCCGGGCCTTATGCCATACCGCCGCATCACGCCAAAGCGCCAAACCGCACCACACTAACCACACCCCGCACTCATCACCGCAGGGCGGGCACCGCAGCGTCCGGCAGTTCAAGTTCGCGGACCTGGGCAACCAGTCCTTCCGAGATGATGTCGAGGAGGAGGAGCTGCTGGACGAGGGCGTCGTGATTCGGCCCACCGGCATCCTGGCACGAGCAGGCGGCGGCGGTGGCTTTGGCGGCGGGGAGCCCCAGCAGCAGCGGCAGCTGCAGCCGCAGCAGTCGGGCCACATGGCGTATGAGGAGGACCCTGCCGCCCGGCGGCGCCGGGCGATGCTGGAGAAGAGCCGGGACAACGCCTGGCTGGCGTCAGTGAAGAACAGGGGCTGAGCGCTGCTTGGCTCGTGGAAGGGGAAGGACCCGTGGGTCAGCCGTCGGACGAGGAGGAACCGTGGGTCGGTGTCCCGCGTATCTATCTGTGGGGAAGAGATCGTGGTCGTTTCCACGTCCCGAGATTGGGGCATGTGGGTTTACACGTGTATGTGTATGTGGTGTATGTGTGTAAATGTGCATGCCGCGAGTCCATGAGCTCGGTTCTTATGAAAGCACACAATTCCCATTCTGGATACTGCTTTATTTCCTGGCGAAGCCGTGTTTCGTCGGCGATGCACAGCGGTATCTACCCGCGCGAGAGCATGCACCCCCGTGTGCCGTGTGGGCAGGGTTCGCCGCGTGCGCGGTAAGATAGACCCTGCGCAACGGGCACTGTGTGTATGTGCTCTATCCTGTGCTCTTTCGTTCCCCTTTCTTTCCTTTTCTTCCTTTGCTGCACCACATGATTGATGCGCGCGGGCCCTGTCCATTGTTGTACGGGTACTGCCGACGCATGCAGTTCCTGAACCCCAATGAAGCCCGTGGTGTCGGTTGGTGTCGGTTGGTGTCGGTTGGTGGGATCAGCCAGGGCTGGATCACATTGTGGTAGGTATGGACGCAATGATGAGGTGGACGGGTGCAATGAGGTGAAGGGACGCATGAGGCGGATGGAGGCGTATGGGGGGACGGACGGCTGCTTGATCGAACTGGGGTGGAGGCCCGCCGTGTGGCGACACATACAGATGGCTGGCTCGCTCGCCCACGTCACATGCGTTGCCCGCCATCGGCCGCGCCTACCTATCGACTAGTTGCCGTACAAACGTTACTTGGAGATTGTCATGGCTGGCAGCTCCGCCGCCACTGCGCATTATTGTGTCCTCCATGCATGCTGTGCAGCGCCGTACTGTCTCGTGTCATGCTGTACTGTGCTGTGCTGTGCGTGTCGTTCCGTGCTGTGCCGTGCTGTGAGAGCCTCTGGGCGCTGCCGCCCGCGGCATGTATGGCATGCGCTTGGGTGTGTATTTTGGGGGGAAAGAAGAAAGAAAACAAGAAAGGAAGGATGTGCCAGCGAAGCTAGCTGTGTATGAGCGCGCCGAAGCGCGATGCCCGTGTGTTTAGAAATGCAACCGTGGGTGCATCACATCCGTACGAGTGCGTGCGTGCGTGCGTGCGGGGTGCTGCGCGGCTAAGAAGCTGCTCTGCATCCTGCAAAAGTGTGGATTGTGTTGAGGTGTGGAAGTACCGCCACCGCACCCAGATTCATACCATGAACTTTTCTTCTTCGTCTTTTCTTACTTCTTCCTTTCGCACTGATCATGTCTGCCATCCCGTCGTTTTCGTTGATGCCATTCATACCCAAGTGCTGTTGGGGGGAAGGGGGCTGTCTTTGGGTCACTGTGCAGGGCGCGCGCGTGTTGTACGTGTGACTGTGTATGTACGGCGGGTACTATGAAATTCTCGGAAACCACTATGTGCGCTGCCGTGCATGCATTGGGGCCCCATGCGTAGTTCCCACACACACTTGATCTGGATGAGTACATGGGCCCTTCCCGCGCCGGCGCCGGTCGGTGTGTTTCTTCAGGCCCTTGATTGCTGGCTTATATGGACTGCCTGTCCGTCCGTTCTGTTTGTGTGCGCGCGCGAGATTGATCTGCTAATGTGGGACGGTGGGTGTGGTCGATGTGAAGCGCTGTTTTAATTTGTTCTCCTGGATGGGGATGGGGGACCTTGGAAACGGGGTGCCGCGCGTATGTACGTCCTCAGAGCCCGTCCGCACGTGCTGTATGTCGTACGTGACGAGCGAGAGGTGCTCCCACGGCGTCTGGGTGGATGTGGGTTTGTCCCGCCTTCAGCAGCTCCCTCGCTCAGCCCCCTGCCTGCCTGCGTGCTGTTTGGCCCCGCAGCAGCCGATAGGGGCCTTTCCTCCCCTACCTACTGATTGGATGGCCAGCCCTCGCCGCCCCGGTTAGTTGGCTGATGGACTATCTACTTGCACGACTGCTGCACACAGCGTAGTGCGGTGTACGTATCTGCTGCCATGAGGGCACAGATCGGTACCGTATCGACGGTTGAAGCGCCGTGAATAATAGTGCGTGACATCATCATGGGCTCGCTGGTGTGGGCGGCTTGACGGGGTGGACGGAGGGGCACAGGCAGGGTGTTGGGCCTCATCATTAGCTTGCGGTGCGTTCGATGGTGCGAGGAGCGGAGAGACGCACTACGTAGACACACAGGCTTGGGCGCGGATGCATGTATGGCGGCCGGCGACGTCCGCCTTGTTCGCTCGGCGTGTACCGATTTCTGCGGCTGCTGGGAGGTTGCGGATGGGGGAAGCTTTCGTGTATGTGTATGTTTCTATTATTTTGCTGTTTGGTTGTGTGGTTGGGCGAGTGAAGAGAGACGCCTCCGTCCTACCTACCTACCTGTGGAAAAGTGCGGTTTGGCGCCGCGGCCGCCGCCGCTGCCGCGAAGGCATGTGGATGGACGACGTACATGAGCGCGCTGTTGTACGTGCGTGCGAGCAGTCGTACATACGTGCGAGCAGCAGCTCGTACGACATCCGTACGCACGTTATTACACCGCCGTGAGGTACATGCGTGGAAGTGCATGTCAGACGCGCATATGCATGCATATGAGCGTGGGTGTGTGTATGTGTGTGTGTATGTATGTGTAAGGAGGACTGGGTTGCTGCGAGGCAGCCAGACACGCGATTTAGTCTGTCTTAAGTCGGCAACGAAGAACACTCCAGGTGGCTTCATTCGTGGGATACCGTGGCAGGGGCCCGCCAGCCAGCGGGCGCCGCGGGTGGATGTAGGGGGCGGCGGCCTGTCACCCGCCAGTACCCACCTGAATGTGAAGGGCCACGTCGTCCAGCTGCCGCAACGCTGCCGGCCGCACATTCCGTGCCTGTGGTTGCCTGGGGCTAGCTGTGTCGGCTCGGACGACGCGTCGGTTACTTACTTGGGCAAATGCTAACGTTCGTCGCGTGTGTCTCCGCCTGTTGATTTCACTCGCGCGCAGCGGCTAAGGTAATGTGTCCGTCCCTCCGCAGCAGGGTATCGATGTTGGACGTCTGTTTTGTGCATGCGCTTCGTGAACTAACGATAGATGCACGGCATGTATACCCCTCTATCTGCCTCATCCCCCACGTGCGGCCGTGCGTTATTATTACACGGCCACGTACGACCATGCCGCTACATACGTACATACGCTATTTGGATGGATCGATCTGTGCACGGTGGCTATCTGGAGCACTGGGCTCGCTCGCACCTTTCCAGCTGTGTAACTGCCCATCTATCTACGTATGTATTGTCTCGGCGCATTTCAGCCGAGTTGGGTTGCTATCGCTGCTGTCGTACATGGATTGGGTTGCTGTATGAAGAACGAATTAACGTGCGTTACAGCGGACCCCGAAAAGGGATCAACGGCGGTGTATACCATATATACAGGGGTCCGCTGTAACATTCATTGGGGTCCGCTGTAACATTCATTCATTCATATATACAGGGCAAGCCTGTATGTGTGTGCTGTGGACCGACATTCCCACGCGCTGAGTGCACCACGCACTGCACCTGCGTGCATGCGTGCCTACGTGACCCCCAGCTAGCTAGCTAGAGGCCGGTGCCACCATGAGGCAGCAGCAGGACCTGCCGCCAGGGTGGATATCTTATTTTGCAGAGTATCTACGGCCGAAGATACTCCTCGCCCAATCGTGCTGAAAGTATCTGTCGGAGGGAGCTTTTGCTGGCATTTTATCTACTCAAGGGGGCTTTTCCCCGTGCGAGAGGCCATGCGTATCTAAAACCTCATCTTTCTCCCAAGGGAAAGTATCTATCAAAACTCAAGATTTTCGGCCGAATATATATTTATGTCTTAAGATAGCCACCCCGCCTGCCGCCCTCCCTCCCTGGCGCACGCGGAGACGACTGTAAGCGACCCGACCGGACAACCGTGCTCCGAGCATGCTCGCTAATTACCGGACTAGCCGGTAGCGAGCATCAGACAGCAGATCTCCATGCTCATGGCGCCAATATATGTAGTTAATTATGTTCTATTGAATCAAGTAGCGAGCATGGCGATCTTCCGTCGATGCAAGGCCATGCACTGCACTTTAGTACGCTTCCGAACCACACGGTGCTAGCGGAAATAAATGAATTTGTTGAAAAGCTAATTACTCCATGTTTTAATAAAGTCGAGGAGCGTCTTAATTCGCCGTAGAATTCGGAAAGAAGCTTGCCGAGCATTGCGTACAAGTAATCCAGAATATGACTGTGCCTCCGAAATGCGCCCGCCGAAGAAGGTTTGTTTGCTTATTCTATAAAGATGTATCCGGCGGCTTTATGCGTTACTGCAGGAAATCGGCCGGACCGGTCGTCGCTGCTCGCTGGCCATGGAAGCCGCGCTCGCGAGCATAACACAGGGAAGTCACAATGCGCGCGTTTCCATACTCTCAAATGAATACTTTAAAGAGATGTATCCGGCGAGCTGTCTGCGTTACCGCAGGAAATGGGGAGGGCTGGTCGTCGGTGCTGGAAGTGCTGCTCCCGCACCTAACACCGGGAGACAGCAATGCGGCCGCAGCTATAGCCTACGATACATATTTTGAATAGATGTATCCGGCGAGCTTAACTCGGTACCGCAGACTCTTGGGCAGGCCGGTCGTCGGTGCTCGCTGGCAATGCAAGTGCTGCTCCCGCTTCTAAGACCAGTAGGTCATCATGCGCCCGGGGCTATCGTCTACCATACATAATTCGAACAGATGTATCCGGCGAGCTTAATTCGGCACCGCAGGAAATGGGAAGGGCTGGTCGTCGGTGCTCGCCAGCCATGGAAGTGCTGCTCCCGCACCTAACACCGGGAGATAGCATTGCGCCCCGGGCTATAGCCTTCGATACATATTTTGAATAGATGCATCCGGCGAGCTTAATTCGGCACCGCAGGAAATTGGGCAGGCCGGTCGTCGGTGCTCGCCAGCCATGGAAGTGCTGCTCCCGCACCTAACACCGAGAGATAGCATTGCGCCCGGGGCTATAGCCAACAATACATAATTTGAATAGATGTATCCGGCGAGCTGTATGCGTTACCGCAGGAAATTGGGCAGGCCGGTCGTCGGTGCTCGCCAGCCATGGAAGAGCTGCTCCCTCGCTTTACACCGGGAGACAGCATTGCGCCCGGGGCTATAGCCTACGACACATAATATGAATAGATGTATCCGGCGAGCTTAATTCGGTACCGCAGGAAATTGGGCAGGCCGGTCGTCGGTGCTCGCTGGCAATGCAAGTGCTGCTCCCTCGCTGTACATCGGGAGACAGCAATGCGGCCGCAGCTATAGCCTACGACACATAATATGGATAGATGTATCCGGCGAGCTTAATTCGGTACCGCAGGAAATTGGGCAGGCCGGTCGTCGGTGCTCGCCAGCCATGGAAGTGCTGCTCCCGCACCTAACACCGAGAGATAGCATTGCGCCCGGGGCTATAGCCAACAATACATAATTTGAATAGATGTATCCGGCGAGCTGTATGCGTTACCGCAGGAAATTGGGCAGGCCGGTCGTCGGTGCTCGCTGGCAATGCAAGTGCTGCTCCCGCTTCTAAGACCAATAGGTCATCATGCGCCCGGGGCTATCGTCTACCATACATAATTCGAACAGATGTATCCGGCGAGCTGTCTGCGTTACCGCAGGAAATGGGAAGGGCTGGTCGTCGGTGCTCGCTGGCAATGCAAGTGCTGCTCCCTCGCTTTACACCGGGAGACAGCAATGCGGCCGCGGCTATAGCCTACGACACATAATATGAATAGATGTATCCGGCGAGCTTAATTCGGTACCGCAGGAAATTGGGCAGGCCGGTCGTCGGTGCTCGCTGGCAATGCAAGTGCTGCTCCCTCGCTGTACATCGGGAGACAGCAATGCGGCCGCGGCTATAGCCTACGACACATAATATGGGTAGATGTATCCGGCGAGCTTAATTCGGTACCGCAGGAAATTGGGCAGGCCGGTCGTCGGTGCTCGCTGGCTGCTGCTCCCGCGCCTAGGACCAGGACGCTGGGGGGCGCGTCTGGTCTGTAACAACAGATCGTCCTGGTTATGTGCCCGAACACAGTCCGGGATGTTGCAACACAGAGGCTGAATGCAACCTTAATGGCCCGCAAGCAGAAACACGACCACACCCAAAGCACACCGGACTGGCAGTCACTGTACGACATTCCCCAATGCGCTTATTGCGAAATGAAACCACGACAGGTAACACTTCCTCTTTTTTTCAGCAAACCTCCTTGGTCAGTCAGTTATCGGTCATGTGCACGCACGAGCCCCGTACAACCCCTGCCCTATTTCATTGTTCTGATCCAAGTACGATGATTCAGCTACCGCCGGCTGCGCTTGGGTGCCTTCTTCGATGTTCCTTCCCGCACTACGTGGACTTCCCTCGCCCGGACTGTCCGCCCCCAGCCGCCTTGGCCCCAGCCGCCCTGCCCCCGCGCCCCCCGAAGCGATCACGGCTTTGCAACAACTAGCCGCTTTGCTTAGCCGCTCGCCCCACAGCTGCTGTGCTCCACCGGCTCCAGCGTAGGTGCCTCAGCAGGCACTTCAGTCAGTCCCTCGTTAACCACGTTTCTCCTGTAATGGGAATACAGATGGTTGTAACTCAGCCCTGTCGTTCTCCATTTAGTTTTCCGCGCACTTGCTCCCTGTCTGGTAGCCTCGCGGAATATATACATCGCAAAATTTATGTGATATGTACAACGTCGTTTCAGTGACCTAGGGTTTGGGGAAAGTCAACCGTCGATGCCGTCGGCAGAACAGCAGAAGAAATGCGAACCCAGGGCTGCAAAATAACACACCAACATCATTGTCTTCTCAGCAGCATGCGTACTCACGGCCCAATATGAAAGCCATGTCATCGGTCTGTCGCCGTCTGTCGCTTGCGAAGCCAGCCCCGAAAGCTGCCAGAACGCTAAGAGACAAGGCAACTGGACAGCATTTTTACATCAAAAATCTTGTACAGTTCTCGCGAGCGTCCATGGGATGAACGTATGATACGTACAAAACAGGGTCAACTTGGTCAAGCTGTAAAGCAGCATTCTGCATGATGGCAAAAGTATGTGACAGCAGTAATGTATGGTATGTAAGTATAAAAATATAGAGCAATGGTCAATGACGGTTGAGCAATAATCAGCAGCACGCAGCAAACGTGCTTCCGTACTGGGCTCTCTCGCCTGACGGATGGTACCCTTGATGTGAGTCTCATGGTGCGGCGGCACGTCCAGATTCGTTTGGGTTGCGATCGAAAACGGTGCTGCAAGGCTGTTCCGCATGGGTTTCACCCCTGGGCCGATTCCAGGAATGTGATTCGGGCCGTGCGCGACTCCCTGTTCACCGAATCTCGGGCTGCCCTTTTCCCTGACGGATGGTACCCTTGATGGGAGTCTCATGGTGCGGCGGCACGTCCAGATTCGTTTGGGTTGCGATCGAAAACGGTGCTGCAAGGCTGTTCCGCATGGGTTTCACCCCTGGGCCGATTCCAGGAATGCGATTCGGGCCGTGCGCGACTCCCTGTTCACCGAATCCCGGGCTGCCCTTTTCCCTGATGGATGGTACCCTTGATGGGAGTCTCATGGTGCGGCGGCACGTGCAGATTCGTTTGGGTCCTATCGGAACGGTGCTGCAAGGCTGTTCCGCATGGGTTTCATCACCCCTGGGCCGATTCCAGGAATGCGATTCGGGCCGTGCGCGACTCCCTGTTCACCGAATCCCGGGCTGCCCTTTTCCCTGACGGATGGTACCCATGATGGGAGTCTCATGGTGCGGCGGCACGTCCAGATTCGTTTGGGTCCTATCGGAACGGTGCTGCAAGGCTGTTCCGCATGGGTTTCATCACCCCTGGGCCGATTCCAGGAATGCGATTCGGGCCGTGCGCGACTCCCTGTTCACCGAATCCCGGGCTGCCCTTTTCCCTGACGGATGGTACCCATGATGGGAGTCTCATGGTGCGGCGGCACGTCCAGATTCGTTTGGGTTGCGATCGAAAACGGTGCTGCAAGGCTGTTCCGCATGGGTTTCATCACCCCTGGGCCGATTCCAGGAATGCGATTCGGGCCGTGCGCGACTCCCTGTTCACCGAATCCCGGGCTGCCCTTTTCCCTGACGGATGGTACCCATGATGGGAGTCTCATGGTGCGGCGGCACGTCCAGATTCGTTTGGGTTGCGATCGAAAACGGTGCTGCAAGGCTGTTCCGCATGGGTTTCATCACCCCTGGGCCGATTCCAGGAATGCGATTCGGGCCGTGCGCGACTCCCTGTTCACCGAATCCCGGGCTGCCCTTTTCCCTGATGGATGCTACCCTTGATGGGAGTCTCATGGTGCGGCGGCACGTCCAGATTCGTTTGGGTCCTATCGGAACGGTGCTGCAAGGCTGTTCCGCATGGGTTTCATCACCTCTGGGCCGATTCCAGGAATGCGATTCGGGCCGTGCGCGACTCCCTGTTCACCGAATCCCGGGCTGCCCTTTTCCCTGACGGATGGTACCCTTGATGGGAGTCTCATGGTGCGGCGGCACGTCCAGATTCGTTTGGGTCCTATCGGAACGGTGCTGCAAGCCTGATCCGGATGGGTTTCGGTGTCGGGCTGGGTGGGGTCATGGCCCGGTATTTGTTTGGGTGCGGCGTTGTGGTGTCCTGCCGCCTTGGCGGTGGGGCCTGCTGGGGCGTTGCCCTGGTATACACCGATGATCCCGTTGGGGTCCGCTGTAACGTTTATTCATTCATGAAATGACAAAAGTTCGTACGCAATCATAATCCAAAACTACTTTAGCCGACTCTTCCCTCAAGAGCACGGTAAAAAACAGCAGTCAGGTTACGTGACATGGGCATCGCCGGCTTTGGCAGGCTGATATGGTGCTTGCGGGAGTTGAACCCACAGATCCTGGCCATCCAGTAGCACCAGCACGTGGAATCCGTAACTGGATCTCGCGCATAAATTCGATGCAACAGCTGCGAGCCTGACGATTAGGTCAGCAAGCCTGCCGTGACTCATCGCCGCCGAACATAGATTCGCAAGGCATCCACAGGCCCCGCCCCGTGGCCTTCTGTCGATTGCCCAAGCGTGAAGCCTACTGCACAACATCCCCGTCAAAAGCTAAACAAGGCGGTAAACAGGGTAATGCCAGCAAGCGTTGCGCAGCTGCATTCCGTAACCCTTTAGTTCCGCGTAGCATGTTGCATGTTCCCAGTCGAAGGCAATATGCCTGGTATCCACAAGCCCGCCCCGCACCCAGTCGTTTACCTGCTGTCAGTATGACCAGTGCTACCTGTACCGTTGCTGCAGCTGCCCCCTCCATCGCCAATTTGTCAAGTTCAGAACGCTGCGCCGCTGTGCCCTGTGAATGGCAAAAAGGGACAGGCAGTCGTTAAGGCTGAAGGACAGCACCTTGTATCCCTTGTGTAATCATACCAAGTCAACCAGCACGCCGCCCACAAATCCCAGCCACATGGCTATCCCCTTGCCCCTTGAATTTAAATTATGAAGCCCCGCGCGATTCATCACCGCCAAATATGAACCCGCAAGGCATCCACAGGCCCCGTCCCGCGCCCATCTATCGATTGTCCCAGTGTGAAGCCTAGTGTGCGGCATCCCCCTCAAAGGCTTAACAAGGCGGTAAACAGGGTGATGCCAGCAAGCGTTGCCCAGCTACGATTTCCTTATCCAGACCCTAACGCGCCGCGTAGCATGTTGCATGTCCCCTATCAAAGGCAGTGTACGTGGTACTCACAAGCCCGCCCCTCGCCCAGTCGTTTCCCTGCTGTCAAAATGGCCGCTGCCACCTGTGCCGTTGCCGCCGCAACCCGCTCCGCCGCCAACGTGCCAAGTTCAGAACGCTGCGCCGCTGGCCTGTGAGCAACTTAATCATGAACTCGGTAAAGGAGCTCCTAACGGCATTCTCGTACACCCCAAGAGTCCGAGCTAAGCGCTGGCGTTTCGAGCGTCTTCCGACGCGAGGGCGAGGAGGAAGAGACATTGTCCAAGCTTCCGAAACTTGCCGTGCTCAGCGACGCGGTCTGAGAACTCTCCAGCCGCCTACAACGTGGAGGATCGACAGCTCCTCGGGAGAAGCGTTAATTAGTGTCGCACCTTCTTCTGCAAACCGGGTCCTTCTCTTCTAAAACACCCACATTGTATGCTCCAGTTTGGTTTGCTTCACCGCTGGCGAGTGCATCCTCAAGGGAAGCAAGCGCGATAGCTCCCACAACTACCATTACAGTAAGAGCAAACATGAAATCAGCCAGAACTACCAATTCATTACTTGCCCGATAATGGTCGGTCTTAGTTCCCCCTGAAAGTATTCACACTCTGAAAGGATATGGTCGCTGACTTTTCAACAATCAATAAGCTTTCGCGATCAATCAGCAATGGTGTACTTATTATTGGCATGATGCTTGATACTTGTAAGCCCTCAAGCCGTTGTTCCGTACTTCAGGATCCAAGACAACATAACTTCATCAATGTGGAGCTACCTAAGCAGATGAGATTTTTAAATGATTGACAGTTATGTATGGGAATGCTTCAGCTTTGATCTCTCCGCCGCGGGCGCAAGAGGTCCGGTTCGATGCACAGCTAGCCCCACCTGGCCACAAGTCCCCGGCAGGGGGGCAAGTTCGCCCGACAAACCTATTAAAAGGATGGATTTGAAGCTACTGCTGCGGCTCAGCTTTGATCACTCCGCCGCGGGCGCAAGAGCTCCGGTTCGATGCACAGCGAGCACCAACGCCGCAACTGACCGCAAGTCCCCGGCTGGGGCGCAAGCTCGCTGGACAAACCTATTAAAAGGATGGATTTGAGGTTGCTGCTGCGGTTCAGCTTTGATCACTCCGCCGCAGGCGCAAGAGCTCCGGTTCGATGCACAGCGAGCACCAAAGCCGCAACTGACCGCAAATCCCCGGCTGGGGCGCAAGCTCGCCGGACAAAACTATTAGAAGGATGGATTTGAAGCTATTGCTGCGGCTCAGCGTTGACTCCTTTGCCGCGGGCTCAAGAGCTCCGGTTCCATGGACAGCGAGCACCGACGCCGCAACTGACCGCAAATCCCCGGCTGGGTCGCAAGCTCGCCGGACAAAACTATTAAAAGGATGGATTTGAAGCTACTGCTGCGGCTCAGCGTTGACCCCTTTGCCACGGGCTTAAGAGCTCCGGTTCCATGGACAGCGAGCACCGACGTCGCAATTGACCGCAAGTCTCCGGCAAGGGGGCAAGCTCGCTGGACAAACCTATTAAAAGGATGGATTTGAGGTTACTGCTGCGGTTCAGCTTTGATCACTCCGCCGCGGGCGCAAGAGCTCCGGTTCGATGCACAGCGAGCACCAACGCCGCAACTGACCGCAAATCCCCGGCTGGGGCGCAAGCTCGCCGGACAAAACTATTAGAAGGATGGATTTGAAGCTACTGCTGCGGCTCAGCGTTGACCCCTTTGCCACGGGCTCAAGAGCTCCGGTTCCATGGACAGCGAGCACCGACGCCGCAACTGACCGCAAATCCGTGGTAATGGCGCAAGCTCGCCGGACAGAACGCGTGATATATTAATTTATGAATGCTGAAGCTGTTCGGTCTGCCGCGGGCTCGAGAGCTCAGGTTCCATGGACAGCGAGAATAGCGAGCAGCGAAGAGCGCGCCAGTCTTATTTCGACGGTAAGTCCATGTGCTTTCACGCTCATTTCATTCTAGCTATTACATATGGAGGACTACAATGACCTGAATTTTAGCGCGTGGCTGTTTTTACGGTGGGCATGAAGGCCTCTGCTCGGCAGGCAGTTCTCCAAATCCTTCGGCAAACGAACATGCTCTCCTCATAAAAGAAGATCATTATCAGAGTTGTATCTTTACAACCATTTTGATGGGAGATTCGCCGCGTAGTGCGGAAGAGGACTTAGGTGCTAATGTCTTGGAAGCGTTCGCCTCGGAAAGCGGGGTAACTACCATGCTCGCATCATTCATTAATAGGGCGGAATTAATTATATAGTTGTAAGCTATTATCATGGCGAATTGCGGTGTGATGCTCGCTGCCGGCTAGTCCGGTAATTAGCGAGCATGCTCGGAGCACGGTTGTCCGGTCCAGTCGCTGGCTCAACCAAGGGCTGCAAAATAACACACCAACATCATTGTCTTCTCAGCTGTCCATGCGTCCTCGAGAGATAGATAGAGGACCCCGCGCGCGGCGGGTCAACGGTGACCGCGCGCCGTGCGAGCTACTGTATGTGCTGCCATTCATTCATTCGGTCGAGGGATATATAAACAACGAAGGTCGAGAGGGCCAACAGCGAGCAATAATGTTCCTTCATCATTCCAAGCAACGGGACAGTTCCTCTATCTCCTCCTGCCTGGGCCCGGTCCTACCTTCCCGCGTCCCGTGATGCTCTCGCGCTCGTTCATCATACAGTCTAGAGCATTTTGCTTCGACGTATATATGGACGGTATGCATGGTTCAGCGATTCATCGCCAAGCAAGTCAGTCAGCCATGCATACACACCGCACAACAAACGGCTTTCGTTGTATGTGCGAGATACCGTACATCAGTATCAATACCGTACACCAGTATTACTGATCACGCATAATGTTGTGACAGTGCGTGGACACGGCGGGTGACCGTGCCACACACATACATGTAGGTATTTAGCCATGCCGCACGCACCCGTGTGTATCGATAGATGCCACCAGTGGAGGGCAGCAAGGCACGCATTCATCAAACTGTGCGGCGAGCGAGAGAGTCTAAATGAAAAACAAAAACGACCGCACTGACCACACACATAGATACACCATAAAAGCTACCCGGCATGCATGCAGTACGCACTTGATGAGCCATGTATGCCCGCCGAAGGACATGCATATATATCTACATACAGTTCCCAATACTCACATATACACACAGACACACATACTCAGTTTCTCCGGTAAATAAATTGTAGCAGGTAACGGGTAAGTATCGTGCGGATGGAATGTATGCACCGCACCGCACCGCACCGCACCGCACCACACCACACCGCACCGCACCGCACCGCACCACACCGCACCGCACCGCACCGCACCGCACCGCACTCCCGTGTCCCTAGGGACCCCGCCCACCCACCCTTCCGGCGTTCCATCCAGGCTCCTTCCGCAGTCCATTTATTTAACCGTTGAATGCACGCTGCTGCATGCAAAGATGCAAAATCACCCAGCCGCCCGCGCGCCGCGCGCCGCGCGGCTACGAATGAACACGCACGCCCTATCAGAGTAATCAGATAGAGCCTCTCCGTCCACTCACGCGAGCTCCACGCACCCCGCCCCCAACGAACGCCGCCTCACTCCACCTTATTATCCCACATGAAACCCGCCGCCACCAGCGCCGACAACGTCGCGATTTGCAGCACGCTCCTGTTGGTGCCTTGCGCGCCGAGTGGAGTGGTGGTATCCTTTTGGCTGCCGTCCCATCCTTTCTTGACCCAACCCGACGACCCAGCACGCATGCATCCGGCGGCGGCCTGGTCATTTGCGGGGTCCCAGGACGCTGGCAGCAGGAGCTGCTGGCTTTCGACACCTTCGACTCCTTCTCGGGTCCGGGGGAGTCGTCGTCGAAGGCGCGTCGTCTCGGCGTTCATGCCTTTAGGCGGCAGACGGGGTCCTCGAGAGGACTGCGGGGCTCCCGGGGCGGCGGCGGCAACACCTGCACGCAAGCAATTTTGTACCCTTACTTAATACCCTTGTGCATGCATGCTATAACAACGTTTATTCCGGGAGCAAGTTGATGGAAAGCGCTCGGATTTAATGAAGCGAGCATCCGTCCTAGGATGGATTGCTATCCTTATTACGTACATCGGGAAGGATGCTATGTTTCCGGATCGGCCCCGAGGTGTGCAGCAGCCACGGTCGCCAGGTAACATGCAAAAGCAAGACCTCGCGGAGGGCTTACCTAGCTTACCAGGGCTTTCCCTGCTGGCTCCCTGCTGGCTCCCTGCTGGCTCTCTGCTGCGGCCCCACAGCTACTCGTCTTTGTCCCTTTTCTGGACATTGGTTGCGCAGCAGCAGCGGCGTCGTCGACGACTACGGGTCGCACTGCTCCATCTCGGTGTCCCTCCATCTTGCTCCGGAACTCCGGGGGCCAGGTGGTGGTGTCCTCCCATATGACGAAGAGCTTGGCGGGGATGGCGGTGTGCTTGGCGGGCAGGTTGGTCTTGGCCTCTGCAGCAGGCAACAGCCAGCCGGGTACGTAGCTACCACTGCAGACAGCAGATAGACCCCGCCGTCTGTTGGGAAGCATGGGATGGGGGTTACAGGACCTCGTGCGGAGAGGGGGCCTCATCCCGTACGTAGGAGAGATTTTCACAAGGGGGAGATCTCCTGCTACGTAGGGGGAGATCTCCTCCAGGGGGGGGCCCTCCTCGCTCCGGCTCTCTCAAGCGGTGGGTTTTTGGAAGGACCTAGTTCCGTGGCTCTGACCCGGGCATGCGTGCATGTATGTCGTCGGCGCTACCGCTACATACCCTGAAGAGGAACGCAACGCTCGGATGGTACTCGACTGACGGCACTTGGTATGGCGACGTACAAGGTACATACTGTACGGCATGTACTGCGCTGTAGGACATCTCACGCACGCACCTCCCACGGGCGTCTGGAAGCCGCCCATGTCGTGGCACCGCTGCAAGTCGTCCGCCTTGAGCTGCTGTACGACCGAGTCCCCCAGCAGCCGCTGCGTCTTGAGTAGGTAGGCCCCAAACACCACCAGCCATTCCTGCTCCGCAACCGCCACACCCACCTGCGTGCCGTACACAGTGCCGTACACGGTGTCGTATACAATACCAGGCGTGTATGTGAGGCGCTACGCCTATGAACAGACAGCACCCACCACACGACGAACACGTAAGCTAGGGGGAAGGGGGGCAACGGGTAGAAGATTGCAGCCACGCTGTCATGATGACACGCGTGTACGGTCTCACTGTTGTACGGCACATGAGCGTGATTCATCACATCCGATGAAATCCCACTCCGTGCCGCTCCAGCACATGTTCCGATCGGGGAGGGACCATACCAGCGCGAAATTGGACACTTGCACAGAGTGTGAAAGAAACCGTCCAGGCGGCATTGCACTGCCGACAAATACGGCCCGTGCCGTACCGTACCGTGAAGTCGTACGACAAGATGGCGATGAGGAATGACAGCAGGAGGATGGTCGACAGGATGGTCCAGGTGAAGTATAGCACGATAGCAAACGGATCCAGCTCGTACATCTGGTAGTTGGCGGCAGCCAGCGTGATCTGCGCGTGTGACGATGGCAACAACACATGCCATGCACCGTGTCGTACACCGAACGACGCCTGTGTCGCTATTTATGAAACCAAGAATCTACCACTGGCTGGCACGCGTTTACAATCCATCAAAATGGAGAAACCTCCAAGGATGCGCGCCTCAGATGTGCCCAATCTATTTCGAGTTTTGGATGACGAGCCCGGGTCCTGGTTTTAGTTTGGTATCATACCATTATCTGTGTCGTACGCTCGTACCTGTCGTACCACCCCCTTCAGGATTCGAGCGAGCGCCGCACCTGGAAGACGTTCATGCACGTCTCCAGCAGCGTGGACTGCACCGGGGTGCCCAGATCGTCTTCGACATGGACAAGCGTCAGGAAGAGGGCCAAGCTGATGGCGCAGAAGAAGAGCGTGTAGAGCGACGAGAACTCCACCACATTTATCATCTGGGCGGAAGGGGGGGGGATGTGGCGGGTGTCCCGGATGGGAGTCGCGAGGAAGGAGGCGGGTAGGAGTCACGGGTGGGCAGCCGGCAGGATGGTTGCGGCGTGGTTGGGGTGGTTACGATGGTTGGGGTACTCGAATCTGGAAAAGGCAAACTGATAGAAGAGTCCTTATGCAAGGTAGGGCCGGGCGGAAGATGGGCGCGGCTGACCCACCATCACCGCTGCAGCCCTGCTCTGCACACGCCATCGCCACTTCTCTGCCGCCACCACCACCCCTGTCTTGTAACCACCCATCTGCTCTGCACCCCCCGCTCTGCACCCACCATCGTCCCTGCTCTGCATCCACCATCGTCCCTGCTCTGCACCCACCATCACCGCTTTATTGCACCCACCATCGCCCTCATGATCCGCAGTTTGGGTCCCGTGGCCCGGAACACGCCCGCCAGCGCGAGCATCTTGACCCACACCACGATCACCAGCATCGCCATGATGTGCGCCTCGGCCCTGGGGCGATAAGCGTTGCGGGAGGGAAGAGGGGCGAGAGGCAAGCGGGGCGAGAGGCAAGCGGGGCGAGAGGGAGGTATGGAGGCAGGGAGCTGAAACCCGGCAACTTCGCATTTCGCAAACACCCTTTCGTTCGCTCCCTCCACCCTCGCCCAGCCCGCTTTCCCGCGCGCTTCGCTGCTCGCTCTCCCTTTCCCTCCTCTCCTCCGTCCTTCCTCCCCTACGTACCTTCACATCCATGTCTCCATGCCCCACGCGGTTCGTTCCAGGATATCATCTCTTCGTTCGAGTTCACCCCATACCATCCGCCTTCCCACCCGCCTTCCCACCCGCCTGCCCCTCCCCCATCCGCCTTCCCACCCGCCTGCCCCTCCCCCAGGTAGGTAGGTGCGCCTCACTCTCGCGCCCCTCACCTGCGCCCCCTCACCTGCGCGGCAGCACCTCCGTCTGCTGCGCGATGGCCGCCACGCGCACCGCCCCCAGCGCCACCAGCAGCAGCAGCGCCCCCAGATCTAGAAGGTTCCACAGGTCCAGCAGGTACCGCGGCACTGCCACCACCGCGGCGTCCGTCCGATGGAAGTCCTCGTCGGCCCGGAACAGCAGCCGGAGCAGTCGCTTGAACCACCCCGCGCCCTGCACCCGAACCTGCGGGCGGCAACAGCATCAGCATCAGTATCAGCGGCGGCGTCAGCGGAGGCTCGGAGGCGCAGGCTCGGAGGCGGAGGCTCGGAGGCGGAGGCTCGGAGGCGCAGGCTCGGAGGCGCAGGCTCGGAGGCAAAGGCTCGGAGGCGCAAGCTCGAAGGCAAAGGCTCGGAGGCAAAGGCTCGGAGCCCCGGGGGAGGCTAGGAGGTTTTGAAGAGGGACATACTGCTCCGAAACCACCAGCCCGCGGGTCCGGAGCGTGACAGAGGGCAGCGCGAGAGAAGGGTGCGGTCATCGTACACGGTGCTGTATGTACGGTAACGCAAGGGGGAGAAGCGCGCGGCGGGATGAGAGGGCGATGGTGCAATGGACGCGGGTAGGCGAACTGGGCGACCGGTAGCACCACCGCGACTAGCACCACCGCTATGGCCATTACAGACACGCGAAGAGACGAGTTTTTATGAGGAGTCTCCATTACAGATGAGAAGCACCTGCAAGGAAAAAATCTAAAGATCTTCGCGATTAGGCAGGGCCGGGTGTGGGCGCACTACCCCGACGCGAAAAGCTAGACCTACAGACCAACCGCGTCAGGGCAGCACTCAACCGTAGCTACGTAAAATCCCGAATAAGCAACACTGTCGCTTGCCGCGATAGATCACCTCGCAAATCCGTACATCGTACATCGGCACTACAAATTCATGGAAACCTTGGTCGCTTCATTATGCTTCATTACGCTTCGCTAGCACTTCGCCATCAGCCCTTAATTGATACAATCAGGAACCTTAACCGCCCCCCACCCACCTGTGTCTTCCCGGACTTTCTGTACTCGCTGACTTCCTGCCCCACTGCCCACACGCACAGCGGCAGCAGCAGCAGCTCGGCGGCCGCCCGAACCACGTCCAGCATGAAGTCGGCCGCGGAGGTGCAGCAGCTGTACCTGCGGCAAACGAAGTACGACGATATATACGTCGCGCGGGGCGACGGAGGGTCAACATGCTTAGATGCGGCCTGGTGCTGGTGCTGCTTTTGGTGGTGCTGCTGGTGCTGCCGGTGCTGCTTTTGGTGGTGCTGCTGGTGGTGGTGCTGCTGGTGCTGGTGCGCTGCAGTTGCGGCTGAGGCGGCGTCCTATCGAAGGGAATTCTTCCTTGGGGCTCGACTCGGGTCCCGGGATCAGAATCTGATTGGCCATATGCACGACCACGCACAGCAACGGTGATGTACGGAAGCCGTACGGTCAACACCCGAATGCAGCCTGCGCGCCCGCGCCCGCCCCTCCACACCCTGCGCTCACTCAAACACCTCTCCCCCCGGCTCCAGCCACTTGTACGCACTCGTGATGGCGATGTACGTCACAAGCAACAGCATGGAGATCTGCTGTACAAGGTTGGCGATGAAGAAGCGCCTGCCGTACAGCCTCCATTGCCACTGCAGGTACTGCTTAACGAGCCTGCGTACGACGTGCGTCCATGGGGGCGAACACAAGGAGTCCAAAAAACGCATTCGCCTAAGGGTACGGTCGCACGGCTGTACAGTCGTACGGCCATACACTTGGGTGTATCATGCCGCGCGGAACAACCCCCGAGAAAGCAGTATGCAGCACGCGCCCGCGCCCGTGCGCGCGCACGCGCGCGCGCCCCGTGCGCGATCCCTTCGTTCGTACTGTCGCCGTACGTATACGACCGGTGCGCACATGTGCCGCAGCAGGAAGTTGCTCTCCGGGATGTTGATCATCCCCTCAATTGGGGAGTCCATCACGCCTGCCGGGTCCTTGTAATCCAGACCTGGCGCGACACGCGTGGGGAGGAAGGCGCGTGGGACGTGGTACGGCAGCATTTGGGCCGAGTCGACGGTTGGGTTCCGTGGGTTCAATTGTTGCTGGCTTAGCCGCAAGCCGCCCGTGTGATGGTCAAGGGCTACATGGATATGGATACCTGGATTCCGGGATAAGCTGATACATACACTAACCTAGCGCGAAGGGCCAGTGGACAAGTCCCGACGATAGATAGAGTGAATGACGGACCCGAGGGTCGGTGGGGCAGCTAGCCGGGCGCCCACATTCTACAAGTCAGATTTTGGCGGGCCAGGCCACGCAGTGAGGGACCCATCGGGCGATCACTACAAGACGGCATGGTGGTGGGGAGCGCGACGATAAACACCATGTCGGTGCCTGACGAAACTGCCGCCGAGCATTTTCCCTGTCTGTTACCATAGATACGTGCAACCCATCGATTGGAGGCCGGAGCGGGACTTGTATGGCAACCGTACCGGTGAAGTCGTACAACATCTTG
Organism: Eudorina sp. 2006-703-Eu-15; assembly: GCA_003117195.1. NCBI lineage: Eukaryota > Viridiplantae > Chlorophyta > Chlorophyceae > Chlamydomonadales > Volvocaceae > Eudorina > Eudorina sp. 2006-703-Eu-15. Next base: position 563,990 of record BDSI01000065.1, on the reverse strand, counting down.
GTGTACTGCACGTAATTGGACAGCGGCTTGACCTGGACGGAGTGACGGACGGTTGGGGAGATGGGAACGGGTAGGGGCACGGGGCGCGCGTAACACAGCCAGCGGTTGACGAGTAAGATTGAGGGAGGGAGCCTGGAGGTCTCCAGGACTGACCCGAACGACCCGCGGGTCAGCTGAAGTTTGGCCACGCAGCGAGCCTCGTCGCGTTCATTTGTTCCCGGGGCTCTGCCTCGTCGAGGACTCGAGCTTTGGCACCCTCAAGTCCACCTTACTGGTTACACCAGGGGGCGGTCCAGCATAAGCAGCAAAAGCAGCATTTGCCCTGGTACACACCGTTGATCCCTTTTTGGGGTCCGCTGTAAGTTTCATTCACTAACAAGCATTTGCAGTAGTGGCAGCATTAGCACAAGAGAACGGTATAATCGTCTAAGGAGCGTGAAAATGCCGCCGCATAGGCTTTAGGAAACGGTTTCGGGGTCCAAACACGGTTTGCATCCTTCTTCGCGGGTCCCCACCTTGGAGTCAAGGTACGACAGAACGAGATGCGGCTGCTTTTCCACCTGGGGGCCTCGAGGCAGGGCGGTGTACGGAAATGTCGTGAGGTTGCCGTACATGATCTTCGAGACTGTGTGTGTTATTTAAGCAGGCAGAACAGTGTGTGTGCGGGGGCGGGAGTAGGTACGGTATACGGCAAGCATGTGGCAAATGAGAGCGCGTGCGTGCGTGTGTGCGAGGATCTCACGGCGGACGCTGCGACCCATACACACACAAGGCGGTCCACTGCAACATCCTTAGTAACAATCCAGCACTGTCAGACCCCATTCTTTGGGGTCGCTGCTCGCTGGCTCATCTCCTAGGGTCTTAAGCCTGAAGCGTTGTAAGGCCGATGTGCCCACACCCACACCCGGCGGATCCCCACCCCACCCCACCCCGTCCCATCCGGAGTCGTCCAGGGCGTGTCTTCCACTTAGGCCCCTCCCCGTCCGCCGTCCCTCCCACCATGTCCATCAGGCTGATCCTGCCAACCGCATTGGGCTGTGTGGGGTCCACACCCTCTTTGAGCGCCATAGCGGTCACGTAGTCGTTGCACACGTAGGCGCTGCAGGGAGGGGGACAACCAGGGACGGGCGACGGGGTCTGAGACACTGGCCCCTTCGCAAAGCGATTGCCTTACGAGACACGGCCACCCCGCCGACCGCTGGCGCAGGGCCCAGAGAGAGATGTACGACCTGGAGGCCGACGTACGACGTGGCCGACTGACTGGGGGCCTGCTCTGGAGATTCACGCATTTCAGGATGCACCCATGCATGCATTATCAGGTGACAGATCCCGTCGCATCCGGGTCGCCGGGGAGGCGCACCCGGTCCGCCGGCGGGACGGGGATTGCGCAGTACGGCCGTGACCTCCGGCGCTCCAGGGGGAACCCCTCGCGCGCTGCCCGTAACTGTGTGTGTGTGTGTGTGTGTTTGTTACCATATCTGACCGGGCCTGACGCTGGACAAGGGCTTCTAACCCAGCCCTAACGGAAAGACCGTCGAAGCACTCTCCTCCCTTTGATGGGGAGGGAGAGGGGCGTGAGGGGCCGCATCCCCCCTTGCTCGACCTAGAGCACTCGCGTGGCCTGGAAAGCACCGCGGTATCTCTACGACAACAAAGGCCTCAGCCACGCCGTCTCGTCTTCGGCTGGGCCCCGTGCAGCGCCAGTGCCTCGTGGGCCTGGGATTGCCGCCCTCCCTCATTTCCTTGCAGCACCTGGGATGTCCCCTCATGGGGGTTCCCGCCAGGCACATAAACTGTGCGACGCCCGAGCCGGTAGTCCGGCTCCTAGCCGGGAGTCGTACGCCTAGCTCTACAGCAGTCCATCTCCTAGCAGCCTCGTACCCCGCTGGTGGTTGGTTCAGGGCCGGCCCTCGGTGGCTGTCAGAGAGGCAGTTCTGGCGGGCACGTCCACGCGATCCATCCTAGGAGCCCTGCCCAGACGCGGCAGGCCGCCGAGGGGCAGGTTCACGACAGATAGGGCTCAGTGGCTGAGCTTTGGCAACCTATCGGCAGCACTGGCCAGCAAAATCCCCAGCGCGTTGACCTGACCCGTGACGGCCATCGCCTACAAGGCTAAGGGATTCCACCCACCCATCGCACCCGAAGCTCCCCATTCACAGCCCTCAAGCCCACGATCCGGTCAGCCCCGACGCCGAGCCTGACTCGCGGCCTCCCCGGTCCTGTCCCTCATCCTTATTCACCGCCCCCCCCCCTTTGCCTCACTGCCCACCACGTCATTCTCCTCAGCCCCTCCCTACCCCTCACTCCCCTTAGTCGCCATCCATCTCCAAGCCTGCCGGCTGTGCACACTGCAGGCGTCCCTCGACCACCGCGAGAATAGGGTGGTTCGGCCCCACCCCATCCCAGTTGCGCCTAGGTAACCCAGTTCCGCGAATCCTCTAAGCCGTTGTCAGAATTCTAGTATGTGTGTGTGTGTGTGGATGGCCAGTCGGCCGTGACCCTCGTCTAATGCTGCTTCGCCGCGGGCCCTCCTCAGCAGCCCCGGCCCAAACCTGTTGTGGATGATGTTGTTGCCGTCCTTGTTGACATGCCGGATGTCCGCCCCGCGCTCCAGCAGCAGCTCCACGATCTCGGTCTGGCGGAAGCCCACCGCGCGGTACAGCGGGGTGCTGCCGTAGTCGTCCTGCACGTCCACGGGACATCCGAAGTCGAGGAGCCGCTGCACCAGCGCCAGGTGGCCGCGACTCGCTGGGGGAGGGCGAGGGGGACACGGCGGGCTGCTGGGTTTTGGAGGTGCGTTGGGTGGGGTGGGGTGGGGTGGGGTGGGGTGCGGTGCGGCGGTGGGGCAGGTTGGAGTGGAGCAGCGCGTTGAAGTTGCGCGTTGAGGGTGGTTGTGTGCAGCGGTATCTGGACAGGAGGTCCGAACAGGGCGGTACGTACGTCGCAGGACATTGCATCGCTGAGGCGGCTCATGGGTTGCCCACGGACATGGAACGGGAACATCTGCGCAGAGCGGGGAGCATGACAGGATCCCCGCTCTGCGCACGTGTTCCCGTTCCATGTCCGTGGGTTGCCATGGGCCTATGGGCGCGGAGCATGACAGGGATCGCGATTGTCCTCGGCCTGAAAAGGTGGAAATTCGTGACGGGTGTCGCATGGAAGCAAGCGTGGCCCTGTTATGTGGCCGGCCGCACCTGCTATTGCGAGCAACGGCCACGTCTGCGAGTCTCGAACTGCTAGAATCTGTGCCGTGTCAGCTTGGTGTAAGTAGCGTTCAAGAAGTGCGATGTCGCCGGTTTCGCAGGCCAGGAGCAGCTGTTCCCGCATGCTGCTGCCACGGTCGCCGTCCAGAGAATCCTCTGCAACCTCCTCTACATCTCTGATATCCAAGTCACCGCTTCGTGGCGTAACCCTCTCTGGTAAAACCTTGGTCATGGTCTTCCCGAGTCTAGTTCGTCAGTCCTGTTGGTCTCGTCCGTCGACAACAGCTCTACATCATAATTGTTACTGATGGGAATATGATATGTGGTAGATAGCGCATTTTTGTAGGGTCAAGAAGAACCAAAAGCCTAACGGTAGTCTGCAAGCTCGGTCTTCGAACCCTTGAAATGCCAGCTTATTTAATGAGTAGATGATAGTATAAGCGAGAACGTTGAAATTGCTGCTCTGAAGAAAGTGCAGAAATGAATTCCAAAGCGCAGCATGGCATACTTAGGTACGGGAGTACGGGGGCTACGGCTGCAGATACACGTCCTGCTGATTGCCTGGATCAGGATCCCAGGGGCTTCCCTGAGTACACCGATAGGGCTGGAGTGCAGGGGCCGGGCGTGACAGCATGTCGGTACCTGAACTGGATGGGCCTTGCGTACACACCGATCGATCACAAGCGAAAGCTGGAGCATATGACGTCTGATATGCCGAGAAAGCATCACACGGCGCTAATGCGATTCCGGCTTGGCCGTTGGGATCTGGAGGTATCGCGGTTAGCACGGGGGCCCGGGCGCACGCCGCGCAGTACACGGACGTGCCGGGTTTGCAATAGTGGAGCGGTAGAGGACGAGCTACACGTGCTAATTGAATGTCCGGTCTACGAACCGCTACGTCGAGCGGTGGATCTCCCTGATGACTCGGATATGTTCGGAATCATGCTTTTGTTTGACCAGTGCAAGCTTGGTCATTTCTTATATCAGGTGCAGAAGTTGCGGAAGGAAAAGCTGCAGAGATGAGAGACTCAGCTACCTTTTGTTCTTTTGATCTTTTGTGCGCCCTTTGACGGATGACCGTTGTGGGGGAACACATGTTTATAGCCGTAAGGCCTGTACAACATGTAACAACCAACCAACCAACCAACGTCCTGCACAAGGATTGCTCGCTGCTGCTGGCCAAAAGAAGACCGCGGTGTGTACATGGCAGATAGATCGGTCATCAACGACGGCGCCCCCTCGAAGCCAGTACGGCAGCCCCAGAGCGAATCGATATACTCTTCGCTTCGTCCAAGCGCGACGATGGACCCTCCCCCTCCCCGCTCCCCGCCAGCCACGCAGCCGTCCACACGCCCTCAGGACAGACGTACTTCAGGGCACCAACCCGCCACCGGGGACCGCCCACCCGAACGAACTCCTGACGAGCTCGGACTAGCAAGGGCCCGTGCAGATATGTATGCCGCCGCTGGGCGAATCGAGCTCGCCGCCGCTCCATCGTCGTGATCGGTGGCGGGAGGCAGGCGGGGTGCGACGCAGAACCCACGCATCCCGTCGCCAAGGTGCCACACAGTTTCCAAAGCAGTCCGCGATGGAAAGGAGGAGCATCCTGATGGTACAAGGACGGCACTCGGGGCATCGACGTGGCCGAAGGCCGATGCACTGCAAGCCCGTGCTGCCGCCGGAACTCGAGCATGCCACGACAATAATCAATCAGTGGCCCCTCGGAACGGATGCGCCCATTAGTTCGCGTCGAGTAGGCATAAATGCCGTACAAAACACACCCATGTGCCACGGTCGTACAACAACGGGGCGGGGATGGGCTGCGCACCCACTCGCGGCACCGCATGACCTGAAACGGGCCGTACGGCTGACCGCCCAGTTGACCCGGGTACGGCAGTGGGCAGCTGCACATCTAGCCTCAGCCGGCCGCCAAACCCGAACCTTCCACGCGGCCGTACCCGCCCGCATCCCACTCGCCTTGGCGCGCAGCAGCACAAAGCGTGGTCGACCGCCAGACGGCGCGGTGGTGCCAATCAGGTTGCCGTACAGCGTACACAAGCCGTCGCAGGGTGCGCAGGGCGGGTATCCCCAGGCGGAGCGGCGTACGGAGCGGGCCGAAGGAGCAGCAACCACGATGCCCCCAGGTCGGTCAACCCCAGGTCGGTCAACCCCAGGTCGGTCAACCCCAGGTCGGTCAACCCCAGGTCGGTCCAGTACGGGTAGGTTGCGTCGGCGTTGGGGCATGTCCGTCCAGAATGCTCCGGCCCCGGTGAATCAGCCCGTTCGTGCGCAAGTTGCTGTTGTACAAGTCGTACGGATCTTACGCGTCTCAAACAAACACAGAAACCGTTCAACGCGCTCCAGCACACAGCACCGTGCCCCCGACACACAGCACGTGCGGCCACCAACCACCAACCAGGCCGCCTGCCGACAAGGCCTTATGAGCCGTACAATCCGGTGACGCATCAACCGTCCCCCCAACGAGCGTGTCGCACCCCGCCAAATGCCCAATGCTCTCTTCGCCTCCCTCAAGAGTCAGTACCCGCATCACGGCCAGTCCTGTCGTCTTGTTCGCTCAATGTGCTGTACAACAGCCGTACGGCATCTCTCTAAAAGTACGTCACTCGTCGCCCTCGTACCCCTCCCGTGCGATCCCCAGGTACTGCCCCCCCATCAGCTGCAGCACCTCCCGCCACAGGGGCACCGGCAGCTGCAGCGCGGGCTTCAACACCAGCGACCGAGAGCACGCCGCCGGGTACCTGTACGACAACCAGAATCAGGATCGGAATAAAACCGAGCTCATTCCATGCACCTATCCATCAATCTAGCTGTTTAGAATCAGTATCGGAATCACAGTCGGAATCAGGGGGTTACAAGATGGTCAAGAGCCAGACCCGAAACAATTACGGTGTACTTGCCGCAGGCGGGAAACCCCCTCCCACCCCACCCCGAGGGCCGCCCAGTCCATTCCGCCCAGCCACCCTCCCCAACCAGCCCCAGGCCGGAGCCGGACCCGCCTTTAACGAGGGTGCGCCCCTCCCCTCCCCTCCCCCTTCCCCTTCCCTTCCCACTCACCACGCCCCCTGCGCCACCTGCTCCTCCAGCTGCCCCGGAGCCCAGGTGAGCGCCCCCGCGAAGAACTTGAAGTCGGAGGCGGGCAGGCGGCCCGAGGACACCGCCGAGGTGGCCGCCTCCTCGCCCGCCATATAAACGCCGGGAACCACCTGGGGTCAAGGGAGGGCGGCACGCAGGCCGTGTACGGCAAGCGGCCGGTGAAGGAGGAGCGGGTGATGACGACACATGCTTGTGGGGCCAGCCGCATCGCACGGCGCCAGCATCCACGGCCAGCACTCTCAGGCTGCTGTATATTACTACCAGTATACCACACAGGCGACATCGCACAGCGATTGAGCCTGGGTTCACTCGCGTCGCTACCCCGGGGCTCCGACTGCCCCTCCGCCCGCCAACCTGCAGTCCTCCCGCCCCTAATAAGCCCCAACCTCGACCCCCGCCCACACACACACACGCACCTGCACGCATTTATTGAGCCGGTGGCCGTGCATGATGTGGATGACCTGCGGGGTCGGGGTCGGGGTCGGGGTCGGGGTCAGGCCAGCCGGGGCGGCGGACGGCGAAGAGCCGAAACGCCCGGGCCGTTGGCCCTCCAGGGTGGGGACCCGGCACCGGGGCGCCGAGGGATGGGCCGCCATAGGTTCGTTCGCGGGAAGGGACGAAGGTGGACACAAAAAGGGGAACTACACACACGCGGAGCGGGCAGCGGTGCGGTGTGACGGTCACAGGGCTGCCTCCTCTGTGGATGTCCCCGCTCCGGCGCGCCGCGGGTTCTCTAACTGGGGAGGTCCGATGCACCCCACAGTACGGCACTCCCCACCGTGCGTCACGGCCGTACCTACCTGCTGCGCCGTAAAACCACCGCAGTAAACTCTGTTGTCTTGGAAGACTCGTTGAATGGGGATGGGGCCCTGCGAGTATGTACAACGCACAGCAGGTAACGGCAGGTCAAGGCTGCGCTTTGATGAACACACAGGCACTTCACACGGGCCCAGAAAACCCGGCCTCACCCCTAGCTCCAGTGGTAGGCCCCCCGGCTTGCGGCCCAGGACCATGCCGGTGGGGCGGTTGAGGATAAGCCCTACGGAGCCCTCCGACCCATGGGACGTCAGGAAGACCACCACCTGCAGTACAAAGAGCGCAGCGGCGGTGGCGCCAGGGCGGCTTCAGCGGTCAAGGGAGGTTGCGTTGTGTGGGCCGGACGGTTCCACCTCCTGCAGTCTGCTGCTGTCGGGCCGACGGAGCAGACATCGGGTCCGTGGTCCCATAAGATCGTCCTCCCATGCGTCCGTGGTCCCATGGGTCCGAAGTCCCATGGGTCGGTCCCCGGTTGTTGACCACGGACAGTCAGACGCGGCGCAGTCCAGCCTGGGCGGATAGCGCCACTCAGCGCTGCCAGTATTGTGGTCAACACTGGCGACCAACTATATGGTGGGTTGCGGGCCGGCTGCAGGTGGGTGTGGCCACAACCGCGCACCTGCCACAACCGGTCGTCGTCCAGCATGGCTGGGCCCTGCAGGCTGGCGATGATGAGACCGCCGGTTTCGGGGCGCGAGGTGGCGTGGGCCCAGAGGCCCTCCGCCGCCAGGGAGGGGTTCTGGATCTCCAGCAGCCTACGGTTGTCCTCGCTACGCCGTGCGCCCGTTGGGACGCCCTCTGCGGAAAAGGGTTGGTGGGGTTGGGGAGGAGGCCATGGAACGCCGCATGGGGTGGCCGTCGAACCGCAACAACGGTTTAGTTGCCAGTGGTACGGTGAATGATAGGAGCTGGAGAAGCGAAGGCCGTCAGCGGAGGGGGAGGGGCGGGTCCTTCGCGCGAGGAGCCGGAAAAGTGGAGGCAACCGGGAGGGTTCTTCGCGCGGAACGCCACGTGGCGTGGTGTGATCAGCGCGCACGACGGATAATGCCGCCATGAGAGGACCACGCCATGCGATAACGAGCCTACCTGTTTGCATGATGAGCTTCGCGCGGAATTCGCGCCAGTCTCCGGATACCATCGGCGTCTCCTCGTCGAAAGCGCGCACAGCGACCTTTGGCAGGCGAGTGCGGGGAGTAAGGTTCAATGTGCAATGTGCCAATTTTAATCTATGTCGTGAGAATATGTCTTGCTGGTGTGGCATCGCAACCGGTCTGCCTGACGTCGACGCCATATCTCAACCTAACCCTAACCCTGTCTCGACGAGACTTGACTAGACCTAATGGAGTTCTTCAACAGAATTATCATAAGTCGCAAAAGCGTAACAAAAAGGAACCGGAACATTGGGCTTCGGAGCTGCTAGGAACAGGTAGGTCTTGTGCGAATAAGCTTCTTGGTACCTAAAGGCGGATATAAATGTATGTTTCCTGCTTGTATAGTAGCATACATCCACATGAGGACCTGGGCTTTTTCACCACATTAATGTCCCAACGTGGAATTTGCACGTCGCGCAGGGCAGCGCAGGCAACCATCATTAAAAACCTGCATAATGCCGTTGCGTTTTTGCACTAAAAGTCTAGGATTAAGCGCAATAATGTCATCAAAGAACCTCGGTGGTCTCGATGGTCGTTGATCGTCGTTGCGTCTCGTTTTCGGTTGGCGTGCCCGAAGCCGGCTTGCATACACGTCGCCCTGCAGTGCAACATAGACATTTATAATGCGCAGCAGTTCCTGATATATAGCTTAGACCTGCCTGAACTAGTCAACAAGGAATGATCTTCCAGACGGTCAGCAGCGTTTTCATCATGTGTTGAAGCGAATGCCGTCAAGGTTGGCTATCCCGTGTTTTGATGGCTCACAAATATAGACATCATTCTCACATGATTCAGTCAACCTTTCGTACAGCAATGGTGGTTGGACCATTATTGCAAAGTTGCACCTTTTGGCCAAAACAAATCATTGGATAAGTCGACGATCGTGCATATTTGTATATATGAAAGCTTGCTGGTGTGCGACGGTGACCAATTTACGGTCCATAGAAGTGACCTTCTACCTTGTTCAAATACTTCATTATTAATTGATACACTAGACAAGGTTAACCATAGCTGAGCAGTTGCCAGGATTGACGCACCGCGGTGCCCTGAGCACCTAGAACCGCGATGCAAAGTCACGCAAGCAGGCACGTCGTCTCCGACTTTCTCAAAGACCTCCATCCTGATCTTAGTGAGCCATTTCCAAAGGTAGGGCAGGCGTGGGATAGGTGGATGGCCCGTTCGATACGAGAGTGAACATCCGAACTCAACCACGCCGCGCGGCGTTTATCAACAGGGTGTCATCCCCGATGAAGTCGCGGAGGCGCAAGGACGGCGAGCAGTTCCAAAGGTACGAGGGAAAGGTCTGCGCAGGCGTCGTACACTTACCGCCCGCGCTGCACCCCTCACCGCATCCGCGATCGGCGGCCCAGCAATAGGCCATGAAGTCGCCCTGTGTGCCTTACAACAGCCCTTGCCCCACCGGCATGCCAACGTCAACCCACATCCTTCGCCCTCTGCGCCGGGCTGTCGAACCCTTGCCGGCAGATGGGACGGAACTAGGGTTTATTATCCGCGCGCGCGCGTCGCATCCCGCAGTTGTGCATCGCTTTGATTTGCTGCGTTCGATGTACGCGCACTTGCGCTCGCATCCGCACCCCCTTGCTTACGCAATGGGGCCCGCTTCCGCTCCCCATCCGCCCCACAGCTGATCGCGGTCCTGGCGTTGCCCGAGCTGCCCGACGAGACGCGGGCGCACGCGCTGCGGATCTTCAACGGCCTCCTGAGCACCCAGGTCAGGTGGGGTCAGGTGGGGTCAGGTCAGGTCAGGCCAGGCCGGCGCCGTGTCCGCGACGCCGAGCGAATCAGCACCGGAGCAAACACAACAGAGCTCTGTTGCCCCCTAGAGTGCTGATGACTGACTGGAGCCCGGCGGGTCCACCTCCCCGCCCCGTCCCCTCGCCCGGTCGCCCTCCGGATCCCCCTTTGTGTCAATAAAGACAGTGAAATCGCGAAACAATCACCGATCGCCGGATCCCTCTACCGCCCTCCCCGCAGGAGCACAAGACCAATGCGGTGGCGGAGGGCGCCCCCGCACCGCTGTGTCGGCTTGTGGCGGAGTGCCGCGATGCGGAGGTGCGGCGGCTCAGCTGCAACGCACTGGCCAGCCTGGCGCAGGTGCGGTCAGGGGGCAGGGGAAAGGGGCGGGGCATGGACAAGGGCACGGACAGGGGCAAGGGCAGGCGCAGGGGCCAGGGCCGGGAGAGGAGGCGAGACAAGGGGCCGTACAAGGGCGTGGCTACGTCGGTGCGGGGCCGCGGCAGGACCCGGGCAGGGGTGCGGGGAGGGGCGGGCAGATCAGGACCAGGACCGACGTGCGTGGGTCTACACCTGGTACGGGGACACGGCGTGGGGTGCAATGTCCTCAGATGCATCTCTTATGCCAAGGGCAGGTGGGTCCACGGGACCGTGGGGTAGGGACATGGGCGTGGGCGTGGGCGCGTCGCGGAGTCGGACGGGTCCCCCGCAGCCCACGAGGGCAAGCAAGTGAGTAGTGAAAGGCGGCCGGCGGGGTCGGGCAGCCACCAGCAATCATGAGCTGCCAGGCGGGGCCACAGGCAAGAGGTGACAGGCGGCAGGCGAGAGGCTCCGGACCGCGGGCCCGTGGCTCCCGCTCCCGCTCCCGCCCATCCCGCGTTACCTGGACCCCCTCCCCTATCTGCGTGGTATGACAATGTCCGCCAATTCCCCCCTATGTTCCTTACCCGCGGCCCCCTACCCGCCCCCACCCCTCCCGCGCCCCCCTACCCGCGCCCCCCTCCCGCGAGGCCGCAGGTGATGGCGGGTCGCCAGGCCATCGTGGCGGTGGGCGGTCTGGCGGTGCTCACGGAGGCGCTGCAGACCACCCCGGAGCAAGCGGCGGGGGCGCTGAGGGTGCGGCGGGGAGGGGAGGGGTGGGTGGTGGTTGTGGGGTGGTTCTGGAGCTGGTGGTGGTGGTGGTTTGGTGGTGGTGGTGGTGCGTACCCTGGTCCCACAAGTACCGAACTTTATTGGGCATTGGTACCGTGCTCATACCGGAACTGACTCAGGTCTGACTGGGAGCATATCATTGATAGGTTGTCAGCCATTGGCCATGGGCTGCTGGTAGAACCGGATGGAACAAGGCAGGGCGACCCGTATCGGTACCGCACGCGTTGGGTGAACTACTGGCGATGAACCTGAGGGCAGTCGGGTGAGGGCACTCGACACTGCCCGACCGCCTGCCGCGGATGTCTGGTTCCGGGTTTGGGTCTGTCGTGCCATGTCAACGTTAGGCCAGGTCAGGCTCGCACCTCCACCGCCCGACCCTCCCATATGACCTATGGCACTCGCGCCTCAACGGTTCACCTGAGAGCGTCATCCGTCCCCCTGCCCCGCCGCGCGCGACCGCGACCCACGGGTCGGTCGGTTGCTCGCTCGCAGTCCTTCGCCGCCTCCAACGACGGCAACGCGCTCCTGAACGAGGTGCGCTCCAGTGTGGTGCCGGCGCTGGTGGAGCTGCTGCAGCAGCCCGCGGATCCCGCCTTCACGCTGGCGGCCTGTGAGAACGCGGCGTCCACGCTGGAAGGTGGGCGGGGGGGCGGGGCGGGGCAGAGCGGGGCGGGGCGGGGAAACTGCGTGCAATCACGTCGGGTCAGGGAAGACGGAAGACGAAGCAACGGAGCCGTAGCGGGGCACCGGGAAGGACAGGAAAGGGGAGGGGAGGGGAGGGGAGGGGAGGGGAGGGGAGGAAAGCTGGAAACTGAAGGAAGGAGGCAAGCGAGGGATGAGGAAGCGGGAGAATGTGACGCGACCTGGGTCGGGGTCGGGCGGGGCGGCAGTGAGCCTCGGAGCTAGCTGTCGCGCAGACCAGCGGCTGAGGGTGCACTCACTCATTCCCCCCTCCCCAGCTGATCAGCCGCTGGTTACTTGGCCTGGGTCAGCTGTTCCTGGTTGCCTCAGGGCGCGTTCCCGTCGTATCACCGCCATCCAGCCCTCCCCGACGAGTTGCTCGGTTGCTCTTGTACTCCGCGCGCCGCACACGTCTCGCCGCACACCAAAAACCCTTTTCTCCTCCACTGTTCGTGTGTGTACGTGTTTAGGTAAGAGACCCGCCCGACCCAAACCAAGCACCAATACACTGTGTCTGTGCCTGTGTGTGGTTCCGGCAGGCATCACCCGCACTGACTCGGGAGTGGAGGCGGCACTGGAGGCCGGGGTGCCCGCCTGCTTGGTGGCGCTGGCGGAGAGGGGGCTCAACGGCGACCTCAGGTGGGCAGCAGCCGGCTAAGCCTGCCGCGCGCTCCCCCGGGAGGGCAGGGCGAGGGTGGCAGTGGGGGGGACACGGGGGCCGGGGAGGGGGTTAGCGCCGCCCCGGGGAGCCGGCAGACGGGTGCCGGTGTACGACATTCGCATCTTGGGGTTCTGCCCGGGGGTCGCTGTAGTAGCCCCCAGGGAGGTAGGGTGAGATGCGCTTGAGAGGGCCAACCACGCGGGCTCAGATTGTGGACGGAGGCCTGTTTAGCGGCGAGACCCTCCCAACGGATTTGGCTGCGTGCATCCCGTTGGAGTCCTAATACACCGGGGGGGGGGTTGTATTAATGTTAAGGATGTTACAGCGGAACCCGCGGGGTATAGGAAATTGGTAGACATGTTGAAACTGCGCTGCTGTCAGAGCAAACGTCAAGTCGGGGGGAGGAGGAGGGAAGATTCGCGTAGCGCCTGGGCTCGGGGGGGGGGGTGCTAACGGCCCCGGGTTGACCACGTGGCGCTGACAAACGAGGAGGGGCCATCTTTACCCCGCAACCCTTTCCCGCCTCGATAGATTAGATTCAGTTGCTCACCTCGACCCTCTCTCCCGCCTCTCGCCCCACAGGTTCGAGGCGCGGCTGATGGAGCTGCTGCAGCTGGTGGCCACCTGCCTGGAGCAGGTCTGTCACCACCCGAAGGGCAAGAAGGCGGCGAGGGAGGCCGAGGCGCACAAGGGTGGGTGGGTGCGCGGGTGGGTGGGTGCGTGGGTGGGTGGGGGGTGCGTGGGTGGGTGCGTGGGTGGGTGGGTGGGTGCGTGGGTGGGTGGGTGCGTGGGTTATCAAGGAGAAAAGCTGAGCCGCGAAAAAACAGACCCGTGTCCAGCAATGCAACCGACGGTGCGTGGGTGCGTGGGTGGGTGGGTGGGTGGGTGGGCCCCGAGCCGCTCCAGGAGGGGTCCAGGAAGGCGGTGGACGTCACTGTGCGACCAAGCCCATCGCGTACCCGCGGCCCCTCATCCTTCAGAGGTCAACCCGAACCCGATATATACCCCACCACATGTATACCACAGCCCCGCTGCCGACCTCCGGCTGAGGCCCCCTGTGCTGCCGCCTCCCCGCCTCCCCTCACCCTCGTCCCCTAACCCTCCCCTCCTCGCACGTCTCCCCTCCCCTCCCCCCTCCCAGTGCTGGCCGACCTGCTGAACCTGCAGCACCGGGAGACCGTCAAACACGCCGCGGCGGCGCTCATGGGCCTGGCGGTGGAGAAGGAGAGCAAGGTCAATGTGATGCTGTTCGCGGGGGTGCAGCTGGTGCGGCTGATGCGAGGGAAGGTGAGCGGCGGGGGGGGGGGGGCCGGGGGCGCGGCGGGAGGGGAGGCGGGCAGGTGAGCTGTGCGCCGCGGGGTGTATTGGTTGGGAATCCTTACGGGAAAGGGGGGGACACCGGGCGTGGACGGTGGGCGACAGGTGAGGTACCCCAGGACGACACCTGAGAATCATCGTGCCTCGTAATCCTTGTTTACTGCTCGCGTCGCTGCCTTCCCCCTCACACACACGCATGGTTTGAGTCGGGCGGGTCTCTTCGCTGAACAAACACTCTACGCCCTCGCAGGACACGGAGCTCGCCAACAACGCGCGGGACGCGGTGGCCGCCGCCTCCGAGCACCTGGAGGCCCGCCGCACCGCAGAGATGCTGCTGAGCCTGGTGCGCGTTGGTTGGGCAGGGGGTGGGAGGGAGGGGAGGGGATGAGAGGGAGGGGAGGGACAGGGGATGGAGATAGCGGGGAAACACCTGTCATCATGGGGGTCAACCCGGGGCGCGGGGGGATCCGAGTCCTGATTATTACTGCTGCAATGCCTGTGGGTGCGGAAACATAAGCGCTGTGCGCGCGTGGTGGCTTACAAGCACATGTTCAGCAGCTGCATGGAGGACTCCGCTGTGAACGCATCCATGGGCGGAGGAAGAAGAAGGATGGGTTGCATGGGGCCGCCCCATCGGTCGACCCATCGGTCGGGATGCGCCACCCGGGGGGTGCCTCCGACCAGCGCAGCCTCCGCTGCGCGCTCCGCCTTCCCACCTCCCACAGGTGTGCGCACCGGCAGCTTCCACCTCAGCCGCCCATGCCCTCCCAGAGTCCCAGTAACCTACCCCTTCTTAAGCTTGCTCTCTCGCAGCGCGAGTGTGCCCTAGCCTGCGCTTGCCGCACCACTACGGCATGCACCAAACCCGCCGCCGTTCAAAACCCCGTGATAACTACACAGTACACACTGCCCCCGCCGGCCCCCCCTCCCGCCCCGCAGGAGGAGCGCGAGCTGCTGCTGTGGCGCGGCCGGGCGCCCGACACGCCCCCCGACTACCGCAACAATGTGGCGCTTCCCATCTTCACGCCGCCCAAGTGATTGCCCCGCGCACACGCGCTGGTCGCTGAACGCCGTGCAGCAGCAGGGGACGGATGGAAGGTATCGATCAAGCAGGAAGGACACGTACCGATTGGAGACCGCCCCCCCTTATTGCGCACAGGGTTAGCAGAGGAACGAGGGCGGGCAGCAGGGTGAGCTGTAGGTAGGGAGGAAGAGGGACGCGCGGGTTGTTGCCCAATTTTGCGGTTTCGCTGTCTTTATTGACAGAGGGACGCGCGAGACCGAGCGAGCGGGTGGGGGTGGGCAGTGGCGGAACGAGTGGCTGGCGACGAGGACGACCCGCACGTCGGCAGGCAGGCAGGCAGCAGCCTGAAGTGTGTACAGCTGGACAGGGACCGCTGAATGGACAGCCGCACGCGGGCGAGTGGGGCGACAGACACGGTAAATTCCGCCAAAATTCAAATTCCTGAGGGGCAGGCTGCCGGCTGCTGCATGCCGTATTACGTGACGAGGAGGCGGGGACCGGACTGGTTAGCGGCACCGTGTGGGGAAGCGATGTGGATGTGGATGGCGCAGTGGGGGGCCAACAGAAGCGATGTGTAGATAGCGGCTGCAGCGCGCACTACGTACTGCGCCTATGATTGATGCTTCCCGTAGCCCTGTGTACGGTGTACGGCTGGGCGGCTTCACTTGCACGCGTGTGTGCGAGGTCAATGGAATTTGACAAGACGGGGCGGGTGCGTCATACATTACAGCCATGTCTACCGTGCTTGCGTACGGTGTACGGTGTGCACTTGCGCGTGCGTGGTGAGTACATGCACGTGCACGGCACTGTAGGTATGGCTGGCTACACAGGCTATATGGCTAGCCAGCTTGGTGATATGATATTGTTAGACTGTATATACCGTACGTTTACGCAGGCAGCGTACACGGACGCCGCCGCCGAGCGAGACAGTAACGCCGAAGCAACGAGCCTGCCTCATGGACGGGTCCCCAACTGTCCCCGAGGGTCCCCAACTGTCCCCGAGGGTCCCCAACTGTCCCCGAGGGTCCCCAACTGTCCCGAGGGTCCCCAACTGTCCCGAGGGTCCCCAACTGTCCCCGAGGGTCCCCAACTGTCCCGAGGGTCCCCAACTGTCCCGAGGGTCCCCAACTGTCCCCGAGGGTCCCCAACTGTCCTCGAGGGTCCCCAACTGTCCCCGAGGGTCCCCAACTGTCCCCGAGGGTCCCCAACTGTCCCCGAGGGTCCCCAACTGTCCCCGAGGGTCCCCAACTGTCCCCGAGGGTCCCCAACTGTCCCCGAGGGTCCCCAACTGTCCCCGAGGGTCCCCAACTGTCCCCGAGGGTCCCCAACTGTCCCGAGGGTCCCCAACTGTCCCCGAGGGTCCCCAACTGTCCCCGAGGGTCCCCAACTGTCCCCGAGGGTCCACAGCGGTGCGCGTGCTCGTCATGCATGCCTGGGTGAAAACCCACAACTCCGTGAGATGATCTAAAAACGTACTTGCGTAAATAGACACATGTGTATATACATGCATGTGTATATACATGCATGTGTGTGTGTGTCAGGCTTGCGGCGGGGTCGGCGGCGGCGGCGGCGGGGTCAGCTCGGCCCCATCCCAGCCATCCTGCGGCGGGACCCATCACGCTGCTGCCCCCCTAACACCCCATGCCAATCAAGGCAGACAACACACATCGAAACCGCACGCACCTACCGTTACCCCCTCGCACTACACGTTACACGCACCATAACTACTATTGGTTGGTGATCCACGGCCGCTGCAAACCCCGCAAGCTCGGCACCCTCGCCCCCTCCCATCCCATCTATACATCCAGACATCGGAACCGGCGCATCGAGCATGTAGGTCATGTAGCATCATGGCTGTCACCGCCGACCCGCGCGGGTCGTCCACTGTAACATCGTCATTAAACAAATGCAGATAGGCCCGGGACCTAAGCTAGCTACGTAGGTGCGTGCGTGGGCGCTCCCACACCCTAGCTTGCTGGCTAAGCTCATCATCGTCATCATCATCATCATGATGCACCGCACTCGCTCGCCGAGGACGCGAACCTGCACACCCGCACGCTCGCCCCTGATGACGAAGGACTGACCGCATCCACCTGCACCACCAGCTTCGCCGCCGCCACCGTCGCGCTCTGCCCCGCCCGCAGCAGCGCCTCCAGCCGGGTGTCAACCCCGCCCGCGACCGCCGGCGCGGTGTGGACGTGTACGGCATCCGCGTACTCCGCGGGCAGCCCCGCGTCCTGCCCCACCGGGGAGCGGAAGCTGACGGTCACGACGAAGTCGAGTGCGACGGGCTCTATCGCCGTCGTATTATTAATATTATTATCAGTTTGAAGCCAGTCAGGGATCACGACCAGCACAGCGGCCGATTTGGTGGAGCCTGCTGCTGCCAGCGGTGGCAGCAGCACTGGCGGCGATGCCACCCCGGCGGCGCGCAGGTGCAGGGCGGTCAGGGTGGTCAAGGGGCGGGCCCAGCCCAGCTGCAGCAGGTGCGGCGCGTTGTAGGAGCACCGCTGGCAGTAGCCCATCGGGTCGCTACTCTCTCCGTAGGCGTTGTCGCCGCGGCCAGAGTGGCTCAGACCCAGACTGTGACCCTGGAGGGACGGATGGAGAGATCCCGGGGGTGTTGAAGTTATTATGGAAGGGTGGATGGATGGATGGATGATGGATGGATGGGTGGATGGGATGCCGCCGCTAGTGCCGCCGCGCGCCTGCTGGGATACGAAGGCACTGAGCGCCGTACGAATGATGGCAGATCGAGCAACATGCAAGTAAACCCCCACCCAGCGCCACACATCCACGCACCAGCTCGTGCTTGAAAACGTTGAGGTAGTCGTTGGGTCCGCTGCCAACGTCGCCCCGCACATACACGTTGTTACCCGCTGAGAAGCCGATATCTTGACAGGCGGTGGCGGCCGGTACCAACCACAGGCGATGGAGCGGGTAATTAGGAAGCTGCGTGAGGCAGCGGGCGGGAGAGATGATTTACAGGTCTAGCTCACGCAGCAGCCTCAGCCTCAGCAGTAGGTGGCGCTGCACGCACGGTGGTACGGTAATCGTCGTACAGTCCCGCCCCCAAACCCGCCAGACGTCCTCACATTTTCAGACAGCAAGCAACTTGAGAACCAGGCCTTTGCAACTCACACGCGCTCAGCTACCACACAGATGCGCACCCACACACCACATATCGATAGGTGCACCTACCTATCTACGTACCACAGGCTGGGTGCGCTGTGTGGTCGGTAGCCGCGCGCCCCACACACGCATGCATCGGACGTTGCGCCGGGCACTTGGGGGCCCATCCAGTGCGCTTCGTTCCGGGGGTTTTATGCTTTTATCTGCCCCCCCGTAGTCGGGCCGCCATATATATATGGCGGCACGCTGCACGAACGTCCGTATTCGTACAGCGTACTACGAGGTACAGTGTACTCACGCACCTCAGGCACACCCAGAGCTGCCGCATTTGCGTCCACGTAGTTCACCCAGGAGTCGAAGTCGCAGACCGAGCGATTGAACCTCGTGCATGGGAGTTGCACCTGAACGGGCCGGTTAAGCAAGCAAGAGAGTATGTACCGTGGTTGCGACTTGTAGCAGTAGCGACTAGCGGTTCTTGAGCGTGCTACAGCGCACGGAAGTAGTAGCCTTCCAAGAAGCTGCAGGTTAGCGAGTGTGCGGTACGGTTGCTGGGTACGCATCACACACATACGCATGTATATGTTTATCATAAACAAATCACCCCGCAGCTGCCTCATGAGGCACGCGCGTATTAAGCCTCGCTGACCTACCTGCCGTATGATGGATGTGCTGCGGTCGAAGTAGGCGCGGCCACGGCTGATGGTTCCCCAGTACTGCTGAAGGCCGTACGGGTCGTCGTACAGGGACTTTTCGATGTCTGAGGACATCATGGCTGAGCCGGTGTCACAGATGTTGAGGTCCAAGACGGCGATCCGGATGGGCGTTGCCGGGGCTGGGGGCGACTGGCCTGCGGGGCCCGGGGACCGCGCAGGGGCAAGTGATGGAGGGTTCGTTCAGGGTTATGGGGTTACCACATTATTCACTACTCAAGACGATGGATGGATGATTGGCACACATGCACCCAGAATGAATGGCACGCTGCGTAGAGGCACACGCTCGCTGTGTGGGGGCACGCTGTGTGGGGGCACGCTGTGCGGGAGCACGCTGTGTGGGGGCACGCTGTGTGGGGGCACGCTGTGTGGGGGCACGCTGTGTGGGGGCACGCTGTGTGGGGGCACGCTGTGTGGGGCCACGCTGACGCTCGCCTGTCGATCGATCAGTGTGTGGTATGTGCACGCCTACTCGCGTGCACTTGTGTACGTAGCCAACCCCGTAATCAACCACCTCACCACCCGCGCAATGCAACCACCTCACCCAGCAGTCCCGAAGCGCGAGGGCACCATTGCGTTGGGTCCTGCCAGTCCGATCCGGATGAAGTGGGCGGCGCGCAGCTCCTGGAACCCCACAGCCCTGACGGGGCCGACAGCTGCTGCTGGAGGGTGCTGCTGGCGGCCGCCATGTCCCAAGCGCAACGAAGCAGTCCGGAGGAGCAGCTCCCCTGTTGGATTTTTTTGTATATATTTTTATGCAAGCAACAACAAAATCGATACCAGAAAGGTGCGGACAAGCAAGCAAGCAATGCCACCGGCGGTAGCGGCGGGCAGCGCATACGTACGGCATATAGCTAGCCCAAAGAACCTCAGCACCGGCCGGACGTTATCACCGCAGCATCCCTGGAACCTGAATCCATTCGCGGTAGCTTCAGCAGCGCGCCAGGGTCGTTTTGGCCCAACTTCTTGCTTGTGGTTTCGTTAGGGACCTCCCGCCACCCGCCCATATCTATCTACTGTACTGCCTACGACTCTTCTAAGGCTGACAAACAAACAAACGACGCACGCACCTGCACGCACGCCTCCTGCCCCGCCAGGGTCAGGCACTGCGGCACGTGTCCAGCCTTTGCACCACCACCACCACCACTGCTGGTGGTGTTCCGCACCACGCTATTCAGGCCGTACTCGCACCTCCAGCCGGCGCTCTGCGCCTGCTCCGTCGCCAACGCCACCGCCGCTGCGCCACTGGCGCCGCGCAACCGCCACACCAGCTCGACCTGCGCCACGGTGTGCAGTACATCAATCGATTATATATGTACACATATCGTGTGTTTAGAATTGCAACCCGCCGTGTGTGTGCGCGCACGCGCGTAGAGCAGTTGCGCATCATGTATGTATACGGTAATGTGATCGGGGGTTGTTTTGGTGCGTGCGTGCGTTCATCGAGAGAGGTATCGATAATGATTGCGTCCCGCCCCCGGATATTATCCATCGGCCCACCGAGCCGCCGCACCGCCGCCCGTCCGCGCCCCTCCGTCCCCGCGCCGAACGCGTTCCTTGCTTTAAGCCCGCGCGAAGTAAGGTCTTGCCCATACCCACACATTATAATATGTTGTCGAAGTAGAGGACGGAAATTTCTTATGAACGCACGAGCGCGCTGTACCCGCTGTACCATACAAGTACATGCTGCATGCCGCACTAGCTATATATATTTATATTTATACCTACAAACATCTATCTATATGTATGTATGGTTGTTATATATGGTAACCAAAGCAATACCTGCTGCAGGTAGGTGCCGGCCATGCCTCGCACGCCCACGAGCTCGTACGCCCCCGCCGGGCAGGGGGCGGCCCACTGCGCGGCGGCGGCGTTGTAGGGGCCCAGGGTCAGGACGCGCCCAGCGCTGGTCCACAGCTGAAAACTGTCGACGTAACTGCGTACATATATACGGGTATGTGCGCACACGCACGCACGCACACGCATGTAACAAGCGCGATACTACCTTGTTCACGTAGCCCGCGGCTAGCTAGGTTGTTACTCAGGTCTCATTTTTATTGTGCGTCGCCGTAAAATGATGGTGATGAAGCCGCACGCCGCCGGTTACCCGCCGTCGGTAATGCATGTATCCGACCACGTGCGTGATGTATGAAGGGGCCGTTACTGTGTGGGCTCAACTAGGTCAACACGTATAAATGTATGCCTGTTGCTGAGCGATCATCGCGCAAGGCGTAAATACAGCCACATACGTAAACATCATCCTAAACCCTCGCATACACACACCTACGTACCCGCCCGAGACGACCGCGGCTCCCACCACCACCTCCTCCGCAGTGAGGACCACTTCTGTGGGGCCGCCGCCGCCGGTGCCTCCTCGAGCAGGCCCCCAGGTGTTCCCAAAGGCAATCTGCGAGCGATGAGGTGCGTACCTATGCATGTAAATTATGTACTATTTTTATTTTGGTTGGCCAGCAAAGATGATAATAATCAGAATCAGAATTTTATTGAAATAATATATAAATAATATATAATATTTATATGAATAAATAAATAGTTCTTTGTAATATATATTATTATTATAATATATCAAACGATGGGCAAACCCTAGTGTGGGATAAGGGGCCAGGGGTAGGTGCCCATAGATATTTTTAGGTCTCAATTGTTTATTTAATTCATCACGAGGGTACGTACCTGGATGGCGTCAATCCAGCTGCCGGATCGCACCCTGATGCCGGTGAGCCGCGGGGCGCCATTCAGCGGGATTCCCCCTGAGGTAAGGGGCTGGACATCTGAAAACGAGACGCCGCCCCCACCGCCGAACGGCCCAGTCACCACTACAGGAGGTGCAACCGCCTGAGGTGGTGGCTGGCGTGGTGGCGGCCGTCGAGGTGGCGGGCGTCGTCCTGGCGGCTGCCGTTGTGGCGGCTGTCGTGGCGGCGGCTGTCGTCGTGGCGCCGGCCGTGGCGATGACGGCGGCTTGGGGGCCCATGTCAGCTTGATCGCCTCGAGGTAGGCAGCGGCAATGCCTGCATGTACCCAGAGATGGCAGATAAGTAGATCCGCAGCACAGATATTGCATAGATAGAGGAATAATGTGCCGCGCCCGCCCTGTTGACCGTCAACATTCATCAGGGCGCTAGCTCCTCGTCATCAGGCAACAGATAGCTGAGCACAGCGAGTTAGAACATGTCTGTATCCGCGAGTCCGTCAGTCCCCGCCCTTTGCAAGCAATGTGCGTGATTCTTCCGGGCGGGGCTGGGGCCGGCCTGGCCTCGCTTGGCAATCGCTCGGCTGTACGACATACGTACGACATGTGTATGTACGGCCAGTCGTTCCCCGAGTAACCGACGCGCAACTACCCTATCCATGATGATCTCATCACATGCCTGTCACGATAGGCACGGCGGCTGGCTGTGCTCCATCCGCATATAGATCTGGGCGCGTGTGTGCTACACGCAATATACAAGCTAAATAAGCAAGAACTGCTCCCACCAATCACGTAACTCCATCCTCTTAGGTAGGTATGTAGCTCGCTCGTGTCGGTGCACCCACCGCTGATGGACACCAGCTGCAGCGGCGATGAAGAGCAAGGAGTCGCCTCAGCGCCGGAAGGGCCGCCATTGGGGCCCAGAACCTGCACGCGCACATACAGACACTATCACCGCCAAAATATTGTCCATCCAGCCAGAAGGTTGACACAAAAGCGAATGGTGCCGCCGTCACGTCGTTCGTAAGGCTCCATGGACTGTTGAGGCTACCATACTGCGTGTTTCTAATGATTTGCAAGGGAATACATCAGATTAAAAGGGACCCCGCAAAATGCAAGGTATCTTGCAAGCAGTTGAAGTTTTAAAATATATTCGTCGACAGCTTAGCGCGCTACGCAAATACATACGGTGTTTAACAACTTCCAACATAATGAACATTTCGGTCCTCGCAAATAACCACGGCTCTCGGGTAAAGAGATTCATGCTTTATGGTACGGAGCGCGAACCCTAATTAGTAAACCCCTTGACCCTCAAACTGCCTAGAACCCCGCCTCGCGCGCGTCCGGCAGACTGCCGTAAACTACATACCCAAGCATGGCACATAATATAGTTAATAATGAAATAAAGAAATAAAATTGCTGCTTAAACGCGAGGTGTGACAGGTAGGAGTAATGTGTTTCTCTAGGTAAGAGTTAGGTGTGTTATTTAAGCAGGCAGAACAGGAGTGCGTAACATGCGAGGGGCCGAGTGGCGCACAATAGTTTGCGTAATGCGTAAATAATATACCCATTGCCCGACCCCTACAATGAGAAGAAGGCTGCGGTGTCGGAAGAGCGTTGTTGATTCTAGGTAAGAGTTGGGTGTGTGTGCGCGCACCCGCGGTCGCTCGGTCACTCGTCTCACCTGCACACGACCATTGCTTGTTCGTACGGTGATGCCGTCGACGTACAAGCCGTACCGCACCACGGCTGACACGATGTGCTCCCCGGGCTGCAGCTCCAACGTGAAGTTATTGCCGCCGCCGTTGCCGCCGTGGCGAGGTCCCCAGGTGCTGCCGTACCTGACCTGCGCGCGTGTCCGCATGCATCGCATCGCATCAGATCGCATCGCATCGCGTCGCGTCGCATGCAGCAGATGACTAAGCAGACAGGCAGACAGGCAGGTATGCACACAGGTACTCACATCGGTGAGTTTCCACCCATCCACCCATCCACCCAACAATAGTTTCTCCTGGGATCATCATGGGCATCGGTCCGTCCCATGCCGCCATGCGTACACCCTTCCTCGCTCCTACGGTCGCTTGGTACGGGCAGCCTACCTGCTGAATCGATGTACGCATGCTCACCGACACACCTGTATCGAGTCGACCCAACTTCCTGACGTCACCGTGATTGCGGTAATCGGTGCTGCACCTCCGTTGGCGAAGCCCGTGTCATCAAAAGCCGCGGGAGGCCCGGATGGCCCCCCGCCGAAGGGTCCCTGTTGCAGGGAAGTGCTGCTGTCGCCCGAGGCGCATGGTGGGGGAGCCAGCAGTGCGCCGAGGACCGAGGCGTCTCTGTCGCCGCCTGAACACATATACAACGAAGTACTCAGGAGTTGCGGTTATCAATACAGCACATATCAAATAAAATAACTGCGCGGGTTGCGATCGAAAGAAGCCGAGCAACCAGCTTGAGGGAATGAAACAGCAGCAGACATAAACCCGTCATGCATCCACCGGCGGTGGCCGGAAAGCAAGGCAGCACTAGTACCAAACAACAAAGCGTCGTCAAGTTAGCATATGTTTATTTAGCGCTAGTTTATTGAAATGTCCAAAGCAACATCTGTCGCGCGGGCAGAAATTACTCACTAATAAGGATGGCAAACACCAAAATCCACAACACTGCTGACATGTGGGTGGACGGCGACACTATCATGCACCTGTTCATACGAAGCATAAGCTTTCGTTACTTATTGGGATCTGTTGGGACCGTTAGTTGATGCGTTCGCAGTGAAGGGCAGGTGGGAGATGGGGGAGTACGCTAGAGGTACCCGAACAGATAAAGGAAAATGCCATACAAAGTATATATATCTACGGATGTCATCATGACCTTCGCCTCCTCGATATTATTAATGAATGGAAAGTGCTCGTGAAAAACCGTTGGAGTAGCGGCATGTCGGTGCACGGGATGTGAGCGGGAGCGACGGCCAGTTCCTCACCTTCCGCGAAGGTATGTGAAACCGGCGCAATCGAGCGACGCTTTGCGGGTATACACAGTGCGTGACTGGGGCACATTTGGTTTGGTTTATGGTCGTTGCGGCTGATGGGCAAGCAAATGCAGGCCCCTATGTTGAGGAACGCGGCAACCAACTGCGTGTCGAACTGGCATCTGAGCTGAACGTGCCTAAGCCTCAGAGACAAGACACAAGTCTCAAGCAAGCAACGTATGTTACAATCAGCTCATAGTTCTCATAAGATCACTTGGACTCACACATAAGTGACTTAGATACGAGGAAACAACCTCGACAAATATACTCGACATAACCAAAGCCGTACGGGCGGGCGCACACAAGGGCAGTTGCTAGGCAGCTCCAAACACCAAAATAGGCACAGCTACCAGGCAGCCCTAAGACCAAATCAGGCACATGCCTTGGGTCTGCCGACACGAACGCTACGGACACTACTGTGTCCGAGAAACGTCCAGACAGTAGGCAGAGAAGTCTGGCCGACAAGTAGGGGGTCGGCTTCCTTGAAGCCGGAAAAGGGCGGGGCCCCCTACAATCCGTACAGGTCGCTTGCTTTACAACGAAAACTCTATTACCGCGCAAGAGTGTGAGAGATTGAAAGGGTGCCATTGAGGGTGTCGTTGATGTTGAAGGTGGATCGGCGTGTATAGATTCAGCAAGCTCAAGCAGGTAGGTAGCCCCGAAACCAACCTGCAGTACACGGCGGTCATGGCATCTGCATTATCACTATCGTAACGCTAGTCGCCTCTGCACTACCACATCCGTCTGTCAAGCAGATGATCACAAATCAAGCTTGAAGCATTCTGGCCGTGAAACTGTCGTTGTTTGGTCCGTCGGCAAGCTTGCAACCCTTCTGCTGCACGCGTGCAGCAGACGTGGACCTCTAAAGTTTGCTACAATAGTTACATAGCAATTTAAAGCAAAAGCAGGGTGCAAAAAAGTCGCGGTGAGAGCCGGACTTCGGGCCATCGAAACTGGAGAACTCCTTGGTACTCGGTATGCTATCCCTTTGCATCTTGAAACTTTGATTCAATACATAATGTTGAATTGTATTCATCTGGCAAAACAGAAAGACAAATCTTGGTGTTGGTGGCATCTTGATGTTCAAACATCAGAACACTATGGAAGTTCAATTTAGCACGCGCCACCTGCCCATAATCCAAGTATTCATCACGCGGCACCTGTTGCAACAAACATGAGCGCGAGAGGCGTTGGGTGAATGTTGACTCGGGTCCATGGAGACCGCGGAGCTTTACTTTGACCGTTTGTGCGCAAAGAATTTTTTTCAGCCAGACCAAAGTTACCTTGCAATAGAGGACAATTAATATGACAAACACAGCGAATTAGTTAGGATTCACGGTTACAAGGGGGACCAACAACCAAGTTGATCGCTCGCCGTACAGGCGTAGACGGACTGTTCATCCTACCCCAGGGACATGCCCTGCACGAAGCAAGGAGCCATGCCAAAGAAAAGAAGCCAAGGAACCACCGGACCCAAGCCTTCAAAAGTATGAGCTGCGTAAGGGCAGGAGCAAACGGCGGCCAACAACCAGCCGAAAGACACATAGGGCTGCCAACTTAGCACCCAGAACCAGGCCAACCTCCCGGCCCGGAAGACACAACGCACCGATGCAGCCAATCCCGAACCAGAGTACGGGATAAAGCAATGACTCATCCAGGGACCACCAGCACCAAGCCAAACAAAAAGAAGATTACGAGACCACGAGCGCCAACGCGAGGGTGGCGGGACCAGAGGACCCCTACAACCCTCGTAGTTCAGTAAGTCCACCATATACTTCACCATATAGTTAGGATTCACGGTTACAAGGGGGACCAACAACCAAGTGGAGCGCTCGCCGTACAGGCGTAGACGGACTGTTCATCCTACCCCAGGGACATGCCCTGCACGAAGCAAGGAGCCATGCCAAAGAAAAGAAGCCAAGGAACCACCGGACCCAAGCCTTCAAAAGTATGAGCTGCGTAAGGGCAGGAGCAAACTGCGGCCAACAAGCAGCCGAAAGACACATACGGCTGCCAACTTAGCACCCAGAACCAGGGCCAACCTCCCGGCCCGGAAGACACAACGCACCGATGCAGCCAATCCCGCACCAGAGTACGGGATAAATCAATGACTCATCCAGCGACCACCAGCACCAAGCCAAACAAAAAGAAGATTACGAGACCACAAGCGCCAACGCGAGGGACCAGAGGACCCCGACAACCCTCGTAGTTCAGTAAGTCCAGCACGGACACCGCGCGCGGAAGCGGACCCGGCCGAGCAGGCGGGGTGTATGACGTATCACACAGTGAGGTCATGCCACAGGCACTCAGATCACCCACGCGGGGACGCAGGGGGAGAGTCGACGTCCAGAGGAGCATTCAAGACAACACGCCCATTCACATTGCATAGGAACGGGTGTTGAGAGGGAACGGAACCCCAATGCCGAGGGGCCAGTCCCAGGGCGGCGAAAGAAGCGAGGCGGGCCCAAAAGTCAGCAGCCACCTCAACCGTGATCGCCGCGAGACGCCCCCGCAGCAGGGGGGTACGCTGGTCCCACACATTGTACATGCGTTGGCGGCCGCGCTCCAGGGCCGCCAAGGCCGCCAGGGCCACGACATCCCAGACGGGCGGATGCAAACCCGGTGGGCAGACCACAAGCCACAGGTAGGTGGTGCCGCTGAAGACCCGAACCGAGCCGCCCGATCGAAGCCCCCAACGCCAGCCCTAACACCTCCCGCAGCGACTGCGCAACAGGGCAATCCCAGAAAAGGTGCCGCCGAACCCAGCACGATCCCGATCCCGAGATGGCCGCGCCACAGGGGCAGCAGGCCGCTGCACGGAGGCGCGGTCCGCCTGGCCGCGCCGCGCTGGCCGAAACAGCGGGGAAGCCCGCGACCCCATGCACCGCCGCCAGCCGCCAGAGGGGCTCCTTGTGGCCGTTTTCCCACCGCAGGCGCCAAAGCCTGCGCAGGGTGCTGCGGAAGTCGGCCAGGGCGGATGGCGGCACCGGCAACTGCCCATATGCATCCGCAATATAAGCCAGGTGCCGGTCCGCCAGGTCCTGCAGGGAAGGGCCGAGCTGTAAGGCCGTGGCAGTCTAGTCCGGGCCGGGCCGTTAGGATTCACGGTTACAAGGGGGACCAACAACCAAGTTGATCGCTCGCCGTACAGACGTAGACGGACTGCCCGTTAGATACAATGACCGACCTGTACGGCACGACGCATAGACATTTGGCTCCGGGACAGCGAGTCGACCGCTGCTGATTGCGTCGTTGAATAGAGGGAGTGATTTTCTTCTTATTGATCTTCCAACGGTCATTCACGTTTTTTGTGGCTGTCCGCCGCTTCAAACGGTCCCCAACCTCCGTTCAGTCCTTGAAGTCCTTTGCATTTGTGGTACGACGTGCCTGCATTTGAAACAATCTTAAATATACATATTTAATGTGCTAAGAATTTGTACCTTACACGCAGCATACACATTTCACTTATGGAGATTGACTTTGCCGGTGCTGCTCAGATCCTTTAATACAGGGAAGAGCTTCCTTTGCAATGATGTGCCGAAAGATATCCCGCTTTCCTCAGCTTGCAACGGTCGCCACGTACCAAACGGCTGTTGACGGCAACAGAATGCCACCCCGCCCTCCCATCCTTTCCAACTGCGTACCGTGATGTATAGATCCCTTCTTGTTCTTCTTCATGTATTGTACAGCGTGGAATCCCAGCATTGGAAAAGCAGCATGTTGACGGTTCCGGTTGTGATGTTATGCACCTGCTTTTAAAGCGCATCGCAATCTCATCCTTATTACATACAGGTAACCTAGCTATTTTAACTACACTACTTCTAACGGGCTCAAGGGCTAAGTTTAGCGGATAATGAACGTTTTGCCGTTACCGGACGGACCACGGACACACGGACACACGGACATGGGCAATCCTAGGGGGCGGGGCCCCCCGAACGCGCTTCGCGCTGGGGCCCCGCCCAAAAATCAACACCCTAAAATAAAATCTCACACACTGTTTTAAAAATCACTGAACGGTGACTGGGTGATGTTGGCAGATGCCGATCACCCTGAATCTTTCGTATAAGGGTGCGTTGTAATTCCCAAAGCGTGAGTGTGACCGCCCGTACTCGTGCCGAGTTGATTGGGGCTTTCCGCGGGCCGACCGAACCACAAGCCAATATTCTCCTCTTCCGATTGGCCCTTCTGTAGTCCTAGTTCGGCCCCCAGAATTCGGGCCTCGAGTACGAGCGGTCGTTGAACTACGATCAGATGGAGATGATTGAAATGCCACTGACTATAAGGAAATAAATAAATAACCCATAAATTGATTGCTTTTCTCTTGTACTTCTGCCTTTCGCTGGCGGTCGACGTTAGATACTGGCGTCGCGAAAGCGCGTAACCCAGAAAGCATTGATTCCGAGGTAACACCCGCCTGTCCTCAAATTTTGTTTTGGCCTGGAGATGCTCCCGCTGGTGAGTAAGGCTCCCGGCCCGTCGCCCGAATCGCATTCTAGTTGCACCGGGATCATTCGCCTTCATCGCTGCTTTCAGGCGCCCTCGTGGGCCGTGCCCCGTATCTCTCTTCCGGAGGCTCTGGCGGCGCTTATTACGGAGCGTCGCGGCGCCGTGGGTTCTTCGCTCCCGTGCGACGTGTCTCAGCCTCGTCCGCTGGTGAGGTTCTGGCTTCTCGGCTCCCGCACCCTCTGCGTTCATAACCCTGGTGCGTCCGTGGCGCAGGTGCCTCCAGTGCCTACCTTACGTGAGTTGCGCGAAGAGCGGGTGGCCGCTGTTGTTGCGGCCACCTCCGGAGCCCAGGCGTCCAGTCCCGATCCTCCCGAGTCGCTGCGCGATACGCTCCAGCAAGTTTTGGGCGTACAGCAGCGTGCCTGGGCCTCTGATACCAACCGCCGGCGTGACGCTGCGCTGGAGGAGTTCAGCGCCTGGCTCCAGCGGAACGGGGACGGCGCCACGCTGCTCACTTGCTCACCAGAGCATGTTTTGGCGTACGTGCATGGCTACTGGATTCCGCGTCACCGCATCCCGGGTCGGGTTCTAGCGCCCCAGACCGTGCTGGGGCAGCTGTCTCATCTGTCCACGCAATTCCGCTTGTTGGGCCGCGGTGCCACATACGATGAATTGGCGTGCGTGGGTAATCCCTGTGTCTCGTTGGATGTAAAGCTGTACCGTAAGGGGTATGGCCGCCTGGCTGTCGAGGAGGGGTTCGAGGAACGGTCTGCTGTCCCCTTGAGCTATACCAAGTATCGGGGCTTGCTGAGGTTCATGCGTGCTGCCGCCGCCGTTGCCCCCGTCCTCGACCGGCTTCTGTTGCTGCGAGACCTGTCGTGTTTTGTGTTCATGTGGCGCACCACCACCCGCGGCCATGATTGCGGGAAACTGTGTGTCACCGACTTCCGGGATCCAGCCAATCCTCGGCGGCCGTACGGCGGGTTCCCGCTATCGGTACTCCATGTGTACCCGCCGGGTTTCCATTTGTTGTTGTCTCAGTTGGGTACCAAAACGTATCAAGGTGTCCGTGCGCCTCCCGTGAAGGTCGAGCCAGTCGCGGATCCGCAGGATTGCTTCGTGCGGGCGCTGGCTGAGTACATGCAGGCCTGCGTCGCGGCTGGTGCCCCGCCTGGTAGCCCGATCTCGGGGTACTTCTTCCGGCCTCTGCGCCGGGACCACCAGGGTTTTGCGGAGGCCCCGATGAGTAGCTCTGGTTTGACTTACCGGTTGCGCCATCACTTGCAGGGTGCGGGTCTGTACGATGGTGGAACGTGTCATAGTTTCCGCCGGGGTGCTTTGCAGCATGCTGCCCAGCAGGGCTCGGACGCCGCCTCGTTGCTAACCCTGAGCCAGCTGCGCAGCACCGGTACTCTAAAGCGGTATCTGGATCCTCACCGGCACGATGCGCCTGGCGGTACCCGTCGCCGGGTGTGAGGCTCTGGTGTGTGGTCTGGCGAGCGCGCGGGGGGGCGGGTGGGGCGCGCGTGTAACGGCCTTCCACAATTACACATGTAATATTACGCTTTCTACCAAAGGGCAGATCTCGTGGAGGTCTCTCCCCTAAACTCGCCTCCGTCCGTTGTCTTTGCTGGCTCGCCCGTACACTTGTACCGCACTTCAGGAATTCTAATTCCCAAAGCGTGAGTGTGACCGCCCGTACTCGTGCCGAGTTGATTGGGGCTTTCCGCGGGCCGACCGAACCACAAGCCAATATTCTCCTCTTCCGATTGGCCCTTCTGTAGTCCTAGTTCGGCCCCCAATACATCCCGCGTCCACGCGGCCTTCCCCTTCGTGGGAGCCTTCTCTATACCTCTCCGCATCACCCCCCTGGTACCCCCCACACCACCCCGTTCTCTGAACGGCAACGACGCTAAGCCGGTTCCAGACCCCGCCGACCGTCCACTCCGGAGAGATGCGTCTCGTGCAGGGCCCGTGCCAGCAGCCGCAAGCAGTCATCGGGCCCGTACCCCTCGGCCGGGGCCTCGTTCAGGCGGACCCATGCCCCCAGCGGGAGGTGCGGGAGCTGGGTGACGTTAACCCAGAAGGCCGTCCGGGTCCACCGGTAGTAGAAGGTGTACGACGGCAGCGCTGGCCAATCGGCGTAGTGGCCAGCCACATAATCTACCACCCCCGTTCCCACTCCGTGTTGCCAACCCATGATCATGATGCAATTGTAGTAGCGGCGGCGCGTTACGCCCGGTGGGGGCCCCAGGCGGTCCCACGCTGCCCGGACCTGGTCTTCCAGGTGATACGCGCTCCAGCGGTCCTGAACCACGCGCCGTGCCATACGTAGCCGCGAGCCCCGCACCGGGAGGGATAAGTCGGCGTCGGGGTCGTACCAGTGGGTCGGGTCCGTGATGACCATGGTGTCATCAATGATGGCGTACGGGTACGCATTTGGTGGTCCGTCCCAGTCCTCCGCTACGCCCTGAGACATGAGTAGCAGGAGTGGGCAAGCTCAGAAGTGTCCTGCCCTGCCCTGGGTCGCCCCGTCCCCGCTGCCCCCCCCCCTCCGATCCGCCACCCCTCTCCTTCGCGTCCCCCATTGCCTGGTACCCTCTCCCCCGCCCCCCGTTCGCAGCACATGCCCCGCACTTGGCCATCCCGTGTCGCGTGTCCGCCCTTAGCGCCCATCAGGAAACCGTCCCAAGTCAGTACTGCCACGTCGAAGGGGGTCTCGTCCAGGCGTCGCGACACTACGCCTGTCGTTAGCGGGTGGCTGTGGCCTGCCGCCATCCCCCGTGGGGTGCCGGCCTCCCACCCCCGCTGCTCCCGGTGGATGCACATCACCACACGCCTCCGAGCGGGCGACAGGGGGCTGGCCGGCGGGCTGACCAGCGGCGGGGGCAGTCCCGAATCTGTGGTCATGGCCTGCAGGCGGGCGACCCGGTGCGGGGGTGCGTTACGGCCGGCCCGGCCCGGCCGGCCCGCCGTCCCCGCCGCGCGAACCCGGGTGTGCCAACTCTCGGCCTCTGCGTCGAAGATTGCCAGGGCCTCTCGCAGCGGCCCCACGAGCGGCCGGCCGCCGATCTTGGTTAAGAGCCTGACCAGCGTCTCGCGGATCTGGTCAAAATGCTGCCGGCCGTTCGCGGCTATGGCGCCGGCCGCGGCTTTGACTGCCGACCGCTCTCCGAAAGGCCGGCCTCCGTTGCTGGCCTTCTGCAGATGCACATAGGCCTCCCCGACCTTCCCCACCAGCCGCGCGACGCTGTTCTGGTGGGTTTCGTCGCCGCATGTGGCGCCCCGCTGAACCTTCATCGGGATGATCCTCGCGACTACCTGGTGCCAGTGCTGGCGCAGGTTAGCCCGGGGGGCTTCCACCGGCTCGAACTCCTCGACACTGAAATCTGCGGCGGTGTCGGCGCTAGAGCTGTCCTCCACCGTATGTGCCGCCGGCCTGGGACGCCGCTGACCTGCCCGCTCGGGTGCCTCGGCGGGCTCGGCGCCCGGACGGCGTGGGCCGTCAAGCCGCGGCGGGGAGATGCTGGCCGCGGGCTCAGCGCGGCGCGGGGCGACCCGGCGGGCGGGCGGCTCCTCCGCCCCCGCCTCTGCCGCCTCCTCTGCTGCTGCCCTGGCCACCGCGGCCGCGGCCTGCGCTGCTGCGACGGCCCGTGCGGCGACTTCGGCTGCCGCCACCCTGGCCCGTTCCGCGGCGGCGGCGGCTGCCGCCAACGCCGCCCCCGTGGTGCGTGCCCGCACGCCATCACCGCTGCTCGCTGCTCCCCTCCGGCTACCTGGCGCCTGGCACCTGTGTTCCAGCCGCTGGGGGGCCTGGCCGCGTGACCGCTGCCCCCGCGACCCCCGCGGCGGCCTCTGTCGCCCCGGCTGCCTCCGCCGCCGCAGCCACTCCGGCCGCAGCCTCGGCCTCGGCCGCTGCGGCGATCTCAACCGCGGCTGCCTCATCCGCCGCTGCTGTGTCCGCTGCCACCTGAAGCGCGTCCGCCGCCCCTCGGTCCTCGTCTGCCTCCCCCGGCGGGGGTGGGTCATTTTCGGGATTCTCCGTAATGGTCCCCAGGCCGTCGCGTGGGCGCTTGCCGTTCGCTGCTAGGCGGCCTGAGCGGCGCAGGTCGCTGGTTGTCGGCCGCGCGGGAAGCTTCCGTCCGGGTCGGCTACCCGTCGCCCCGCCCGCCCCTTCCTGTCCCGGTGAGCTGCTGCCTCCCGAAGGCGACAGGTAGGACTCCTGCAGGTGACACCAGACCCACGCGCCAGTCGTGCGTTCTAACGCCCCCAGTCGTGCGCTCTGCCGGAGCCTGAGGCCGGGCAGGCCGTCCCGTCGTCCATCGGGCGTCCCCTCGTAGGGGCGTAAGGCCGAGCAGGCCGTCTAATCGCCGAGCAGGCGTCTCCTCGCAGGAGCCTAAGGCCGAGCAGGCCGTCCAATCACCGAGCAGGCGTCTCCTCGCAGGAGCCTAAGGCCGAGCAGGCCGTCTAATCGCCGAGCAGGCGTCTCCTCGCAGGAGCCTAAGGCCGAGCAGGCCGTCTAATCGCTGAGCAGGCGTCTCCTCGCGGGGGGGAGGCGCTAAGGGCGCGGAGCAGGCGGCGGCGTCTAATCGCCGAGCAGGCGTCTCCTCGCAGGAGCCTAAGGCCGAGCAGGCCGTCTAATCGCCGAGCAGGCGTCTCCTCGCGGGAGCCTAAGGCCGAGCAGGCCGTCTAATCGCCGAGCAGGCGTCTCCTCGCGGAGCCTAAGGCCGAGCAGGCCGTCTAATCGCCGAGCAGGCGTCTCCTCGCAGGAGCCTAAGGCCGAGCAGGCCGTCTAATCGCCGAGCAGGCGTCTCCTCGCAGGAGCCTAAGGCCGAGCAGGCCGTCTAATCGCCGAGCAGGCGTCTCCTCGCAGGAGCCTAAGGCCGAGCAGGCCGTCTAATCGCCGAGCAGGCGTCTCCTCGCAGGAGCCTAAGGCCGAGCAGGCCGTCTAATCGCCGACGCCCCCCAGCCCCCGCCCCCGCTCCTCGCAGGAGCCTAAGGCCGAGCAGGCCGTCTAATCGCCGAGCAGGCGTCTCCTCGCAGGAGCCTAAGGCCGAGCAGGCCGTCTAATCGCCGAGCAGGCGTCTCCTCGCAGGAGCCTAAGGCCGAGCAGGCCGTCTAATCGCCGAGCAGGCGTCTCCTCGCAGGAGCCTAAGGCCGAGCAGGCCGTCTAATCGCCGAGCAGGCGTCTCCTCGCAGGAGCCTAAGGCCGAGCAGGCCGTCTAATCGCCGAGCAGGCGTCTCCTCGCAGGAGCCTAAGGCCGAGCAGGCCGTCTAATCGCCGAGCAGGCGTCTCCTCGCAGGAGCCTAAGGCCGAGCAGGCCGTCTAATCGCCGAGCAGGCGTCTCCTCGCAGGAGCCTAAGGCCGAGCAGGCCGTCTAATCGCCGAGCAGGCGTCTCCTCGCAGGAGCCTAAGGCGCCCCCGCAGCAGGCCGTCTAATCGCCGAGCAGGCGTCTCCTCGCAGGAGCCTAAGGCCGAGCAGGCCGTCTAATCGCCGAGCAGGCGTCTCCTCGCAGGAGCCTAAGGCCGAGCAGGCCGTCTAATCGCCGAGCAGGCGTCTCCTCGCAGGAGCCTAAGGCCGAGCAGGCCGTCTAATCGCCGAGCAGGCGTCTCCTCGCAGGAGCCTAAGGCCGAGCAGGCCGTCTAATCGCCGAGCAGGCGTCTCCTCGCAGGAGCCTAAGGCCGAGCAGGCCGTCTAATCGCCGAGCAGGCGTCTCCTCGCAGGAGCCTAAGGCCGAGCAGGCCGTCTAATCGCCGAGCAGGCGTCTCCTCGCAGGAGCCTAAGGCCGAGCAGGCCGTCTAATCGCCGAGCAGGCGTCTCCTCGCAGGAGCCTAAGGCCGAGCAGGCCGTCTAATCGCTGAGCAGGCGTCTCCTCGCAGGAGCCTAAGGCCGAGCAGGCCGTCTAATCGCCGAGCAGGCGTCTCCTCGCAGGAGCCTAAGGCCGAGCAGGCCGTCTAATCGCCGCCCCCCGCAGCCAGCCGCCCGTCTAATCGCCGAGCAGGCGTCTCCTCGCAGGAGCCTAAGGCCGAGCAGGCCGTCTAATCGCCGAGCAGGCGTCTCCTCGCAGGAGCCTAAGGCCGAGCAGGCCGTCTAATCACCGAGCAGGCGTCTCCTCGCGGGACCTAAGGCCGAGCAGGCCGTCTAATCGCCGAGCGCAGGAGCCTAAGTCTGAGCAGGCCGTCTAATCGCCGGGCAAGCCTAATAACCCGAGCCGGCGCCTCTAGCCGAGCCTTGTTGCCCGGCGCGCGCCGCCGCTTCGTCGCGCTGCCATTGCCCAGCTCCCCCCCTAAAACCCGGTTTCCTAGCGACTCCGACCGGCCCCTATCCCCGAAAACAGGTTGGAAATGTCACTTACCCCTGGCTGAGCGTCGGCCATCTGGCGTCGCGACTTGTTCTGCGGCTTGACCGCCGATGCCCTTGGTCGACTTGTCCTGCGGCGTACTCCGGTCCCCGATCTCCCAAGTTATATTAGCGTCTTGCTCCTGAAATTGACTTGTTGCCGAGGTGGTGCGCTACTTCGCGAAGGTGCCGCGGGTCGCGATGTCGCGCTCCGGCTTGTCGGTTGACCGCCGACGGCGCTCGCCGGAATTGGTGAGCTTGAAGAGAGATAAAATTGCTGTTGAAGACGGCGAGAATTGCTCCTCTTGAAGAAGTTGCGCCCAAATATCTCCTTCTGTCTGGCCGGCGCGTTACAAATCGCGCGCGTGTAACGGCCTTCCACAATTACACATGTAATATTACGCTTTCTACCAAAGGGCAGATCTCGTGGAGGTCTCTCCCCTAAACTCGCCTCCGTCCGTTGTCTTTGCTGGCTCGCCCGTACACTTGTACCGCACTTCAGGAATTCTAACTCTAGAAAGTAGTTCGAAGTTTTTTATGCCACCTGTATGTCTGTTTATGCTATCATCTAGGTGAGTAATAATCAATCCCCCATCTGATTAGCGCAGTCCTGAACGGCCCTGGGCTGCGGGAACCTGTCGGAGCTGGAAGGACTCCTCCCTCATACATACCGTAATAAAGGGCTACAATGAATTTTTATAAAGCTTCACACGCCAGAGCGCCCCTCTTCGTATCTTTGTATCCATGCGACCCCTTCGGCTCGCATGCCTTTTGACAACCGGCACCAGATGACACTGAAAAGAGCATGAATGTTCCACATTACAGATGGGCCTGGAAACTGCAATTCTACCTTGGAGCACGGCTGCGTGTTCCGGGTCAATAAGTGTGGCGGCGGCGGGCGGTGCTCCGTTCACCTCGTTGTGATGAGCACGAGGACGACGACGGACTCACGGCTCACCATCGCACACAACCATGCATTACGCAACCGTATAAATAAATGGTTTGCGCTCAGTGGAATCCTGAGCATGCACGTAACAGTGAGGACGACTCGTCCCGTGCTCGGTGCTCCCGTGTTCGCTGCTGTCAGGTCGTATGGCTGCTCTCTGTCGTATCATGTACCTTCCCCGGACTGCTAGTAGAACTAGCACGTTGGCTGTTAGTTCAACAACAGTCGCATCACGATGAGTCTGCGCAAAAATAAGATCAGGAATAACACGCCATCACGAAGGCAGCAGAATCGAATCGTGACACCGGAGGCAAGGCCAAAGGTAGCGAGGATCAGCTGGCTGGTCCGAAGCAGAAACGATGCTGCGCATGCAGCTGTCCATAACGCAGATAGATGTCAGTATGAGTGCAGAATATGGATGTGGAACAGAGGCTCGGTCCAGGAAACGAATGATGCAGTGAACGACCTGACAAGTCTCTTCCGCCAGGCCAGGACCTAACGAAATGGGCCTACTCATTGCTTATCGGCTATTGCCGAAGCGCAAATGCAAAAGCCTTGACCTAAATCACAAGACAAACAAGTACGGCTCTACGGCACCCTACCGTTGCGCACCCAAGACCGCCACCGCGCCACTGTCAGGTGTCAGCGAGCGCCCCTAGTGCAAATGCGATGCAACTCCTGGGATATTGCTCGAGAGCGTTAATGGCCTTATCCGCTGTTGTGCATTCCGACAACGGGGCGTTCATCCGCACGCGGTTCCTTACCTCCTCCCCTCCTCCCACCGCCCGGCACATATCAAGCTGGACGTCTTTGGGCCGGTGTGGCCCTGACGTCCCTGACGCATTCGTTACCCGCACCAAAGCGTATCTGCCGTGACGTCATAC
Source organism: Eudorina sp. 2006-703-Eu-15 (assembly GCA_003117195.1). NCBI lineage: Eukaryota > Viridiplantae > Chlorophyta > Chlorophyceae > Chlamydomonadales > Volvocaceae > Eudorina > Eudorina sp. 2006-703-Eu-15. Next base: position 526,922 of record BDSI01000065.1, on the reverse strand, counting down.
ATCCTCTGTTTATAAGGTCAATGCATTCCATTCCACTCCACTCCATTCCGCTCCACTCCACTCCGCCGTTGGCGCTGTACACACCACGCCCTCGCACATACCGTACAGCCCTCCGATAAACAACGAACACAGTCCTGTGTGGGGTCCGTGCGACTGCGCACCGTCCCCTGTACGGTCTCCGTAGCGTCTTAGAACCCTTGTACGGCACACATGCAACCTGCTCGTGCATTGGCGACATTATAACTCCGATCGCAGCCAATCACATCCTAAGTCCAAACAGTAAGTAATCCACGTGACGGAATTACCACGTGCGCACTTACATAACACAACCGTTACTTATTATACGTCAGCGCCGGCTGACAGACGACTTGGTGGCTACATGGCTATGTGGCTGCAACGGCAGCACAAGTTCGAAGTGTAGTGTTTACGTCTCAGTTACCTACTGCCCATTCTTAGAAGGTCTTAAATAAGTCGTTGCCTGCCGGCAGCCAATACGGCGGCAGGTCAAATGCCCGTCCATCCTTGATTGAGGTCACGCATTCGCGCCGTGACTTCTGGTGGCTGATTCCCCCGGCACCGGAGCCAAGATGTGCCCATCCGCAGCTCCCCAGGCTAAGCTCCAACAGCCTCCGTCGAGTTGCCCCAGCGCGCCGTCCCCCAGCCCCGGTTCCCGGTCCCCAGGGCAGGTACGGCATGCAGGTGTGACACCTATGCACCCATGTATAACTCATAACATCATAGGAGTAATCATATTCACGCGCCGAGTCAGTTCGCGTCGGGCCGTGCTTGATGACGTGTTCTTTCACCGTGCCATCAGGCCCAGGCCCATCCATTCACCTCTCGTACGTTTCCTCGCCCGTCCTCGTGCATGTACACTTGGCCGCCATGTGTGTGCGGCAACGCGCCGCCGCCGCCGCAGCAGCAGCACCTAGCAGCTCCGTCACAAGCGCCGCCTAGGCCCCTAGGCCCCTAGCACCCGCTGCCGCAGCGCCGCCGCCTCCTCCCGTCGCCCCTGCGCCTGCAGCAGCCCCGCCAGGTTGGTCGCGCTGCGCGCCGTGTCCGGGTGCCGCAGCCCCAGGACCTTCTCCAGCGCCTCCAGCGTCCGCCGGTACAGCTGCTCGGCCTCGGAGAGCTGCCCGCGTGACTGCAGCAGGTGCGCCAGATTGTGAGCGGTCAGCAGCGCGTCGGGGTGCTGGGCCCCCATCACGCGCGTCTGGCCCTCCAGCGCACGCCGGTAGTACGACTCCGCCTCGTCGTATTTCTTCTGCGCGCTGAGCACGGACGCCAGATTGTTCGCGCAGGTGAAGACCACCTGGTGGTCGGGTCCCATGGCTGCCTGGAAGCCCTCTAAGGCCCGTCGGTACAGCAACCCCGCCTGGTCGTACTTTTTGGACGATTCGAGCACCCAGCCCAGGTTGTTGGCCGAGTAGAGCGTGTCTGGGTGGCAGGGCCCGAGCACCTTCTCCCGTCGCTCGAGCACGCGACGGTGCAGCTGCTCGGCCTCGTCGTACTTGCCCTGGTACTGCAGCGCACACGCCAGGTTGTTGGCGGTCAACAGCGTCTTGATGTGGTCGGCGCCCAGCTGGCGCCCCTGGCCCTCCATCGCTCTGCGGTACAGCTGCTCGGCCATGTCGTACTTGCCCAGGTGCTGCAGCAGCGTCGCCAGGTTGTTGACCGACGTCAGCGTGTCCGGGTGGTCGGGGCCCTGCGTGCGCTCACTCGCCTCCAACTGCTGCCGTACAAACGGCTCCGCCTCGTCGTACCGAGCCTGCGCCATCAGCAGGTTGGCCAGGTTACTGGTGGCGGTCAGTGTGGACTTGTGGTCGGGTCCCAGCAGCCGCCCGCTGCCCTCCACATCCCGCCGCAGCAGCGCCTCCGCTTCGTCGTACTTGCCCTGCTCCTGCAGTACGACAGCGAGCCAGCCCATCGCGTTGAGCGTGCCGGCGTGCTGCGCCCCGAACTCCGCCTCGTGACACGTCAGCAGCCGCCTGTACAGCACCTCCGCCTGCTGCAGCCTGCCGTACAGCTTGCACAGCTGCGCGGCGGTGTACAGCCGTGTCTTCACGACCTCGCTCCAGGACGCGTCGGGCGGGGGGACCTGCGCCACGGCGCCGGCGACCAGCGCGTCCTTGAGGAAGTGCGTCATCTGGTCCAGGGAGCCCACGTCGCGCCGGATGTCCTCCAAGATGCGGTCGCGGTCCGCGGCGACGGTCGCCTGCGCCGCCTCCACATCCAGGTCCAGGAACACCTGGCGGGCCGAGCGCGCGCGCGGCGTGTCAGAAGGGGGGGCAGTACCATGGGTACGGCAGGCGAGTGTGCAGAGCAGGTTGTATCCGAAAGGCGGGCACGTGAGACGGCTGTGTGGTGAGGGCGTGCTGGCTGGGGACGGTCAAGACAGAAACGGATGTGTGTGAGTGGCTGATTCTAGGACCCGCGTGGCGTTGTCTTAGTGACACAAATTCCGTCTTACCCACACCAACGTGATGCACCTCGCGAGTGTGAGTTTGAGCGCTGGTTGAAAACAGGCGGGAAAGGCAGCGTTGAATGCGGGGCGCAGCGTTGAATACGGGGGCGCAGCGCGGGGAGCTCGTACCTTCTCTAGGGGTTCCAGGGGTATGCCGTACGATAGCAGCCGCAGCTTGCCCTGCCCGCTGGCCTTGCGGCTCTGCCACGCCTCGTACAGGCACCAGATACGGGTGAGTACGGTGCCGTACGGATCCACCACCATGAGGGTCTCCTCCGCGTCGTGGATGGCCTCCCAGAGGGCACCCAGGTCCGAGATGTCGCCGCCGCCCACCTTGTGTTGGTTCTGTTCGCGATGGTGGATGCGAAACAGGATGGCGGAATTGGCGCAACACGGGCACATCCCGTCAGTGCCATGGGGGCCTCCCATCGGCAGCGGTGTGGGGCAGCGGTGCGTGGCGCCGGAAAGAGTTACAACTTACAAGGAGCGAGGGGGCAGTGGGTCCCCAGGGGGCCGCGCAGCAGAGATGCCAGTAGGCCTTAGGCGGAGCGACGCCTCTGCTGCGCCCCTCCCCCGCCGTCGACCACACCCTCCCCGCTCCCCCACGTGTACGGTACTCACGACAGCGAAGATGTCGATCCAGAGGTACACCTCCTCAAGCGGCAAGATGGGCAGCACCGCATCGGCACCCTTCTTCCCGCCAGCGCCGCCGCCGCCGCTGCTGCCATCTCCTGCGCCTCGCTGCCAGACGCGCTGCTGCTCCTCTGAAAAATGTTGTTTCACCATGTCCAGCGTGGCGGCGAACTGGTGGGTCCACACGTGGCTCACGAAGTAGAAGCGCTTGCCCCGGGACACGGCGCCCGCCAGGGAGGGGTCCCGCAGCAGCATCTCGCTGAAGCGGACGCCGCCGCAGGCGCCGCCGCCGCCGCCGCCGCCGCCCGCGGTCGCGGTCGCGGTCGCGGGAATGATGACGTCCGCGACGACCTGCGCGGTGGTGAGGCCGCGCTCGCGGATGCGGTGCTCCTGGGCGAACCGCAGCAGGTACGCCAGGGAGATGGCGGCCTGCCGTAGGTACGGGAAACGGGGATGGCGCGGAGCGGGCCGGCGGAGGCACACGGGGGTTGCGTTTTGCCGTGGCGGCACTTGACGATTGGTCGGGTCATCACTCATCAGACGAGGTCGGTTATCGCATCGGATGGAAAGACACGGGCAGAGATGGGCGGGGCAGCGCTGGGGCGCGCAACACGCGCGCCGGACCCAGCCAGCTGTGCGGCCCCGTCCGATCACCCGGCGGACAGGCGGAGACCCGAGTCCAACATGTCACGCTTGACGCCACGCCTGACTTGCGGGACCGTGCACGAGATGTAACAGGAAAGTTATCAGAGTCTCCTGTTTTGCTCTTGATGCGAATGGGGATGTGGCGACGCACGCAGGACTTGCGCCCAAGTCGGCAGTGCAGTGCGCGCGCGCGCGCGTGGCGGAATGGGGCGCGAGAGGTCGTTCGCAAGGGTGAGGACAGCGACCGCGTGCTGCCGCTGGGCGGTGGAGGGCACAGGGCTGCTGCCGTACATGTGCCGTACCTGTGAGACGTGCTCCGTGGACCGACTGGCTGCGGCGCTAAGGGACCTGGAGGTGCCGTGGGGTTTGCCCTGACATTGCTTCGTCTGGCGCGGCTGCTGGTCGTCCTGGCGTAGCGGTTGCGGAATCGCGGTGACAGGGGCGGAAGGGTTCCGACCAAAGGCGGAACAGTGAGGATGCACTGTGTATACGCATATAAGAAAGACATCATGAAAAACTGAACATGAAAACATGAGAAAACCGACGTGGTCGTCCATGGCTGGCCATGACTGTGGACGTGACATGGATCAGGCCGTACCGCCATAGAGGGCCATACAGCCTGTGCCGTGGGGACCTATGCGGCGTTATGCAGCATGCCCGCGGGAAGTCGTATGGCATCTTCGTGAGGCGGATACTGCCCAGTGCACTTCCCGTCGTTAAGGCGATACGGGCGCGGCAGGGTTAAGGCACTTCACAAATTCATTCATAGAGCTGCTCCATCGCGAATCCTCGATGACCACTGGGGACTGGCTTACCCCAATTTGCTTGCTAGCGCCGCAGCCCATCGCTCGCCTTTGTGGGTTGGGGCTGTCAAATCGTCCGAGCTCGAGAAGCTCTTATGTGTCTGTTTGCACCACTATACTGCATAAATCTGATTACATTTCTTCGTTGTGCGTAATTTGCAGTCTCGTCGGCGTGCCGGGCTGTTAGGACAAAGCCGAAGTTCCGCCAATAGAATTACAAGGAATATTTCCCGAGCTTAATTGATATCATATCACGCACAGCAACATAGCACATGGGGTAACAGCGTATCGTGGTATCTTGATCAATGAGGCGGCGTGGGTCGTGGCGTGCCAACACGGCGCGGAGAAGCAGAAGTACCATGTGTAAGAACTGGCGAGGCAATAAGCAACTATCATATCTCAATGGCATTATTATTGTGAACGCCGTTCCATGCTATGATACGGGCGCTTATGAGCGACGTAATTTGACGTGATTGTTGACAGTTCCTTCATCACTCTGTATGTTGAAATCCAGGCAGAAAAAATCATCTTTAAAAGTTAACGGTATTGAATGTAAAGATGACGGAAGTTTGCAACGCTGAGCCGGTTGCAACGTACGGAACCAGAGCGGAACACCTACAGACTCAATTCGGGTCAAATGCAAGAGCTGATGCCGTATTATATATATTGTAATATGAATACCTGGCCTCTCTTTGGCCAAAGGGGAGAAGGTTGACCGGCAGGCGGCAGCGACAGTAGTACAATGTTCCGTCGAAAATGTATGACTCTCACATGTCAACCACAAAATTCGCATGCGTTCAAAATAACGCTTCCCACATAACTGCACGTTTTTATCAGTGATGGCATATAATTGCAACGGTTGATAACTACGATTCAGAAGTCCTCTGTCATCAATCGACTGCCTTGTACGAGTTTTCCTTTTAAATTACAACTTTTCATCAGAACACCTTGTCGTATTTAGAGAACTGGATTACTGGGAAGTGGGAGCTGGGTTCTGGGCTCAGTTAGGGGTACCGTTGTTGCTTGTTCAACAGTTGAAAGCCAGTGGTTGACCGTTAGAAACCAATCCTTCGTAACGCTTCGTAACGACAATCCATAAACGCTGCCCTTTATTGCCCGTTGTTGCCTGTATGTACGCTTTGTATGACACATTCCAGTGACCGGTTCACCTGCAAAATGCAAGGCGCGCTTACGGGATACGCTTTCGTCTTCCCCGCGCTTTCCTCGTTCAAGGCTGGTGACATATTTCAGTGTGCCGCACAGTGCGAAGAAGACCCTAACCGTTTGACGTTACCTAATGACTTGACTTCTGACATTACTTAACTTCTTCCTTCTAAGGACTTTCTTCACCTATACAAGACAGACACTACACACAACCTACCCCACCGACCCCACCATACGTTGACGGAATCGACATGGAACAGCCTCGACGCACTTCCTCGCTCTGGCTTTGCACAACAACAACATCCCTCCTGCCGGGCAAAAGCCCATTCATTGTGAATCCATAACACTCGGTTCAACGAAGTCTCGCCGAGAGGCACAGGACGCTAAAAACGCTCCCGCCCGGGGGCCCAGCCGCTCGGACAAGCCACTTTTCCCCTCCATTGCCGGGACAGGCAGCGTGGATCTCGAGGGCCTTGATGGACGAGGACCTGGAGGACCTTGAGGAGCAGCAGCCGACGCGACTCGGCCGTGGCGGCGCAGGTGGCTTGTCCGAGCGGCTGGGCCCCCGGGCGGGAGCGTTTTTAGTGTCATGTGCCTCTCGGCGAGACTTGAACCTGGTGTTATGTTGGTGTCTAATGGATTCACCACTATGAATGGGCTTTTGCCCGGCAGGAGGGATGTTGTTATTGTTGATATCCCGCAAAGCCAGACGCGAGGAAGTGCGTCTAGGCTGTTCCATGTCGATTCCGTCAACGTATGGTTGTGTAGGTTGTGTGTAGTGTCTGTCTTGAATAGGTGTGTCGCGGAGAACTTGGAGTTTCTGCCGGCTTCGCAATGCACTGGTCGGTACCGCGCAACCGTATTTTAGTGCCATTGGTGCCATTAACTCTATCCATGACATGTTGCAGTTGCCCAAGCCCTGTGATGGTGATGACTCGTTGCTGGCGTCGTTCCGTCGGGGGTGGGAGCGTTTGCAGTCGTCCCTATCACCCGGTTCCGGCCTGGTTCTAGCTTTCGACTGCTTTCGACGTGTGGCGGTTGTGCGAGGAGTTGCCGTCCGCCCTGGGTTCGCTGAATTCTTTGCAATCCCTTTTGTTCGTCGTGCTCTCATTCGTGCTCTTCTTGCGCCCTGACTCACTGTTGTCGGTCTCTTGGTGTGAGGTCGTCGAGTCGGTGTGCGGTGTTGTTCCGATATAGGCCCTTGAACTGGAAGGGCAAGGTGGTGCGCTCGGAGGACGCTCGTGTGCTTCAATCTCTCCTGTTTGGCCTCCCGGCGCTTCAGTGCGACCTCCGTGCGCAGATGGGTTTGTCAGGGTTTGTCCGGGGGTCGCGTGTGGGTGTCGCCTCGTAAGCTCACGGCCCGGGACGGGGAACGCTGGTTCTCCTCCACCCTGAGTCGTTTTGGTTTCGGAGTGTTATGCGAGGCGCACACATTGTACAGCCTGCGGCGTGGTGGCGCTTCCACGGCTCGCGCGGCTGGTGTCCCGTTGGAGGTGATCGAGAGCATGGGTGGGTGGTCGTCCGGTTCGGGAGCTTTAAGGCATGTGCGTTCGCCTGCGGCCCTGGCTTTTCTTCGGGCCCCTGGTGTCCGGTCGCGTCGCCCCGTTTGCGCATCAGTACTTCAACCGTTGACTAATCTCTTCTGTGCCCAACTGAAATATATTACACAAATGTCACCAGCCTGCTCAACGTATATGATTTGAGCGTGGCTGCTAATAAAGTAAAAATTTTTAAATATGTAATAACTTTAGCTGGGAACAACCTTGACATTACAGGAACAAAAGTCGTAGCTCAAGAAAAGTGGTTGTGCTTGGAACAGGGGAACATAGGGTCTCTGTTCCCAGCGATCTGGTGCATATTCTAAACACAAGCTTCAAATTGGCAAGCAGTACATGCAATCCTCAACCACGTTACGTCCTCTCGAAAAAGCTTCTAGGTTACGAAGCTGTCCCACACAAATGCCTCTTCAGCTTGTGGTATGACAGCAAAACATCAGAATCTGCTGCATGTCTGTTGTGTCGCGCTCGGAACGCGCGGGGACGTGCAGCCTGTGGCGTGCATCGCACTTCACCTACAGAAGACTCGCCCCCATGTTACAGTATCTCTCATAACGCATCAAGCCCATTCTGTGAGCTTCAAATGCGCGGCGAGTTTTAGACCTAACATACACCAGGGGCCCCAGTCGGTGTGGCTTTCTCCGTGTTCTGCCACCTCCGTTACGGACTCCCAATCCCCACCCAGCTGTGCCAAAGCTGCCGGAATGCGGTAGTTGTCTGGATTCCGTGTGGGGCGCAGCAGCAAACGGATGTGGGCGGACGCTGCGGCGCTGCATAGGTGCCCCCAGCGGATGCACACCCAAGTCCCTGTCCCGGACGACATGTCGCTTGCCCGTGTCCCGTTCCTCGGGCGACTGCAGTCCTGGCTCGACACCAGCATCTACGCCGCCTTGGCTCGCAAGGAGTACATTGCCAGCGAACCTGCGGGGGGGCACTGGGGCGCATCGCACCGCGGGACCGCGGCTCCCGTCACCGGCAGCGGCACCGGCAGCGGCACCGGCAGCGGCGGCGCAGGGCCCGCCCTTGCAGCTGAGCCGGCGGTACAGGTTGGACGCACCAGCGCAGCAGCCGCAGCCGCCGCACCAGCAACAGCAACGGCCGTAGCGACATCAACGGCCGTAGCAGCAACAGCCGAAGCAGGGGAAGTCGCTCGAGCCCCGGCGGAAGCATCGGCTGGCTGTGGCGCGCATGCCACGATCGTGGAGCCCGACCCGCGGGTCGTTGCGGCTATCTGCAATCGCATCGAAGCCGCGGCCACCGGCGCGAGGGGCCTGGCTCACGACCCGCCACCGGGCACCGCCGCCGCCCCTGAGCCGGTGGTTCAGTGCACGGCGACGCCAGGCCATGTTGGCACCAGCCCCGGTGCTGAGCTGCTGACAGCACCAGCACCACCACCACCACCACCAGCACCACCACGGTCGGTATCGCTGCGACAGCGGTTGGAGGACCTCCGACGAACTTTAGCTCAGCAGCGGGGCCCGCCCCAGGCGGGTGGTGACAGGGAGGAGCAGGAGGAGCAGCGGAGTGCCGTTGCGAACGGTAGTGAATCGCTGGATGCTCTCCGCAGCGGGCCTCATGCCGCGGAGGGGGCCGTTAGGGGGCCTCATTCGGGGCAGCAGACCCCGGCGACACGCCACCTCATCCTCATCAACCTCTTCGCCCTGGAGGGTTACCACGCAGCTGAGGCGCTGGGGGTCCGCTGCGCGGTCGCAGCGCCGTACATGATCCCGTACCGCTGTCCCGCGGGCTTCGTGGCCATGTTCCGGCGGGAGCTGCAGGATTTGTACGGCACCCTGTGTCGTGCAGCTGAGCTGGAGCGGCAGCCGCCTGGGGCGTGTGGCGCAACGGTGGTGGACGAGACCGCCGGCGGGGTGGACATCCCGCGGGGTAGCTGCCACCGCCACCGCCGCCGCGGGGTTCAGCCACGGGTGTCGTTTGACGAGGTACGGCAGATTATCGTGGTGTGCAAGACAGGTTGCCGTGCCTGGGGGACCCAAGGGACGGAAGGCGAAGGGGCGGTGTAGCGCTGTGGCAATACATGTACACATACATCCGTGCCAAAGCTCTGCGTTTGCAATTTTAACGGTGGTCGCGCCGGCCCGCGGATCCGCCGACCACGCGACGGCCCCGCTCTGCTGGCGGCCCCCTTCCCCCGTACCTGTTTCCGAATTGGACTTCACTGGCGTGAATGCATTCATGCGCACACACAACTCCTGACCTCGTCGTTCCCCACTTATAGGGGAAGAGTTCCCCTTTGTTTCGCCCTTGCGGCCAGGTCACCCACTGGATGTGGCCCCTGTTCACGGAGCGGTGGGGCGAGTGGCGCAGCCAGGTGCTGGGCCTGCCGCCGCTGCCACTGCACCGCCACAGAGCCCCCCGGCCACCGCCTGAACCCCTCCAACAGCCGCTGGAGGGCGAGCTTGCCACCGCTGCTGCTGCCGCTGCTGCTGCCGCTGCTACTGCTGCTGCTGCTGCTGCTGCTGCTGCTGCAACGGCCGCAGCAGCTACTGCGACGCCTGAGAGTGACCCGTCTGCTGGTGGCGATGAGCCGCTTCAGCTTGAGGAGCTTCCCCCAGCTCCGGCCCTATTGTACGGTAAGAATAAGGTAAGGGCCCAGGGGAGTAGGCATGGCCGACGCGGCACCGAAACCAGGCGGGAGGTGCCGGCGAGCAGCAGGGCCTCTGCTGCTGTCAGCCATGGAACAGATCCATGGCGTTGAAAGCGGTCCTTTGTGTCCTGTGGGTCTTTTGAGTCGGCCCCCCGGGTGTCTACGTTTGGATCACCTACCTAGAACCCTCCTACCGGCCGCCGCGACCTCCTCCCCGCCTTGCCCAGCTTTGTACCCCAACCACTTGGCCGCCTGCATCGCAGGCTTCAGTCAGCTGCTCGTGCCCCGGCCGCCGTACTGGCCCCCCAGCGTGGAGGTTTGCGGTTTCTGGCAGCCACCCCTGGACTGGTGCGTCGCGGCCCGGGGGTCCGGCGAGTGGCACGAATTTCAACGAATGTCTTACCTTTTCCGGGCCCGTTAAACAGCCACCATGAGTAGGTCTCCCCGCTCGACGCTGTGGACGCCCGTTGGGTGGCTGGTGCTGGCAGGGGCTGGCAGGCGGTGTTAGAAAACTTCCGCCGCGCTCTGCCCCCCCCCCTGCGCCAGGTTCGTGGAACACCCTCTACCGCCCGAGGTGGGAGCGCTGCTGACGAGCGCCTCCTCAGCAGCGGCAGACGCGCCTTCAGGCATGGGGACCGGGGAGCCGGAGCCTGCGTCCACTGCTGACTCCGTGTCTGATGCCTGGATTCCGGAGCCAGAGGCGCAAGGGGCGAGTGCTGCTAGTGCGCTTGCGGTGGCGGCCGGCGCCGCAGCGGTTCCCCCGGCTCGGCCGTCACAGCCGGCCCTGCCGGTGTCGAGGCCGAAGGATGGCGGCCCAGGTTGGGTACTGGTGGACTTTGGCAGCAGCGGCCGACTGGGCCTTATCCCCGACCCACGGGCCACCCTGGAGCTGCTTGACTGTGTGCTGGACGAGCTTGGCATGTGAGTGTAGTGAGTGTGTGGGTCCTCTCCTCACTGGATGGAACCGTAACCGGTTCGCACACGGAAACGTACCGACGTCTTGGGTCTTTGGCAGCGTTGCAGCACTTTATTGGGTATATATATACCCAATATATATGTATTGTATATATAAATATATACACCCAATTTATATATTATTATATATTATTATATGTATTTATATATTATTATATATATTTAATATTATTATAATATATTTATATATATATTTATATAATAAACCCTTCATTGGCATATTGGGGAGGGCGCAGGTGCCTCCTGCGCCGCTTCCTCCTTTAGGTGATGCTGCCGAGCTGGTGATGGTGCTGCACCCGAACTTCTACACGGCGGCGCGATGGGTTGCGATTTCGGGCCCCACCAGCACGACGCCGTGAAGGACCATGAGTCCATGACTGCCCTTGCTGTACCCAAGACCAGCCCTTACCCTCATGCCTCATCCTTCTTCCTGCCGCTTACATGCTACCACCGACATGCTGCAACCCCGGTGTTTCCGCCCGGGGCGCTTTGCCAGGACCGCCCTGCTCCTCTCCGGGGGCTGGGAGCCGCTGCACCGAGCGGCGGCGGAGCTGCCCCTTCGTCGACCCTCGGCGCAGCAGCAGCAGCAGCAGCAGCAGCGGGGGAGGAGGACGACGAAACGGGCGCGGGTATCTGATGAGGGGCCGCAACAGGCTGGATCCAAATATGCGCTCCCGGACCGAGGGCTCGAACCTGTGTGCGGTCTCGTGGACGGCTCGACGCGGCAGCCCGCTGCTGCACCTGCTGCGGCGGACGCAGCGGTGGCGGCGGCGGAGGCAGCTGCGCAAGCGACGCGGCGGCTGCACGTGTACGGCGGGGACGTTGCGCACCAGCTGGTGCTGCCGTACTGCAGGCTGGTGTTGCACCACGGGGGATCCGGGACGACGGCCGCGGCGCTGCAGTGCGGCATGCCGCAGGTGGTGGTGGTGGTGGTGGTTGGGAGAGCCGTGTGGAGCTGCCCGGCAAGGGTCTCCATCCGTTTTGTGTGTCCTGTCTGTACGGTGGCAATCAGCGGAAATCGTGTAGTGCCTAATGGTTAATGAGGAACCCGCCGAGTGGTGATAGCAGCTTTGCTGGGAGACAGACCGCCGAGGAAACAGCGCAAACGATGTGTGGAATCAGAGGGGAAACCGCCAGAGAGGCGAAAACGCGAAGTACGCGGCGGTGCCCGTGTGCGCTGCAAGCTGTCGCCCTCCTACCTGCGAGCGCGAGCGACGGCGGGGCGTCGGCCTCCTGATTGCCTTGATCGCCACCTGCTGCCCGCCACCTGCTGCCCGCCACCCGCAGATCACCTGCCCCCTGCACTTCGACCAGCACTTCTGGGTGAGTCAGGGCGCAGCTGGGGGCCTGCCCACCGCCTGCTCACGTAGGCCACATAGGGCCCACAACGGCCACATAGGGCCCACACTCGAGAGTCATGGCCCCCGCACAGGGACACCGGACGGCGCTGCAACGCACCGCGGATCGCGGGATCCAGCCCTGGACCACTTCGTGCGCTGCATTGTTACATGGGGAGCTCCAGGCTGCCACCGTCTTGGCCACCAAACTCGCGCGCACTGCCCCGCACCCCTCGGACCCAAGCGTCGCTGGCTGCGTGCTCACTGCCATGACCTGTGATGGTGGAGGCTGGAGGGTGCCTCTCTCATTTTGTCATTTAGCCTCCCCCTCTCCACCGTCCCACCGCAGGCCGAGCGGTTAGCGCACCTGGGCTTGAGTCCCCCGCCCCTGACCCGGGAGCTGCTCTTTGGCCGCAGCAGCATCAGCAGCAGCGCCACGCAGGCGGGGTGCCGCGGGGTGCCGGCACGGCTGCGGGCGGCTGCCCTGACCGCCGCCCTCCGTGACGCACTGCGGCCGGAGCGGCTCCGGGCGGCCAAGTTCATGGCGCAGGTGGGTGGCTGCTGGCTGGGTCGGGGGGTGTTGGGGAGTGTTGGATGTGTATGGGTGAGCTCGTGTTGGGTGATGCGCCGTGACATATGGGTGTAATAACCACGGATGAGAATGTGGATCGAACGTTCTCATTCATAACGAGTTATCATCGGTCGGATGTCATGCATGGACCTGCTGCATGTGAGCTCACGATGGTACGACATGACGGCTCGCGAAGGGGAGACTCTGGGTGGGGTTGCCGTGCGGACCGGCGCCCTTGTCGCAGTGCCTCCACTCCGCACCTCGCTTTCCCCCATTTCCCGGGCGTTGCTGTTCAGGAGCTGGCGGCTGAGGGCAGCGGGTTGGAGGTGGCGGCGAGGGCGCTGACCCTCGCCTCGGGAGATGGTGGCTGAGGTGTTGATGAACGAATGGACGTTACAGCGGACCCCGAAAAGCAATCAACGGTTTCGTTGATTGAGTTTTTGTATGGCATGAGATGTCCTCCATTTTTCCTGCGCCGGCTGTCGCATGCAGCCCCCCTGCAGCCCACCGTGCCGCCTTTCGAGCGCACAACATGCGGGTCGGCACTCGGCAGCATGTTATGGTTTGGTTGTTATGGGTTGCACAGACCGGTTGCATGCAACCGCGCCATGCGGCCACGGAGCGTCCGAGCCCTCCCTGCCCTCGCTGAGACCGTTGACGACGACGGAGCTTCATCAGAGTCTCTGCCCGGGGGGTTTTCATGATGTGCGAAAGGCCGAACGAAGCATCCAGGCCTCCTCGCCGTTCTGCGGGTCGTCGTCCAGCGACTGGCATCCCTTGCACTGTTGCATGACATCGTGACTTCTGAAACGTGAATGCATCAAACCGGATCGGAAACGATCCGATGGCTGCTGCTGCTGCGGGTGTGCCCTCTCCTTCCGCGTCCTCCCGACGGGCACGAGGCTAGCGCAGCCTAGCCCTCCTGCATCTCTGCAAAACCACAACCACAGCACACCCCAGCCTTGTCACACAACACGCGATTCCCGCCCCAGCACTAGCACTGGTGTGTCGAGCCCGGAGCACACTTGTACGACCGGAGCCGTATCCTGCCGTACAGTGTCGACCGTGATAAGGTCGGTCGGGAGCCCCCGCATCATGAGGCTGCCCGTGATGCTGCGGCCCGCACGTCCGCCAGCCCTTGTACGGCCGCCGAGTACGACGGATCCAATTTGAGCGCCGCCCGGAAGGCCGTCTCGGCCTCGCGGAACTGCAGCTGGCCCAGCAGGGCGACCTGCAGGGGAGCCCGTCAGGCGGTCAGTCAGGAGGGCGGGTAAAGGCTTCATCTGGCCTTTGGCCTTTGGCTTTGAATGGGTAACGGAAGCAAACTCGCGCCGCATGTGCCATGTATCCATGTAACATGTTCATCTGGCCTTCGGCTCGAGTTGGAAAAACGCTCTTCGCAGCAGGTGCAGATTAGAGAGAGGTACAGGGCACGGACCGAAACACACGCAGGTGGCGGCAAGACCCCGGGATGCCCTGACGCGATCCCCCACTATGGACTGACTTCATGTCATGTGGCGCTATAACCCGAACGGGTCAGGTTGGTTGGTTAGCTGAAGGCAAGAGCACGAACAGCGCGAACGACTGATTGCCGCACGCGATACCGCCGTGCCAAGGTGCCGAGGGAAGGGGGGATACATCCACGGGCGGCCTGCTCTCCGACGTCCGACCCGTTACCGGGATCCAGGGAGGGGCTTTGATGCCGGACGACGGGAGAGGTGTGGCAAGGGAGGAGGCACTCACCCCCAGCCTGCATCGGTACTTGGGTTGCTGCGGGTCCAGTCGGATGGCTTCCTCGGCGTCCGCCTGCGCCTTGCCAAAGTACGACATGCCGCAGTACGCGGCCGCACGGTTGCTGTACAGTACGGCGTTCGGCTCGGCGCGAAGCCGCTGCGCCATGGTGTAGTGCGACACGGCCTTGGGGAAGTCGCCGCGCGAGAAGGCCTCGTTGCCGCGCAGCTTGGCTGCGTCGGAGGCGGCCGTCGCGGCCGCCGCCGCCGCGTCCGCTCCGGAACCATCAGCTGCGGCTGAGGCCGCGCTGTCCCGCTTCGCGCCCTCTGGCTGTCCCGACGGCGATGACGACGACGGGTGGGAACATGACGTGGGTGAGGCCCCGCCGGACGACGCTACCGAGGGCTTGGTTGCTGCTGCCGCAGCGGCCGCTGCGGCCGTTGCGGGCCCGGCGGCGGGATGCCCGTCTGCTGCCGCCGGCACGGGCTTCATAGCGACAATGCGAGGCGGGTAGCGGGCGATGAGCTCCCTGCACGCATCCACGAGCTCGCGCCGCTCCAGCAGCCCAGCGATGTTGACGCCTGCGGGCCGGAAGGGCGGGGCAGGTCGCGCGGGAAGGGCCCGACCGCGGTGCGGGGCCCCCAACCGCGCCGTCGGCATCGGCTCAACCAGGATTGGGGTAACTCGGCTTCCGACAGGCTTTGGGCTCGCGGTAATAACTAGTGTGTGACTAGTTATCATAAGCTGCCAGGCGCTTGCGCCCGCCTGTGAAATCCCAGGCTTCTTCTGCAGTCTTTCATCTCCCGTCCGGATCCAATCCCAGGTCGGTACGGCAAGCCACGCGTTGCTCAGACGCGCCCCGTTGGCCCGCCGCACCGCACCGCCCTCACCCACCCGCCGCCGCCAGCAGCCCCCGCATCACGCGCGGTGCCCAGTCCGCGGCGCCGCCGGGCGCGTCCCGCAGCGCCGCCACCCGCGCCAGCAGCTCCAGCTCGGCGGCCAGCCGCGCGCCGCCGCCACCGCTGCCGCCATTGCTGCTGCCGGACCCGCCGTCATCGGTGTCGCGCCGCAGGAGGATGTCCCGCACAGTCTCGCCCAGAGAGTCCGTCACCTGGGTGCGAGGGTGGGTGGCAGCAGGGGGTCCCAGTGGGCGGCAGATTGGGGAGGACTAGCAACTCCAAGACGCGCCGACCGCAGCAACCGCGAGTCGTGGTTGCTTCTCGGTGTCTCGTTCGCTTCCGTCAGGAGCCTGTCACGGTAATTATTTAGCAACCCATGAGCCCCCCAACCCCCGCGACCCTCTCTGCCAGGCACCCGACCCCCGCGACCCTCTCTGCCAGGCACCCGACCCCCGCGGCCCTCTCTGCCAGGCACCCGACCTCTAGGAATCGGCAGGGGTCACTGGTTACATAAATATATAGAATGCCTGCGACTGGGTTATGTATGCTCTACTCCGGAAAGTCGACCGCGGACACTCACACCCGTGCGGCTGCAGCAGCGGCCACCAAACGCCCGGCGCACTCACCCCCATCTTGGCGCCCGCCTCCAGCACCAGCAGCCGGGCGCATTCGTCCGCCTTCTGGCTGGCGGCTGCGTGCAGCGGAGTGGCCCCCGCGGCGTTCTGCAGGTCCGCGTCGGAGCCCTGCGAGGAGAAGGTAACATACAGTCAGCAGCTCAGGCGCACCCGCAGCCGCACAACCACAATCACCAATCTCAGCAGTTTGGTGTTTCTTTTCGTTCGAACCCTCTGTGGCGCGGTCCATACCAAGCGGCCAAAAGGTCACCAGCGCAGCAGCGCTAGCAGCCACGCCAGCGCCACGCCCCGCGGCGCCGTCTATACCCAGGCCCCGCCCGCGCCCCACCTGCTGCAGCAGCCACCTGGCCGCCGCCGTGTGCCCCTTGGCGACCGCCCAGTGCAGCGCCGAGTGCAGCGTGAAGGCGAAGTTGGTGCCCTGGCCCTGAGGGGCGCCGGCCGGAAGCCACCCGGGTGCAACGTGGGACGGGAGGGGAGGGCGGGTGGGATGGGGCAGAGGACACAAAGAATGCGCAGGCCGGGGTCCTACCCGGCACGTCGCACCATGCATCCTGTCGGGTCGCAATCGCGCCCCTTTGATTGCCTTTTGATCGCCCTGCTCTCCACGCCGCGCAAATGCCCACATCGACAGGGCGGGTCCCGGCTACCCATCCACTCTGTAAAACGATCCCAAAGCCGCCTATACCACTGCAACGGTCCGCACTGGAACGGTCCTGATGGACCTTGCCAAGGTTACACCATTGCCGAACCGCGGCGCACGGCCCCTTCTGTCCCTGTGCCACACCTGGTAGCCCAGCAGCCGCGGGTTGTCCGCCAGCATGCGCTGCAGCGCGGCCAGGTCGCCCCGCCGCGCCGCCTCCAGCCAGGCCTTGCCCTCCTCGCGGCTGCGGAGACCCACCGCAGCAGCCGCCGCCTCTGCCTGGGCAGCCCTGCAAAGCCAGACGCAATCGGGGAGCCGGCAGGGTGTGTGCTTGTGTTGGGCCCTCTGATCCGATCCGCGAGAGGTCTGGTGGTGTACGCCCCGACGCGCCAGCCGTCCACCGGCCGAACAACCATCTCATCTGCAACAACCGTGTACGTGCACGATTCGTTGCCATCACACGCCCCAATCCTCCAAAACTCACTTTTCAGCCTCGCGCCGCGCCTCCTCCCGCTCCGCCGCCTCGTCCGCCGCCAGCAGCGCCGCCCGCCTGGCCGCCCGCTCCTCCGGCGTCAGGCCCGACCGCCGCGGCTGCGGCCCGGGGCTTCCTCCCGCCGCTGCCCCGCTGGCTCCACCTGGGCCCCCGGCGCCTGCAGCAGCCCCAGGAGACAAACCACCCGGAGGAGGGGTAGTCCCAGAAGATGGACGAGACAAACCGCCTGCGGCCGCCGCGGCTGCTGTTGCTGCTGCGGCGGCCGCCGCCGCCGGGGCCGCCTCGACGGGGGCACTGCTCGCAGCCGGTTGGCCGCTCCGTTGGGGACCCAGAGCGGGGTGCTGCCCCTCTTCCTGTTGGTGCTGCTGCTGCTGCCGCTCCGTTACCTCGGCTGCCGGCCCTGACGGGGACTCCGGCGTCGGTGCCGACGGGCTGCACCCGCCTTCCGCGGGTCCCAGGTCCCGCGGGTCCTGATCCCGGGCACAGTGAGACTGAGCCGCGGTGTCCGCTCCCGCTCCCGCCACACCGCTCACGCCACAAGCAGCAGCGCAGCTGCTCTGAGGCGCCTGCGGCCCCGCGTCGCCTCCGCTAGGTGCGCCCTCAACGCCCCCACACCCATTCGCACCCTCAGGTACTCCGGCGCTGGGACTGCCATCCCGACATGTCGCCGGCTCCTGCAGGCCAGACCCGGCCTCCTGCGCACCGCCTGCTGCAGCTGCCGCCACCGCCTCGGCCGCCGGCCGCTCCAGGTGCGTCACGGCTATGCTGCTGCCACCGGTGCCGGTGGCGCTGCTGCCGCTAACTGCGGAATCCGGCCCGGTGACGGCGGTGGCAGGCGACGGCGTGCCAATGCTGCACCCGGCAGCGCCCCCGACACCACCACCACTGCCCGCTCTGCCGGTATCCCCAGCGCCAGGTTGCGGTGCGGAGGACATATGAACGCCTCCGTCGGGGCAGGCACCGGAGCCCGCATCTGCACTCGGGAGCCCGTCTGGGGCCCCCTGCCGCGCTGCCCCCGGCGGCGGCGGCGACGGCGGCGGCGACGGCGGCGGAGGCATGTCGCCCCGCATCTCCGCCTCCCGCTCCGCCGCGACGCGCAGCAGCAGCCCCGCAACCTGCACGTGCTGGAACTCCAGCGCCAGCTGCAGCGCGCTCCGGCCCTCGCCGTCCACCGCCGCCATGTCGCAGACGGCGGCCCCGGCCGCGCCGGCGTCAGCGCCCGCCTCGCCGGCGCCGGGCGCCCTGCGCGCTCCGGACCCGGCCGTACACCGCGGACGCCAGGCCAACAGCGCCTCCACTGCCTGCCGCAAAGGAAGAAGTGCAGCTTGAAATCATCTCACCAGAACCAACCTGGTGTCACCCGACGCGAACCCAGTAACGTATGGGGGTAAGCCAGCGAAAGGGCGATGGATGGGCCAAAGGAGCGAGTACGTTCGCCCGCAGCCCAAGCAAGGCAACTCTATACCAACCGCGGGATGCTCAGCAACGGATTTCCACACCGTCCGCGAATTCCTGAGCAGCGGATTCCCACACCAACCGTGGGATGCCCAGCAAGCAGCCACGCACCCACCTCCAGGCGGCCGTTGCGGGCCGCCGCGTGCAGCGGTGTGGCGCCGTCGTCGTTGCGCACGTTGACGTCCATCCCCCGGCCCAGCAGCCAGTTGACGCCCTCCACGCTGCCCTTGGCGGCGCACCAGTGCAGCGCCGTGTGGCCCATGCCCGTGCCCCGGCAGCCCAGCAGCAGCGGCTCCTGGTCCAGCAGCCGCGCCAGCACGCCCACGTCGCAGCTGCGGGCGGCAACCATCCAGTCGCGGACCAGCTGCTGAGACGGCGGCGAGGACGACCGCGCCTCCGGGAACTGCTGCTGCTGCTGCGGCGGCGGCGTTGAGCGCGCCTGGGTCTCTCCATGGAGAGGGTGAGGCGGTGTGGGAGGCGGTGCGGTGCCGTGCGCGTGGTTTGTTGGCTGTTGGTTCGTGTTGGGGACTGCCTGTTGGCCTGCGGCCCCGCGGCACCCCCGTGAATCCGGTATGTCGTCTTCGCCGTCCGTTGAGGAAGCGGCGGCGGCGGCGGCAGCAGCAGCAGCAGCAGCCGGCGAAGGCGATTGTGCCTCCTCCGAAGACGGCGATGGTGGGTCCATCGAAGCGGACTGCTGCCGTTCGCCGTACTGCTGTGCCAGCACCGCCTCCAGCTCACTCTCAGACACGTCCGTCCACTCGCTGTCGCTGCTGCCGCTGTCGCTAAAATCGTCGTCATCTTCATCCTCGTCATAATCGTCATCGGCGCCGCGCATGCCGGGACCGCCGAACATGGCTGCCGCCGCTTGCATCGCTGCGCGGCTGCCGTAGGCGAACGGGTCACGTGGCTGCGCGTGCCGCCGCGTCCCGCCCGGCGCCGTCGGGCCGCCCCGGTGGCGGCCGCTGCTGGCGGCCTTCCCCGACCGGGGCGGGGAGAACCCCGACATGGCGGCAAACATGCCGTGCAGGTCGCCGCTCTGAATCAGCTCCTCTAACTGTTACAGAGGAGAACGACAAGAGAAACCCAGATCAACAAAACCAGGCGACACACGCGCGGAAGGCTGTACTACTAATGCACGATGAAGTTACATGGACCGGGTGAATACATAGACCGGGTGAAGTACAGAGAAATCTGACATTCATACGGAGGAGGTTATCTGACATACGGAGGAGGTTATCGAGCGTACCTGCGGGGGGAGACCCTTCAATCCCTTGCTGCTGAAGCGCAGCCCAGGCGGGAAGGTACCTGCGTCACCAAAGATTGCACCAATCATTCTGTCAAGACGTCGCTTGCATACCGCCGGTGATTTTTCGCCCTATTTCCGTGCCAGTCTGCTGAGCATATCGCGGGGAGTCCCCGGCCCCGTGCATGGATGTCGGACATGCGGAAACAACAGGAGTCCGGCCGCACAGCGCTCACCCGGCGGGAACAGCTCCTTCGGAAACGGAAAAGGGGGGAGGCGCGCCAGCTCGCGGGGCGTAAAGCACGACAACATGTCCTGTCATCGGAGGTGAGGAGAGGGAATGGAGGCGGAGGATTCGCATGTGTGGAGTGGAGGTATCCTTCTGTAGGGAATCTCGGCGTGCACTGCCTGTGAACGTGGACAGGTCAGGGATTCTTGGTAACCCACCCGAATCATGTCGGCGCCGCCAACGATCTCAAGCAACAGGGACTGGAACATGTCCATGAACTCATCGGGGCTGATGTCCAGGCCCTCGGTTGTGCCCGTCTGGTCGTAGTACCGCCGCTTTTGTGGGTCAGAGAGAACGCTATACGCCATGCTAATGCGCTGGAATTTTGCATGAGCTTCCTCATCCCCAGGGCACTTGTCGGGGTGAACCTGGAGGGCGAGGCGCCTGTAGGCCCGCTTGATGTCATCGAGGCTTGCATCGCGGGTTACGCCCAGTTCCGCATACAGGTCAGGACCGGCAGGCGGGACAGCTGGGGTAGGCCTTCTCTGCTGTTTGCGAGGTGCCATCTAAAACCTCTGCACGTCCGATAGTGCCCTTGATGCACTTGGAGCCTTTGTCACGTTGGCGCCAAGGTGCTGGATCGAGCTCTTCATATGCCTAATTGAGTACTTGAATAATATATCATAAGGTGGATCGCTTAGCGGAACACCGTGTGCAAAATTTGAGAGCAAACGTTCAAAACTGGTTGACGCACGCGACACTAGAATCTGCAATAACCAATCAAGGCATTTTCGTCTGCGAATACAAGGTGTTCTTAGAGACGCCCTGATGCTCGCTGCACAAGTTATCCAAATTCAGGCCCGTAACTGTCGTACTGCCCATGCTGGTTTCCCTGAGGATGGGCACGCACAGACGCGCAGGTTGCCTCTTGAGCACCCGCCTGTAATGTATTTGCCGTTTGCCCTGTACAACCCAAATTCCGCGACGTTGTCAGCATCGTGATGGCTTCCGTGGTCACCTGATCGGAGTGCATCGGCCAGTTCAGGCGACTTCCCATGTTTCGAAACGTGCGTGGCAAGCTGGCAACATATTCATGGACGCGTGGCCCTTCCCCGCCGCAAATGATCTCTACGGGTCCCAAGCGCTTGGCTGCCCATGTACGGCGTGCAAGTGCATGTCGTGCGCGTCTAGGAATGACAGTTGCATCGTAAGAGGCTTACATGGAGCATACCATGTGCACAAATCAGAGAACCCAGCGCAAAAGTCAACCAGCCCAGCTACCTTCTCCCTGGGCGACGACGCTATGCTTTTGCCGTGTGCCCGCAACGCGGACATATGGTACACGCAGTATGCATGGTATGCGCGACAAGTACCGTATGTCCTCATGCCAGGGCTGTTGCGCCAGAGAGATATCAGAGCGAACCCTGTGCCGCCCTGTACCATTAGAACCGGCCATCCCTCTCGACCATATTCGACGCCCGCAACCATTCGATGGCCTCTCCAAGCCATCCTAGATTCCCCCAAGCATCGTCAACGATAGGTAGGGGTACTGCCGACCCCGGGGGTGACCGTAGCAGCAGACGCCGGAGTCCCGTCAAAAACTGCACGAATGGCCGCCAATGCGCATCCAGCCAGGCCATGCATAATGGCCGCCAATGCGCATCCAGGTCAAACAGGCCAGGCCATGCATGAAAAAAATCTTGCCAATGCATGATTATTGCTTACCCCACAACAGACCAACTTCTGGGGCCGAGGCTGATAGCTAGGTCGGCAGTGTGCCTTGTTGGGCTTTGCACGGGTGCAGGGCAGCAGGCGTCGCAGGCACAGTAATCTGAATCAGCATCACGACGTGCTGCGACCTCCGCGACCGACCCCTCCCTTGCCAACCCCAACACTCTAGCCACCTGCTGGGACTTCAACTCCAGGACCTCCACGCGACACAGCAGCAAGGATCGCACAGCGGCGACGCCTCCGGAGGTTTCGAATGTTGCTTCCGGAAATCCCCCCTCCACGAAATTCACGCGCTGCCGCCGAGAGGTTGAGCCGCACTGCGGTCGGTCCTCCAAAGCACCCCCCCATACACCCCGTGTGCATCTCGCCCGCAGGCCGCAGGCTTTCCACTCAAAGCCACCGCACCGCACCGCGACGTGGTGTGGTGACGAGGCTGTGGCTGTCGCAGATGACCCGCGGTGTTCGCTGTAACGTGATTCATTCAAACGCAACGCTGCGCCCTGGTCGGCTTGCGGCCCTTCGCTTGGCACCCTCCCATGGTCTTATCGTGGGAAAGATGGGCCTCGGCGAAAGCCAAGCCGCTCCTTCCGATGGGTCACGACACGGAAAACGGAAAACGCAACGGACATGGCATCGCTGGTAGACGGTTGCGTGTCGACATACACTCCGCGGTTGGGCGCCATGCAGCGGCACCTGGCCCACACCAACGACACGGCGGAAGCATCTGCCCGGCAGCACCTGCTCGGCAGCACGATGGTGCAGGACGGTCGGGGGGCTTACGTCACCCGCGTGGAGGCCGTCTGCCGACCCGCGTGGACGGCGATGCTGCTGTGCATCTTGGCTGGGCCGCTCGATTTCATGCCGGTGCCCGTACGACGCGCCGTGGCGCGGAAGTCCTTGTGCAGCCCACCGATGTGGTAGGCAACCTGCGCCCAGGGAGACCCGGGAGATCCGGGAGCGGGAGATAGCACGGCGGGGGTTAAAGCGACACCAAACCGAGAGAAACAACGAGCGGCGGGGCCACTTGGACGACTCGGGACGTGCAAGCGGAACCCCAAAAGCGGAGCACCAAACGCGGAAGCCCTCAAAAGCGGAACCCCAAAAGCGCTACCGCTGCCTGCGAGGCGCACATTGGTTGACGGCTGGCTGGCTGCAGCAAAGGCGCGGGCTCACGACCGACAAGTGTGTGTCTTCGTAGGCAGGGAGCGCGGGAGTGAGTGACACTGTGCAAGGGGAAGGGGCATAGCTAAGAGGACGGGTGTGTGTAAGGGGGGGTGGCCCGCGCACGGGTTTCAGGTGATTGGGCTCTTAAGATGAGACGGCGCGGCCTGCTGCATAAGTGTCTTATGGACACAACGTTCGGGGTCATCGCGCAGACGCAAATTGTTATGCTGAATGGGCAGGCCGCGCGCGGAGATCAGCGGAGATCGCACACGGCGTCGACGCTGTTCATTGTCGCCATAACGCTTTCTCCGAATCTTTCGTCGGCGGGTCTCCATTACAGGCATCTTAAGCCCCGGGTCTTAAGCGGCTGTTTGCAAACGTGAACACGCCAGCTGCGAAGCAATCGCAACCTTAACACAAGGCCAGACGCCAACTAACGACCGATGAGACCTTCGCTTCCAGCGACGTCGCGCGGCGCGACGCACATGAATGACCCTCCTTGTTACGCGGTCGACCCACATGACGTGAATAAATTAATATTTATCTTGGACCCACCCACACGGTATCCCCAGCAACGGCAGCGAGCTCGACAGGTGCCCGCGAGCCGCGGACCCTGTAGGACCGTTGAGGAAGATCCTGGAACCTCACCTCAATCCGCTCTTCGATTGTGCACTCGTCGAAGCTCTTGCCATAGACCTCCCGGGCGGCGCTGTTGCGCTCTGCCTCGCGAAGATCCGCGTAACCCGGTGGCGGCGTTTCCCAGCCAGGAAACTGCAGGTCAGACATGGTGAGGTTGGGCTTTCAGAAGGTGGTAAGCAACGGTAAGCTGTAGAGGAGCGCTGAAAGCTTCTTTTACGCAGGAGTGGTTTTTTCAAACGGTCATCGCGAATGGGGGCTATGGTTAACTGACTCGCCTTGAAGATCGTGCAGAAATTGGTACGGAAATTCAGTACGGAGAGTTTACCATAACGAGGTTGCTGCTGGACTGCCCCGTGGGTCGCTCGCGAGGGCCGCAGACCCGCGGCCGGCGGTTGGCCGCGGGGTTTCGGCTTTCTTCAATGATCGAGGTGGTTTAGTCTGAAGTGATGCTCGGTAATGCAGCATCTGTGTTCGTTTAAGCACAAGCCCACGGAGCCAACGGCCGGGATGCAGAGACCGATGTTTTTATAATAAAAGTGGAAACGGGGGAGTCTCAAGCTTATTGTGCATCATGTCTCGCGTGAGGTATTGTGGCAATCAAACGTCGTCGGACGCGCGAGCAGTTGGGGGGCGTTGCGAGGGTCAAAGCCGTTTCAAATCGCATGGTCACACGCAGTAAAAAGTTATTTCATAGTGAAATATACAAATAAACTGGATGTATCATGCTGTGATACACGACAATACGGTTTTTAACCCTGGAGGGTTGAGATGCTCCTTTCCGACTTTTGGCAAAGACGATTTATTGCATACAAATTATAACAATATGCCCAAACCATATTCTCATCTTGGCACCATGGCTGTGGCCTTTCGCGTGTAGTTCTCTGACGGCCGAGCCAGGGCGCTGAAAAGAACCTTACGAAATGGCGACCGACGATGCGGTATCATTACTTCGAAGCCTTAAGGTCAATATGGGTGCCGTCGATACTGTTTTGCCTTTGCTTCGCGTATTGTTCGTTCGATGCTTTCCGGCCGGTCGCTTACCGAATCCCGTGTGGGCTCGCAGGCAGCTGGCGAAAAGACTGGTGCCGTCGAAGCAGAAGGTGCACTTCATTTGAGGTGCGTAGGGGCCAAAATGTCGACATGACCTGGTTGGACGCATGCAGCTGGAGGGGTTGCAGCCATGCTCAACAGTTTATGAGCGCAGCTCGCCATTATTTTTCTTCGGAATACCTCGAAAGTGGCAGCTTACCTACGCCGACAGCCTTCCCCGCGCATTCCTTCTGCCTTCCGGACTGCCCTGACAGCGCAACCTACGGGAGCTCCTTCAGCAGTGCTAATGTATATTGAATCACTCCTGAATAATAAACACCGTTGCAGCATACAACCATGGCGATAAACGATGTCTCGTCACCCCCGATGTAGTTCCCACCCGCACTCGCCCAGTCGCCGTATCACTTCCACGCCACCGATTTGCGCTTACAGTCCTCACGGTAGCCTCCCATAACATCCTCTTCATTTCCTCTCTTCCGGTTGTCCAACAACAGGCGGACGTCCCGACGCACCATGGACGGCATCCACGATGCCGCGACAGTCCTGCAGGGAGCGCCTCCTCCTATCACCCTGCCGTCCCCCAAATTCCCCTCCAGCGGCGGCGGCGGCGGCGGTGGCATGCCCATCACCAGCAGCGGCAGCATCAGCACCGGCGGCGGCATCACCGGCCCCTCCCTTAGTTTCAGCACCGGCATCCCCATCCCCTCCCCGAACAGCCCCATCGCCGTCAACGGCAGCGGCGCAGTCGGCCTTACCCTCGCGGCGGGCTCCCTGGGGGCGTCCCTCCCCGTCATTGCCTCCACAGCCTCCTCTCCCGCCGCCTCGCCCTCCCGCCTGGCCGTCCGGCCGCCCACGCCGCTGACCTCATTGCCCAGTCCCACGGGCAACAGCCCCGGTGGCGGCGCAGCGGCGGCCGCGGGCATCGGCGGGCCGCCGTCCCCGCCGTGCGCTCCGCCGGGGTTACCCCGCCGGACAATCCACCCGCACTCCTCCAGCGGCCTGGCGTACGACACCGTACAGCTGCCGCACAGTCACGGCAGCCCGCTGCCGCTGCTGTTCGACCCACCGGTCTCGGTTCCGCCGCCAGCCTTGTCATCGTCGCCGTCTGGCTCTACCACCATGCCCGGAGTGTCTTCGCCAGGCAGCCCGGGCGCTCGTCAGGTGCTGCTGAGCGCGACGGCGGCGGCGGCGGCGTCGCCGACCTCACCGTCAGCGTTCTCCGCTCTGCCGTCCATTCCCAGCGGCGGCAGCGGCGGCGGCGGCAGCAGCGTCGGTGGCCCGCCGCCGCCAGCGGCACCGGCCCCCATGCCCTCCCTGTTGCTACCCAACCGCTCGATCAGCGCCCGCGGCAGTAGCGGCAGCAGTGGCGTTGGCGGCACCCTCGTCGCCGCGGCCGCCGGCGGCAGCCCGTTCAGTAAATCCCATCCTGCGGGGGGCGCTGGCGGCGCCGCCGGCGGCGCCACGAGTCCGGGTGGTGCGGCCGGGCTGACAGGCGGCGGCGGCGGTGGCGGCGGCGGCGCGCGGCCGTTGCGGCCGCCACCGGGCAGTTCTGCGTCCCTCGGCGGGCCGCCGCCGGCGCCGCCATCGCCTGTCAGCCCGGCCGCGTCGCCCGTGTCCCTCCCGCCGGCGAATCAAAGCCCCCGCTCCGTCCTGCTACCGCCGTCGGACGCCAACGGCGTCGCGCCGTCGCCGCCGCCGCTGCCGCCGGGCGCCGCGCAGGCGGCACTGCAGCTGCAGTCGACGGCTTCGGCGGCGCTGCAGAGCCCGCCCTCGCTGCGGCCGTCGTCCGCGCGTGCAGTGTCGGTGGCGGGCGGCGGCGGCGGCGGCATCGGCCCCGAGGGCCTTACGGGCACCTTGTCCAGTCGGCGCCTGAGCATGACGGGAACCTTCGAGGCCTCCCTCAACACCGCGAGCTCCCAGAAACTCGTCCTGGCGGCCGCCCACGAACTCAGCTCCCTGACGCAGGCGCAGGTGCACCACCACCACCAGCACCACCAGCAAATCCAGCAGCAGCCCCAACAGCCTCTACAGCAGCTACTGCCCGCGCCGCGCCTGTCGGTTTCCGCGCGGGGCCAGTCCGTCACGAGCTCGGGTGCGGCGGCGCTGAGCGGGACCGGCAGTAGCGGCGGCGGCGCCGCCGCCGCCGCCGCCTCGGCGGCGGCGCCGCTGCCCCGCGGCCCTGGCCGCGACTCCCGCTCCTCCGACCCGGGGACGGGCTCGTCGATGTCGGCGGCGGCGTCGGCCGCAGCTGCGGCGGCGCTGCCAGTGGTGGAGTTTGGCTTTCCGACGCCGGTTCCGGAGCCGCCGCCGGCGCGGGAGCAACCCACGGGTCGGCCCAGTTTGGCGCCGCTGAACAACGCGGCCATGCAGGCGGTCCGGGCCAGCACGCCGCCCGCCGCGAACGCCCCCGGCTGGCCCCTGGCGCCTCACGCCCCCGCCAGCCCGCAGCTTCACCTCCGCTCGCCGCGGCCCGAGCCGCTGCCGCAGCGGCCAGAGCCGCCGCCGCCGCCGGCGCCGCCGACGCCCCTGACGGCGACGTCGCTGCCGGAGCCGCTGCAGCTGCGGACGGAGCCGCTGCCGCCGCTGCCGCCGACGGCGACAGCGCTGCCGGTGGCCGGCGGCGCCGGTACGGCAGGTCAGCTGCCGTTGAAGCCGCCGATGGGTCGGGCGGGCGCGCTGGCGCCGCTGGGAGGTCAGGACGGCCTGGTCACGATCCCCGCGGGCCCGTTGGCGGAGTCCACTTTGGATTCCAGGACGCCGGATCTGGATCCAGCGGCTCTGTTCGGGCCTGGACCCAGGGCAGGATTGGATTGTGGATCCGGATCCAGGCCGGCGATCATGGAGCTCACTGTGCGTGCCATGGCGGCGGCGGCGCAGCCGCCGCCGGCAGGGCCTGCAGCGGCGGCCGGCGGCGATGATAAGGTTGCCGTACAGAGCAGTGTACGGCAGCGCCTGCAGGCGGATCCGCTGCGCTTCCATCCGCCGCCGGCGGCCACGGCGGCGGCCGCCGGCGGCCCCATACGACGACTTCCCGGGGGCGGTCCCCATCTGGACCCGTTGGAGTCGACGCCGCGGCTGATTCTGGGCACCGGCGCCGCCGCCGCCGGCTCCCCCGCCGCCGCCATCTCGCTCCGGTTCCCGTCCTCGGGTCGATTCGACAGCCTCAAGACCGGCGGCGGCGCCGGCAGCTCCCTTTGGGCCCCCAGTCAGGACATCCTGCCCCACATGGTCAGCCGCGCAAGTACGGGCGGCGGCGGCGGCGGCGGCGGCGGCGGCGGCGGCGGGGGCGCGGGCGCGGTGTGCAGTCGGTTGCCGTTCCATCCGGGGGCGATCTCACCGGTGTGTCTGGCGCCGCATACCCCCGGTCTGGAGCTGCCCACGCCCCGCTTCCGTACCACCAGCGGCTCCGGCTGGCCCACAGCCGACGGCACACCTGGATCTGGATTCGGATTTGGATCCGGATCCGGATCCGGACCGTCCTCGGCTTCGGAGCGGCAGCACGCCCAGCAGCACCAGCAGAGAGGAGGTCCGGGAGGCCTTCAGTCGAATTACCTCCAGGCGTTGGCGGCGGCGGCGGGGCTGGGCGGCGGCGGGGCCGGCAGCGGCGGCGGCGGCGGCGGCAGCGGCGTCGCCTCCCCGGGCGGCACTCGGCTGCAGCGGCAGCGCTCCCTGAGTGACAGCGGCTGCGGGTCGTTTCTGGCGGCGGCGGCGGCGGCGGCGGACAGCGGACCCGTGGGTCTTGCGTTGGGCGGTCTGGCGGTGCTGGGGGGCAACATGTGGGAGCGGGTCCGCGCCGAGCGGCGGCACAACACGCGGTACGGCACGGAGGACGACACGGTGGCGGCGGGCGACCTCAGTAACACGTTGGACGATGCGGCGGTGGGTATGTACGGCAGGGTGGGGAGCCGAGGCAGGTTTCCGCGGTGTGAAGGTGCCAGTAGTCTCCAACTTATTTTAGTAGGCGGTGACGGCCTGAATGGTTGGTTGGGTGGCTGGGTGCGGCAGTACGGCACCCGCGGAGGGCCCTGCGGCGGCGGAGTCGCCAGAGCACGAGTACCACGTCCCCTGACCGGTGGTCCATGTTACGTTGAGTCATGTCGATGCCCGAGGTACCCACAGCGAAGCACGGAGCAATAACCCGCTGACTTGTTTTCGGGACTTGCGTTTGTGTTGTGATTATGATGTAATATGTACCTTCCGATAGTTGTTATACCTGTGTACATGATGCACACCAACACCTCCGCGCAAACCCTCCCTCTGTGCTGGCGGGATGTTTGCAGATGATGGAAGCTGCCGTACAGGTCGCCGGGGGATGCTCGTCCAACGACGCGGCAGCCGGGTCCCGTACTGCTGTCGTACCCGGGTCGGAGGTGGGATCCGGGACCGCAAACCCGCACGCGGATGCGGCCCAGGCGGGTCAGGTCCGGCGCGACGCCGTCCGATTGACAGCCGCGGCGGCGGCGGCGACGGCGGCGGCGGCGGCGACGGCGACAATCGCGACCGCTCCGCTGCTGGCGGCCGAGGTTTCCTTTCCGTACAGCGCCAGTGGCAGCAGCAAGAGCATCGGCAGCGTCCGCTCCGGCAGCAGCCGCAGCAGCAGTCCTACCGGGGCCGCCGCGCGGGGCAGGCGAATGGGGCTGGGACCGACCCATGGGTCGGAGGGCGTGACGCGGCTCGATGCCAGCGTGAGCAGCCTGCCTCTCAAGGCGCTCAGGGCCGGTACGCCGGCGGCCGGGGGGGACGCGGCGGTCGGCGCCGCCGCCGCCGCTTCTCCCGCTGCTGCCGGGGACCAGCACGCGCGGTAGTGGGCTGGCTTAACCGATATGTCGCACACAGGTTCCGGGGATTGAGATTGCGGATTGATGCTTGGTGATTGAGAGCGCGGAGCCTAGTGCCCGTTGCAGTTGCGGTTGCAGTTGCGGTTGTTAGTTTCGGTTGCAATTGCGGTTGCAGCTGTGGACACGGACGATCTGGAGCCACACCATGTACAGGGGATGGCGGGCATTTGGCTCATTAAGACTCATTAAACCACACGACAGGGAAGGGTGGTTCAAATGGTGGTGGTGGAGGGAGCTGGCGAAGGTGGGGAGGCGGAGGTGACGAAGGCGGGGAGGCGGAGAAGGAGGAAGGACACTGCGGCCGAGCAGCAGGTTGTGGCAAGGCGGCTGAGTGGGGTGTGCCAAGGCGGCGCCTGGCCCGCAGGCGCTTCTGTAGGCACGACGGCAACCGCGCGCGCGTGGTGAAGCCAGGAGAGCGGCAGGAGAGCGGCTGGAGGCGATGGGACTTCCATTGGCATGAGGCACACTGCCATGTGGGTTGCTGGGTAGCTAGTCGACATGACAACGTGCGACACGGTGCGGATGGTGCGCGCTTTGTCAGCGCCAGTGATGGTGTACCTGTACGACCTCAAATAATGCGGACTGGTTCCGTACACGTACTTCGCTTTTCCTGCAAAAAGTGAGCCAAGTGCACTATGCACCTACGCATGTGTGTGTGCTCGATGAACTGAGCTGTGGAAAAGGAACGTGTCGGTGAAGGTGCCTGCGCGCACACGTTTGTGCGTATGCATTTGTGTATACGAAGTGAGCTACCCCTGTGACAGTGACAGTGCGAATGTGTGTGATGTTGCGGCTGTGGGTGCTTTCGAGTGTGCATGAGATTGCGCACTCGCCATGCCTGCAGAAGGGGGCCTTGGTCCGCGGTGACAACCGATCTGCACCCTGGCGTCCTGGCGTCCGGCGGATGCGTCCCCGGGCCTTGATAACGACATGGGGGGTTTCCCGTCCTCGTTGTGTACATAGATACCGGCGTTCCGCATAGACGTCCAGTACGTATTACGTATCAAATACGTATTCGTATAATACGTAACTCGTAATATACGTATTTGACGACTATGGCGCTCCGTGACTCGTATTGAGAAGGGATGGACCCGTCAACGCCCTGCCCTGGCCCGCCACCGAATCGCTGACGGCACGGCCTTGGGCGGAGGTGTGCGGGCAGCAGGTGTTGCTGCCTGCATCCCACCTAGGCTCCGGGGCAGGGCTTTGCGCTGCGGCTTTGGGCACGAGCAAGGCCTGCGAGCTGCGACATTTGTTTGATTGCCGGCTCGGAAAGCTTTGCTTTCCTCTGGGGCCGCTTGAGCTGTGCATGCGGTCGTGGCCATGATGATCGGAGGGTTGAGCATTTGGGTTTCTTGGCCGGCGGACTGCGGACAAGGTCGGGGCGGGGATACAGTCGTCGTGAATCAACGTGCAAGTGCAAACACAACATCTTTTGATTGGGGGCCGATTCGGCTTTTCATCATGCGGGAGGACGGCGGCCGAATGGGTACATCGTACGTGCATGTCCGGGCACGAGGACACGCTTGCATGGCTTGGCACGTTGGCAGGCTTTTGTGGTGGACCGCATTGATGTGCGAAGACGTGATTTGTGATTTAAGGGTGCGGAGGCGCGGACGCACATGTCCGCCCGTGCTGCCGCTAGCCAAGTACGACATATGTGTACAGATGTCGTACGGCATCAGACAAGGAAGAAATGGCATGTAGGCACCTGTTGGTGACTTCTAACCAGGTCCAGGGCTGGGGCGGGTCTCTACACCACGGAGGTTAGTTACACAGCGGGCTGCCTGTTTTGGAGTTAGCGCGCCGCTTTTATTTGCGTTGGGTGCGGCGTTGCCAGGAAAGGAAGAGTTATGTGCGCGCTGTTAATTGTGTGTGCTCGACCGCTGTGCAGCAGTGCTGGCGCTGGAGAGAATCGTGTGGGTTCAAGGTGCGCAGTTGGGCCCGTGTTTGGCTTCATCACACTGCGGTCTGTCTCAGTCGCTCGCGCTGTCGCGCAGCTAATGCTGCCGTTCGCGCGGCCTTCGTCGCCGTGTTGCAGCTGTTGTACGACGCGTGGGTTGTCAGTTTGTAGATGGTAGGTATACATGTGTGCCAAGGGGTGGCACCCCGGAAAGCGCTGCCTAACCGAACTGGGTCCTTGTGGTGGCGGTGCAAGGATGCCGCACGGGTGAGCAAAAAATAGGTGGCCGGCTGCTTCCCTCCAAGGCCTCTGCCAAGTCCGCACCACACGTGCAATAACATTTGGGTTCGGTAGGGCGGGTTCCTTTTCTAGGCACATGCAATTCCTTACCAGCTCTGACGCTCGGAGGGATCGCCACCCGTTGACCAACGTGCGCCTGCCTTACACTGGAATGCGTGAGCTGGGTGCGCGCCAACCAAAACCAAAACCCAACCCAACCAGAAGAAGGGAAGGGAAGGGCGAGGAAACATGGGGCGTCTGCGTGCGTGCCTGCCAGTGGGTGCATGCGGGCACCTGCGTGTGCACCTGCCTGTGGGAGGAAGGCCCAGCTCCTCAAAAGACGCGAGACGGGCCCAAAAGCCCGCTGTGACAGTCACAGCAACCGAAACCAGGCGTGCGCGCGGAACATGTCCCACGTGTTGGACATGCGCTGACCGCAGCGCTCCAGGGACGCCAGAGCCGCCAACGCCACCGCATCTCAGGCAACCGGGTGGGTACCGGGCGGAGAGACCAGTAGCCGAGTAGCCGTGAGGCCCCGCAATGAAAACAGGACGGGGAAGTGGGCCTCCAGCAGCGCCCATCAGGCGCCACAAGGGCGGGGTTAGTTGCCCCATAGTGGGATGATGAAGCACCACCAGGCACCACGGCCCCGCGATGCAGTCCGAATCCAGGAGGACGGGCGATCCCAGCGGCGCCAGGGCGCCCAGGAGGCGGCCGAAGGCTGTGTTTGCTTGCTGGCCAGCGGATGCGGTCCAACGGTTCCCTGTACGGCAGCTCAAATAGACGTTTGGCTTCGCAGGGCGTCCTCGCCGCCATTTGACAAGCTGAAGTAATATGACTTCGCAATATGAAATGGATCTAAACTTACTCTGTTACGAGCGCCTTCATTTCATGCTGACGGCCAACCAATTTGACCTCATCATTTCACATGCACACTTAGGCGTTTGATATGAAAGCACAGATCGCACTCACAGTTTTGTTAAACACACCGAGTAAGGAACTGTATGCCAGCATGGAGAAAGTATGAGAGGGCGATCTGCTGGACGAGCAGGCGTGGAGGTCGTTGTGTAGTGGTCGTTGTCAAGATGGAGAACAACCTCATCCGGCACTTGCTTGCATCGAGAAATACACCAATGCAAGCATCGCTCAAATCTCTAAGGTTGTAATGGCAATAGCGGCAATTCGTACTGCCTAGCTTGACACTGAAGTATATTCCTTCCAGGGTATATTCTATATTGCCAGAGTATATTCAGCATCCAGCTCGAGTCATCATAAATACGATGCAATCGTAATCTACACAACTTGCACTCATTATCATTCCAACTGTGCTGTTGAAAATTTGCGAATCAAGGGCTCAGTTCAAATCTATATACATGATACCTTGGTGCACGGTGGTTGTACAACCAACTGTCTGTAGTGCAAGCGGCGGCTGGTTCGCGGGCATACAACAGGCATACGGAGTTGCACACGAATTAAACAACCGACGCAAAGGATACTGTCACGAGGAGTAAAGGATGTTTGTTTGTCTTTACGTAAGTTTCCGGAGCAACTAATAAAGCTAGCTGCGGCCGCTTTCGGTCAAAGCGGCTACAAGTTTTTTAATCCGAAAGCGGCCTTGGCTGAAGGAATATACTTCAGTTGGGTTCATCAGCCACTCGGATAGATGCGGACTAAGCCATGAAGAAGTCTAGGAAGCAGCCTCACCCGGGGGCCAAGCCAATTGTGTCTCCGGAGACGAAAGCCAGCGCTGCAGCGGTAACCGCAGCGCAAACGTTCGCGACGACATGCCGGGAAATTGCTGCCTTCTGGGTCGCGCAGGGCGCCAACGGCGCTCGGTCCGGCCCGCTGCCAGCGAGCATGCTGAGGACTTTGATCAAGACGGCAACCGCGTTCTTTATAAACGTCGAGGGTGCCATGCTTGCCGTTACCTCGCGCCTTCTGTGGGCTAACTCCGAGACGCGCATGGCACTTCTGCAGCTGCAAGCCCTGTCGCTGCGAGTCCTCGCAGAGGAGGACTCGCTGTCCTCCACCGACTGCGAATTGTACTGCAACGTGTTCCACAATATCGTCAGGACGCTGAATGTGCTTGCAAAAGAAGACGACAGCTCGCTGACGCTGACCGTCGTCGACCTGGCATTGCGCATGGACGTCCTGCCAGCGGCGGCCGCTGCCCTGGCTGCCTTGAGGGGCGACGGACGGCTGCTGGCCACCCTGCGACTCCTGTGTACCACCTGTGCCTTCATCGGGATGTTGGTATGTGTCGCTTCGCCGTCGCCAGCACGCAAAGCCTCTCCATCCGAGCCGCAACCGCGGCCACCGGGACCCGACGTGATCGCTGTGATCGACCTGCTCGCGCGCAGCGGCCTGATGGAGCAGGCCACATGCGCCCTTGTGCGCGCCGGGGTGGGGTGCAGCGATGACCTAGCAGCCGACGGCGACCACGACCACGACAGCAGGACCTCGCCGGTGCAGGCGTCGGGATCCAGCAGCGAGCCCAGCTTCATTTCGGAGTCTGCCGAACTGTATGACGGCGTCATGAAACATGCCCACCTGCTTCACCAGGTGTTCGCCAACGCAGTCAAGGTGGTGCCCAAGCGCCTGACCAGCCGTTACGATGTCTTAGTCAGCAGCACCGCCGCCGTGGCCGCTGGGCCGTGCTTCCAGTACAGCGCTGCGGCGTTCATGGTGGCGCAGCTGGCGGCAGCGGACGGCGGCACGCAGTACGGCCTCTCTGCGGCTCAGTCGCTGCCGCCGTCGTTCGATCCGTCGGGGGACAACACCTCCGGGCCGGCAAACGTGGCTGCGGCGGCGGCCGTCGCCGCCGCAGGCGGGCGCGGTGCCCAGCAACGTCTGATGCCGCAGCCGCAGGTGCCTCTGCAGCTCGGCAGCATGCCGTGGTCGCTCATGGTTTGGAGGTGGTGTTTCGAGCAGTCGCCGCCGGTGCCCGTGCGGCCCCTCAGCCGAGGCTCCATCTGGCAGCTGGCGCTCCGGGCAGCTCGCGTCGCCACAGCCTCCTGTCGCTTCCATTTGGGGCTCCAGGGCCTGGCGAGGGAGCCGCCAGCCGCAGCCCAGCCGCCGCCGCAGCAGCAGGGGGGCAACGACGGGCCTGCATTGCTGGTGCCGTTGAGCAAGAACGGTTGCACGCAGCTGTTGATAGAGGCACTGAGGTGTGCCGCCGTGGCCTGCCCGCTTCGGCTGCAGCGGCGCCCGCCCAGTCAGGGAGCCGTGGCGGGCGGTGGTCCGGGTTTGGCAGCGGCGGCGGGCGCGGCGCGGCGTAAGGCCCTGGAGTGGTGGAGTGTGGCAGTGCCGGGGATGCACGCGGTGCTGTCAAGCGCCGAGGCCATGGGCGCTATGCCGCTGGAAGAGATCCGCCCAGTGATCAATCCAAACGTGCTGCCCGATCTGGATCTAGATCCGGGCTTGAGCTGGCTGAAAGGTTCGAACAGCGAAGGTGGGTGACGCCCGGGCACCGCTCGCACCGCTCACACGTCAACCCTTTGCCATACATTTGTGTTTGCCATATCTCGCATTTCCACGGCAGGTACTTGCCGCGTGGACGTTTCGCTTCGTTGACGCCGTGCTGGGTGTGCTCGGGTTCGGCCTGGGATTGTTTTTTTTGGTCCCTGACCACACTGCTTGAAACCTAGCCTTCGTTGACAAGGTGACTACCTGTCGAACCCGCCTCCAACCTGGCGTCGATCCCACATCCCAGCCGGTGACGGTGACATGTCAGTCAGCGCGACCCATGGGGCGGTGCCCAGGGTCGTTGACCCATTGGACTGTTTCACGTGCTGGCCCGTCTCGCCCTTGCAACCAAGCAACTCACAAACCAACTCGTTGCGGCGCACCCACTCCCGGACCAAGGAACCGACCAACCCAACCAACTGACCAACCCAACCGACCAACCCGACCAACCCAACCAACCGACCAACCCCGTGCGGCGCTTCCTCCATACATTTGCAGGGAGCGGCGACCTGGACCCCGCAGCCCCGTCGCCAGTGGCGCCGCCGGTCCTCGAGGCGTTGCTCACGGCCGGGTTCATACCCCTCCTGGAGCGAGCCGTTCGCGCGCAGCAGCGCTACTCCGATCTCCCATTGACCGCGTGCGATCTCTGGGACCGGTTACATGTCCTCAAATGGCCGACCCTTGGGTTCCTGCTGGCGTACGGCGAGCCACGTCAGGTGGGGTCCCTCCTCGCCACCTTGGGCAAGCTGGCGGCCAAGTGTGTGGAGCCGCTGGCGTCCAAACCGACGCCCGCTGCTGGTGGCGCCGGCGCTGGCGGAGCCGCCGCGACGGAGGGGGCCGGCTGCAGCAGCGGCACCGGGTATGTCATGGGCGAGATGTTTATCGTCGTCCATCTGCTAGCCGAGAGGCTGGGCTTGCGCAGCTGGGTGGTGTGCGCGGAGAGGGCGGCGGTGCGGCTGCGGGCCGGGGATGCCGGTCGCCCGGAGAACGCGCCGGGGGCGGATGACGGGCTGGCTCACGCTCACGCTCCGGATCCCGATCAGGTTGGTGCCGAGGCCGCGCACCAACGAGAGTATCCGGATCAGCCTCACCAGCAGCACCATCTCCGGCGGCAGCAGCAGCAGCAGCAGCAGGCGCCGCTGCGGCAGATCATGAGGTGCACACTCCTGGCCGCCAGGCTCATCCTGCCCCACCTGGCCACCATTGTCAAGGCGAGCTGGCCGGCGAGCAGCCCCGGTCCGGGCTGGCAGCTGGTCGAGTTCCACCTCACGGCAGCGGTCACGCTGCTTCGATGGCTGCCGGCGCTACTGGCCGCACATGCGATGGCCCGCGGCCGCCTGGCGTTGCCCCCTCCGCAGCAGCACCCGCAGCAGCAGCCGGCGGGACCCGGCGCCGCGGCTGGCCTCCGCGAACTGCTCCTGGAGCAGCTGACCGCCATCGACGTTTTGGATCGGGTGCTGCGTTACTACATGGAAGAGCTGCCCAATTTCGCAGAATGCGCGGCGGTGCTGCCGCTGACAGACCCGATGGCAGAACTGGCGCTGTGTGCGAAGACGCTGGCGGCGCTCGTGTTGGAGTTCCCCGACCAGGTGGCGGCGGCGATGCGGCAGGGCCGGCTGCTCCCGGCTGCCGACCTGAGAACCGTGCTGGGCTTGCCCTCGGACGGCTTGACGAAGGGGGCGGAGCCGCTCGGGGGACCCTGGGCGCCGTGGCTGGCGGCGCGGCTGAGTGAGCTGGAGGGCGGCGCGGCGCAGGGGGCCCCTGCCCCTGCTGCGCGGCCCGCCGTCCGGCCAGAGATGGGATTGAGCGCCCCGGGGCTGTCGGGCGCGGGTGCGGATGTGGGGCAGCGCGAGGCGGCGGAGGCGGGAGCAGCCGCCGAGGCGGAGGCGGATACCGTCGACGTCCCCGAACAGGTGGCCCGCTGGGCACTCGGGGTTGCGGCCTACGAGTTGGGCGCGCAGCTGTTGACGGAGATGTGGGAGCTGCAGCGGGAGAGCGAGGAGGAGGGCGGCAGTGGGTCCAGCAGCGGAGGAGGTAGGGGCGTGCAGCTGCCGCAGCGCTGCAGCAACCCGCGCTGCAGCAGCTTCGTTGGGGACAGCGAGGCGGGGCGGCCGCTGCTGCGGTGTAACGGCTGCGGGGGACCGCAGTACTGCTGCAGGGGCTGCCAGGTGGCGCACTGGAAGGAGAGGCACAGGGCGGAGTGCAGCCGTGGCAAGCCGGGGCCGACGGGCGGCGGGGTGGCGGCGGCTCCGGCGGCGGCTGCCTCGGGCAGCTCGCCCTCGGCCTCGTGAGAGCAGGGACGTGCGTGAGGGGAGGGGCGGCAGCCTGGAAGGAGGGAGGCTGGGGTCGGCAAGGGTCTGGGTGGTCAAGTACCGCAATGGAGAATGGACCATCCAGTACCTGAGGACCTGACCGGCGTCGGACTGTGTGGGAGGCGGCCCCAGCGGCAGATGGCGGACAATTCGTCGTGTTGGGAGGTTTGAAGAGGGGAAACCTCCAAGGGTTTGAAGAGGGGAAACCCTTGGGGTCGCATCCTTTTGGCGTGTGGTGTCCTTCGTTGTCCTTCAATTGGGACGTGGAGGGGGCCGGGGCGACAGGATCGCGCATCGATTGTACGCATCCATGCAATCATTTGCCTTGTTCTCTTGTTCTCGACCCGTGGGGCGCGTGGCTCGTCCGCGGTCTCGCGGCCGCTCTGCACCGGACGTTGTATGTGGTGTAGGTTGCCGGGTATTCGGGTGCGGCAGCTGTGGGGTGCAGCAGCGCTTTTGCGTGCAAACGCTGCAAGGGATGTGAGAAGGCGGCAACGGTGTCTTGCAGCTCGTGCGCTCGAGTTTGTCAATCAGTTGCCTGAGCCACTTCGTGCTGGACTGGGCCCCATCAGCAACATCGGGCAGATAATGTTAAACCCATGTGAATTCCGACTGGGGGATCGCATGGGCCAATAAATCCAACCGTGACCCCACTTACCTACCTAATAAGCCGCCTCATCCAAGCACGGTTGGCACCGCCCAGGAACCAAACAGGCGCGGGATAGTGTCGAATGCGTTGAAATGATGCAGACGGATGCGAGGATGGTTGTTTGCGCCAAACGATGATGTATTTCCAAAGGGGTACGGCGTACGGTACGGCATGAGAATATGACCGTGAGTCCATGACATGAGCACATGACCTCTTGAAAGGATGTAGGGGCTCATTGGGGCGTCGTACGGTGGCACGGGGGCGAGGGCCGCTGTCCGGCTGCGGTGGGGCCTGATGCCGTCCGTGTCGGCCATCTACGGATGTCGTACATTTGCTGACGAGGCGGGGGTAACTGCGGTAAGCCTTGGTCGAAGAGGCAAACGGCTGCGTCGCCAACATCCCTTCCACCGCTCCGACACCGGCACAGCATCGCAGCGCGCTGCGGTCAGTGGGCAGCATCACCCCCATCGCCACCACCGCCACCACCAACCTTCCTTCCGTAACTTCCAACCGAGGCCCCGCACTGCCAACCCACACCGCGCCCCGCCGCACACTGACCGAGAGATCCGAAAGCGCTCGCGCGGTGCTCTCGTCGTTGGCGGCAGTGTTGCAGTGCAGCCACCCTCGGAAAGCGCCCCCTTCGCGGCCCTCCCCTCCCCTCCCCTTACCTAACCTACCCCCGGGGTGGACAGGGTTGGACAGCTGCCCCTGACCAACCTGCACATGCCCACAGGCCACAGCCTGACCGACCGGACGGCACCCGCCCACATTCGAACCGGCTGCGGGGCGGTGCGGGCCAGACCTGAACAGCACGCAGCACAGCGGGGTAGACCCCCGACAACGTAGGAACCACAGCCCATCAGCCTCAAACTCAAAGCCTCCCTCACTTGCCCCTTAGCAGCTCATCGCCTCCCAGGGTAGTTTGCTCCGGGTTGAACTGTCAGGTAGAATCAGTCGGGCGGGCGGTAGGTAGGAAATGGATAGGGTGGTGGGTCGGAACGCGGATTAAGGTTGGCCAATCCAATGCCAGACATTACCATGACTGAGGTGACGGTGTACCAAAACCCCGGAAAGCCAGTCCGGCAGGATCCCAACGAAAGAACCGAACAAGCCCTTGCTCTTAACCTCTTTGCCCCCCAACATACACACACAGGCGAGTTCATGAGACCGCTTCTCCCCCTCCTCTCCGATACACACCTTCATCTCCGTGACACAGCCAGGCAGACAGACAGACAGACACACACACACAGACGGCCCAGACAGCGCATTACCGCCCGCCGTCCGCATCCTCCTCCTCCAAGGGGGCGGCCGACGACAGCCATCGTCGTACCCAAGTATGGGGCGTGTATTTGCCAACCCACCACCCCCGGCACTATGTCGTCACGGCCCCCGGATGCCCGCCCCTACCCCGTCAACCCCTCTCCCTCCCTCCCCGCGGCGCTCCCCAGCACGGCCCCGCTCCATCGAGGCCGCCTACGCCGCCGCCGCCTCCGCTGGCTCCGCAGCGCCCGAGTCCACGAGCATCGGCTCCGCCGCTGCCGCCGCCGGAGCCTCCGCCGTTGCCCCTGTCGCTGCTGGCGACAGCCCCAGGTCGGGCCCAGCTGCGTGCCCCCCATCCTCGGGGACGCTCCCTGCACCTGCACCTGCACCTGCACCCGCACCTGCACCTGCACCTGCACCTGCACCCGGCTCGAGTGAGGTCGGCGATGGTCCATTCGTCGCCACCCCTGCCACCGCGGCCTCGGCCTCCGCAGGGCCCGCCCCAGCCGCAGGGGCCCCGCCGCCAGCACCCGGCCCTCCCGCCGCTGCCGCCTCCGCTGCTGGCGCACCCGGCAGCTGCCCTGGAGCCGCCTCCGCCGGCGCCGCCGCGACCTCCGCCGCCTCCGCTGCGGCCTCTCCCATCTGCACATCGGCCGGCGGCGCCGGCTGCTGCTGCTGCTGCTCCTCCTCCTCCTCCCGCTGCTGCCGTTGCTGCTCCTGTTGCTGCTCCTGCTGCTGCTGTGCAAGGGCCAGCGCCTGCTGCTGCTGCTGCGCCGCCAGAGCAAGTGCCTGCTGTGCCTGCGCCTGCAGCTGCTCCCGCCGCCGCCGCCGCCGCCGCCGCGCCGCGGCCGCCGCCGACTCGGCGTCGCTATCCACATCGTCCTCCCCCCCGCAGCTCTCAATGTCGGTCGCATCCGGTCCCTCATCCAGGTCCGTGTCCACCTCCCCGTCCAGCGCCTGCATCAGAACCGACAGCTCCGACCGCATCACCCAAGGCGTCACCGGCGGCCGCCCGGTCGCCGCCGCCGCCGCGGCGACGGCGGCGGCGCGCGCACTGGGTCCGGCGTAGTCCAGGAAGGGCGACGGCAGGTGCTGCTGCTGCGGCTGTTGCTGCTGCTGTTGCTGGTGGTACTGTTGGAGCTGCTGCATGCTCTGGTGCTGGGCGTGTGCGGCAGCGGCGGACATGTAGTAGTCGTCCTCGCTCAAGGGCTGGTAGCGTGGGCGGGAGGTGGGCGGGCGGGCGGACGGGTAAAGGGGATGGGGAGAGCGAGGTAGGGCCTATCCGGTGGCGCGGTGGGGCCTGACCGGTGCGCCAAGGTGGCGCGGTTTCGCTTTCGCAGTGTGTGGCGAGGAGTCTACGACCGTCACCGATGACCCGCGGGGTCCACTGTAACATCATTTAATAGAATAAAGGGAGCGGATGGCAGATGTTGGATGTTGGATGGTGGAAGGCGGAGGGCGGATGGCGGAGGGAGTGGTGTGTTGGTAAAGGAGTTTGTCTGGCTGGGCTGACTGGCCAGATCTAGGGAGGGAAGACCCGCGTGGGGGCGGCAAGGGGGCAAGGAAGGGCCCACCCGACCCGACCCAGAACCAAACCCGGCCTGCGGGAGGCGGGGCTGCGGGAGGCGGGGCTGCGGGAGGCGGGGCTGACGCACGCAGCAGGCGGAAGCACGCCACCGCGCCACCGGTTCGGGTCGGATCGGTCGGGAGTGTTTCCTTTGCTGTACGGTTGGCACACATTAAAACACTCAGCGCCAGCGTAGCTCAACAATGCTCATCTCGGCGATGCTCATCTCGCCAAAGACCAATCAGTACGAACCCCTGCCGTATCGTACCGTACCGTACCGTGCCGTACCTGGCCGCCGCCGAATGCGTCATTCCGGTCTGCAGCAGCAGCAGCTGCAGCCGCCGCCGCCGCCGTCATGGAGTCGTACCGGCCGACGCCGACGCCGGCGCCCGGCGTCCCCGGCGGCGCGCCACCGCCGCCGCCGCCCAGCCCCAGCCAGGCTCGGATGCCCTCCGCCATCTCCGACCACAGCACCTGAAGGCAGACGTAGTTGTTGCCACCTGCGGGTCGGGGCGGCCGTGGCGTCGGGGCGCCAGGACCTCGTTGGGTTGTGCACAAGGACCCACTCCCCGGGTCGGGCGGGTCTCTTCTCTAAACCCACTCCCCGGTGCGTCTGGGTTATGCTACTCGCTTTAACCCCCAGGGGCGCCCGGACCCCGTTGCGTCCAGACTTACACGAGTAAGGAACCCCGCACCGGTGGCAGCAGCGCAGCTTCAAACGTCTATGTCCACCGATTTCCTGTAACCCCCTCCCCGGTGCGTCCGGGTTCTCGTTTTAAGGAATCCCCCCCCCCGGGTCGATGCCCGTCCCACCCACCGTCCGCCAGCTCCCTCAGCCTCGTCTCCCAGGCGCCCCGCCTCGCGAACAGCCCCTGGCCCTTCTCCGTCATCAGCGCGTCGTGCAGCTCCAACATGCTGGCAGAGGTGGCGCCCACCGCCGCCGCCACCGCCGCAGCGGCCGCCGCGTCCGCGGCCGCACCGGCCCCTGCGGGGCCGGCGCCGGCCGCAGCAGCAGCCTGCGGCTGCTGTTGCGGCAGCGGCGGCGGCGGAGCCGCCGCCGCCGCCGCGGCCGCCGCGGCCGCCGCCGCAGGCTGCGGCGGCGGCGGCGGTGTCGGCGCCGGAGGCGCCGGGGGCGTGGCCGCGGGCGAGTCGGCGCCGCCGACGTTGCGCGTGAGGCTGCGCCGCCAGCCGGGCCGCAGGTTCCTCCAGTTGGGGGAGACGCAGTTCCAGGGGACGGCCTCCTCCAGGGCCAGCAGCTCGCGGCGGATGCAGCGCACGAGCTCCTT
Organism: Eudorina sp. 2006-703-Eu-15; assembly: GCA_003117195.1. Lineage (NCBI taxonomy): Eukaryota > Viridiplantae > Chlorophyta > Chlorophyceae > Chlamydomonadales > Volvocaceae > Eudorina > Eudorina sp. 2006-703-Eu-15. The sequence continues at coordinate 484,698 of BDSI01000065.1, read as the reverse complement.
GATGCGGGAGGTGCCGCCGCGGCCGGGCGCGAAGGCGACTGCGAGACGGAGGACGGGAGAACGGAGGGCAGGACGAGCTCACAGGAGGTCGCATCAGGTCCGGTCAGGTGAGGTGCCCCACCCCTCACGGCTCAGGTAGGGGCCCATCCCGACGCAGCCCTACATGGATTTCTACATGTGGGAAAGAGGGCATCACGCCGAGGGATCATCGCAGTCACGCGCGAGGCATATCGGCTCAACATCGACGAGCCACGCGCCAGCAGCCTTCCGCGGCCTCTCCTGTCCATCCTCCCCTCCCCTTCCTCCGCGTCCCTCCCAGGCTTTTTCCCTCCCTCCCTCCCCTCGCTCCCTCCCCTCCCTCCCTCCCTCGCCCCCTCCCTCCCTCTCCCCGCCGCCACCGCCGCCACACACCTCGCGCCGGAGGAAGCGCCTCCAGCACCAACGACGGACGGATCGTGGGGTCCGGCGTCGGCCTCTTGTACGGCCTCCCCTGCTCGTCCAGGTACGGCAACCCGGGGGGCCCCATGACGCCACCCGCGTCCGAGGGCCCGCGCCGGCCGGGCGGCGGCACCGGCCAGGCGGCCGTCGGGGCTTGCATTCCACCTGCCGGCCCCACTGCCGCCGCGGGTGCCGCCGTTGCTCCTCCGGTGGGCAGGGACCCTCCTACGGGCACTGCCGGCCCCATGCCCGACCCCATGCCCGGGACCATGCCTTGAGGTGACGGTCCGACGGCGGGGGGCCCCAGCGCTGGGTTGAACCCCACGGGCTGCGTCTGAACCAGCTGGAGGTAGCGCTGCTGCAGCTTGACGGTCCGGCCTGCGGGCGGGGGGGGGGGGGTTTGGCGGGCGGTCAGCCTTGATTCAGGGGCGGGCGGGCGAGCGGAGCGCCCGCCCGCAGTTCTCCACACAAAGTCGCTTCAAGACAAGAAACAGTGACAGCTGCTGCCACCGGACCGACGGACGGGTCGTGGAAGCAATGCGATCGCGACATCCCGGTAGCCCTCTCCACCATGGCCCCCTGTTGCTGTGGCAGCAGCGCAGTTTCAATCCCGTTGTCCACCAATTTCCTACACCCTCCCCTCCCCTCCCCCTGGCACCCCCTCCCCCCTCGCACCCCCTCCCCTCCCCTCCCCTCCCCCTGGCACCCCCTCCCCCTGGCACCTCCTCCCCCTCGCACCCGCACCCGCTCCCCCTCTCACCCAGTTTGGGCACCTGCAGCTCCACCCAGCCGTTGTGCTCCACCCGCGCCACCCAGGCGTCCTGACCCAGCAGCTCCGGGTCAGCGCTCTTGTTGGCGCTGCGGATCACCACCCTAAGGGGGGGACGGGGAGGGCACACACACCCGTGCAACACCCGTACAACACGCGTACAAAACCCGACTACCTGCGCCCACATCGCAGCGCAGCTGCGTTCGCGAGGCCACGGCCGCAGCGTCCCCGCGTCTATTTAACTAACGCACGAGGTGGACTCGTTGACCGCTCCCGAGCGCCCGCCCCTAGGTCCCCGATCCTGAATGCGCCCGCCCCTGCTCACCAGTCTCCCCGCCGCAGCTCCCGCACGCGGCCCGGACCGCCGCCCGACATGTCCATCGGCTCGCAGCTTCCACCGCGTTTGAACCGGCCATCCGGATCCGACAGCCGCCGCTCACCCACCACCACCACACCGCCGGCCGCCGGCGGGTAGCCCCCGCCTGGCGCCAGCGTGCCGCCGCCGCCGCCGCCGCCAGGCGGGGGATACGGCCCGGGCTGGCCGGGTGCCGTGCTCCCGGCTGCCGGAGACGGCATGGCGGCGGGGTGCTGCGGCTTCAGGCGGTTCATGATGGCGTGGAGGTTCAGCTGGAAGCAGGGTCGGGGCAGGGGAGGGATACAGGGAATTGGTAGGGGAGGGGTCAGGGGAGGGAGGTTCAGGGATGCAGGACGAAGAGTGCAGTACATACGGGTGCCTGCGTGGCTGGTTGCTTGGGGAAGGGTACTGAGGGTTGCATGGTTCTGTAAGCCCACGTTATGCGTCCCCTGAGCGGTGGAAGGCAGTTAAAAGCGTCGAGTCACGCATAAGAGAGATGAGAGAGAGAAGACACGGTGGCTGGCAGTGTAAGCGTCAAGTCACGCAGCGCGTAGATGTGCCGCGCTGGGTGCGGCGCGTCTGTCCAGGCCGATGGGACCCCGGCCCAGGGTCAGGGCCAGGGTCAGGCAAACACACCTTGATGGTCCTGGCGGCCGCTTGTGCCGCTTGCGCCGCGTCCTGTCGCCGCACTGCCGCCACGAAGGCCGGATCCTGAAGCAGGTACCCGCATATGGGGTCCTGCAGGGCGCAGCGGACGAAAGGGCCGCAGGCGCGGCCGGCAAGCGACCATGACCATGGTTGGGACAAGCCGGCGAAGTCAGTATGTGTATGAAAGGGTATGGCGCTGCCGCACGAGTTGCCGTTTAACATCTGAGTTGCCGTCTGATTGGGAGGTGAACGCGTGGACTCGGTGTGGCGACACCCCGTGCACATACTTGGCTGAGCTGCGTCGTGGCTGCAGTAGGGGTCGTCGCTGTCGACTGCGTACTGGGCGGAGGCATAGAGGAGGGAACCGCTTGTAATGTCAACGGGGTTGCAGTCACCAGTTGTTGTTGTTGTTGTTGTTGTTGTTGTTGCTGCTGCTGCTGCTGTACAGCACCTCCAATTGCTTCAACGACAGGGTCCTCATTGCTGGGCGTTAATGTCGCCAGGGGATTTGGCCCGGCAACCGCAGCTGCGTCGGTCATGTTTCCGCTACTTTCGTGCATTTCTGTCAATTATAGTCCACAGCCATGTACACTTATCTTGTGTGTTCGACATGAGTAATAATATCGTGCATTCGTATCGGCAAAATTGCTTGACAGTAAGATTATGTGGGCTACTTTAGTGCTGTATACCGTTATAGCAATCAATGATGCAAGAACTTTGTATCACGAGGTTTGGATTAATTTCAACGGTTAAAAAGGTGCGGGCCCAGGGTCTATTAATGATGACGTACAGTAAAGTACGGCCAATCCCAATTTGGACTGAACTACCAGCTCCTGAGCTCCATGACTTACCGCGTGCTCGACCGTTTTCAGAGAAAGCATTTGTGGATATTCCGGTCACTCCACATTGCCAATGCCAGTACGCTACGCCATAGTGGGCCCACGCACCTGCAGGTGCTCCTTCGTTCGGGTCCGGTGATAGACGCCGTTGGCCAGACACAAGAGCAGCATGCACAAACTTGACAATACGCGCATAAAGATGGCAAATGCGGCCCAAAGGCCTGAATTATGTTTAATACATTTGTCTCTCGTCACGTATGTATGCATCTCCTTCGGTAAAACCTTTTTTGGGCGGGGCCCCAGCGCGAAGCGCGTTCGGGGGGCCCCGCCCCCTAGGATTGCCCATGTCCGTGTGTGTGTGTGTGTGTGTGTGTGTGTGTGTGTGTGTGTGTGTGTGTGTGTGTGTCCGGTAACGGCAAAACGTTCATTATCCGCTAAACTAATTCGCAATGTTTGTCATATTAATTGTCCTCTATTGCAAGGTAACTTTGGTTTGGCTGAAAAAAATTCTTTGCGCACAAACGGTCAAAGTAAAGCTCCGCGGTCTCCATGGACCCGAGTCAACATCCACCCAACGCCTCTCGCGCTCATGTTTGTTGCAACAGGTGCCGCGTGATGAATACTTGGATTAGGAATGGGCGGCGCGTGCTAAATTGAACTTCGATAGTGTTCTGATGTTTGAACAACAAGATACCACCAACATCAAGATTTGCCTTTCTGTCTTGCCAGATGAATACAAAGCAACAATATGTATTGAATCAAAGTTTCAAGATGCAAAGGGATCGCGTACCGAGTGCCAACGAGTTCTCCAGTTCCGATGGCCCAAAGTCCGGGTCTCACCGAGGCTTTTTCGCACCCTGTTTTTGCCTTATATTTGCTATGTAACTATTGATAGCAAACTTTAGAGGTTCACGTCTGCTGCGGGTGTGCAACTGAAGGGTTGCATGCCTGCCGACGGACCAAACAACTACAGTTTCACGGCAAAACAAGGATGCTTCAAGCTTGCTTTGTGATCATCTGCTTGACAGACGGATGTGGTAGTGCAGAGGCGACTATCGTTACCATAGTGCCGATACGGTGACCGCCGTCGCCGGCGGCGCGTACTGCAGGATGGTTTCGGGGCTGCCGACGTGTTTGAGCTTGGTGAATCTATGCACGCCGATCCCCCTTCAACATCAACGACACCCCCAATGTCAACCTTTCACTTTCTCACACTGTTGCGCGGTAATAGAGTTTTCCTTCTAAAGCAAGCGGCCTGTACGGATTATAAGGGGCCCCGCCCTTTTCCGGCTTCGAGGAAGCCGACCCCTGCTTGTCCCTGGACGACAGCCCTCTGTCATCATTCACACGTATGCATCATCACATCACCTCACGCTATACCATTATTAACCCTGAGTCGCAGACAAGAGGAAGGACGCTACCCCCATACACATACGTGTTGTATTCACCCGCGAGATTCAAGCGCATACTGAACGACTCATCGTACAGTCAAAGCATTACTGCTACTCTGCGAGGTGTGGGGATTGAACCCACGCAGTCGTACGACTAAGAGATCTTAAGTCACTCCCCTTAGACCACTCGGGCAACCTCGCTTCGGGCGGATGTTCAACATTGAAAAATGGAACAACATGACAGCTACATGCATCAGTAGGAGGCCTCCCGGCGAGGCTGGTACTCAACGGCCTCACGATGAGCTTCAGTAAGGCAGGGCCGGGTGGCCAGTGGCACCGTTGATCAGTCATGCGTTCAAGAGGTACACCTCAAGTGGGGACTGTGCAGCAACCGTACGACACGGGCGTTTGCTTTCGGGATCTCGAATCCCGCAAGCAACACACATCCGTGCAATGCTGCCTCCGTCACAAACGTCAGTCAGGGGCGGAGCTCGACGCTGGAGGCAGCCACCGGATCGGCGCAGGGTGTTCCCGCATGTCCCTCGCAAAACATTTGGCGAAACACAAACGAATGGAGCTCCAAATGGCCCCAACAGCCGGCTTACTTAGGAAGCACGGTGGGTGCCAGGGTTTGCACTGCTATCCACACCCGCACCGAATGAGTGAATGGCATTGCAGCGCGCCTGTTGACATCCCGAGCGGCCTCACGAAAAAGTCCGCTCAGAGAAAGAAACTTTACAGATATTACACCTTTGCCGATGTGTATCATTGCGGTGCCTCTTTTCCTTCCCCAGGAGGAACTGGGAACCAATCACGTGTAGGTTAAGCACACCCTAGACGAAGAAGGTTGCCCCCGTGGGACCCCGTTTGCCACCTAGCTCACAGCGTTGCCCCCACGGGGCCTACCGCATTGCCATCAGGTACAGTTCCGGTAGGCCCACAGATGCAAGCTGAACTTGGGCGACCTACTTCGAAGGGGGGCGCATCCGGGAGGCTCCGGGACGCTTCGGGTGGGCAGGGGATCGCACATTTGACCTCAGACGAAAGCGTACTTGGCGCAACGTGTCCTACTGCTCCTACACGCATTAATGCCGCCCTTGCGCCATGTGTCCTTTGATAATGAATACGCGCCGTCGGGAACTTGTGTTACTAAAGACACATGCCTCGCCCGAATAACACAACTCTACCTACTCTTCAAAGATGCGGAATGATGCTTTGCAAGCACAGGTGTGCGGTGCTAGTAGCTCCCCTTTTCAGTTATAATCGCGGTACCTGTACGGCGACTGCTGGAAGAAGTGTGACAAGTTTAGGGGCAGGCTTCTATACCAAAATTATGTTGTGTGCGTATCCGTTACCTGAAACTTTAGTTTCATTCTCACTTTCGGATGCTTCCGTGTATTACAGATCATCCTTGTGCATACGGTCTGAGCGTGCCCAAGGAATGCACAAAACTGCCTAGTACAATACTTCGGTAGTGAATGTATTTATGCGATTCTGCTTCCTTACAGCCCGGAATGATGCATCGTCTGGAGGACTCCTGAGCTATACCTTTATTGCAGCTGTCACCATACATGGGGCGAAGTTTATTTATACGGGTGCTAGTCGGGGTGTTCATCTTGTTTCCGGTCACCCGGACCTTGGCGGCACACGGAAACTGCCAAACAAATATCACAAGCATCCAACATGATGCGCTTGTATCCTTATATAATATCTCGGGAGGAGAAAACTGGACAAACAACACGGGCTGGCTTCAGAACATTGAGTGCAAGTCTTCAAATGTCATCCTTCCGAACTACTGCTGCTGGGCTGGCGTGAGGTGTTGTCTCTCAGCAGACAACGAGACGGAAGATTACGATGCCTCGTTGTGCGCTCAATACCAGTGCAACTGCCACGTCGGGGCTGTCATTGGTCTCGCGCTGGGCCGCAACAACCTGCGAGGTGCTCTCTTACAAGACATCCTCAGTGGGCAGTTCCTGGACGCCATGTCATGCAGCTTGCGCGTTTTTTTCCTTGGCGGTAACGGTGAGGAGGTGCAGCGCTTCTCACGCCGTCACACAGGCGCTGGAAACCGGGGCGTTGACGGGTTGGGTGTCACTGCACTGCGAGAAGGCGTCACCCAAGGGATACGGACACTCGTCGGGGTGTGGCGGCAGCTAGACTGGTTGCCAGGGTTGTGGTTCAGGGAAGAGGTGGCAAGATGCGCTTGTTACTGACGGCCCTGCATTGAGTCGGAGGCGGTGCAGTACGCGGGGCGCCTTGGCTACCAGTCGCTCACAATGAAATGCTCGAGAATGCCAAGAGGATGTCTATCCAGTCTTGGAAGTCTTTCCCCTCACCCTTCAAAGCATGTAACCGCATGTGTCATCTCGCACGAGTAAGCGGGCATTCACCCTCCATGTGGGCCAGTTAACGGCGTTGGCAGCCAGTCCAGCACGGGGGCGCGGACACGCCATGGCGCATAGGTTTCACACGCCATGTCTGATGTGCTATTTGTGGCATCACATTGCATACCATTGCATCACACGACCCACAACAAACCTGCGCGAACACCGGCTGGCTGGCCCCTCCTGCAGGCCTGAGCGGAACTATACCCGGAGATATCCGAACGCTGGCTGATCTGCGCATTGTCTCCTTCAGCTCCAACAGTAAGTTGGTTCGGCCGCAGCGCAGGGGGGAGTGAAGGGGGCGGTTCAGGGAGAGCGTCTCAGAAGACTCTCCCGGAGCGATGGTGCAGCTTATTTCTGCCTGCCTTCTGCAGCCCTTGAGGCGTTGAGGGTCGTGAGGCAACGCTTTGCTTTCCTTAGGGATACACAGGCGGCGGCAGGCTTCATGGATGACGGCTTCAGGCCAGCCTAGCACCCAACACAGCTGTTGGTTCAGGCTTCATGTTTTGGTTCAGTGCAAGCAAACACTTCTCCGGGGACCCTCTCTGGGGGCGTGTGGAACATTGCCGCACAGCCGAGGGAAGCTATCGTGTCCGGGGCTGGTGGCGCATGCGCGATGGATTTGAGGCTGTGCTAAGGGGTCCTGAGGACACCTCGACGGATGGGATGCGGAGCCCTCTCGCGCCACTGCATCAACCAGCCTCTAGCCTCCGTAACAAAGAGGAGGTAGTGTATCGGCGGGACGACACGGAAACGCCCGGTGGAAGCCTCTTCAAAAACATGTGGTCGAGATCCCCGGATGCTGGCGGCGATCTTGCCGATCTTCTCAGGGGTGCTGAAGCGCTCCCGGCATGGTGGACCACCGGGGGCGCTCCGTGCCGCGGCGCAAGTGTACGTGCTTCCATCTCGGGCAGCTTGTGCGCATCTTGGCTTCTTGTATGCATATGGGTATACGTGCACGTTCAGCCGCCGAATCCCTTTCACCGGGTCATTGCTGGCAGCCGAATCCGTCTCAGCACACGCCGCCCCGGGTCATTGTGGTTCCTCCCTTCCCTCTCAATCACATCAATCAATCTGGTTCCTGGCAGATTTGACGGGTAGCATTCCTGGCAGCTTTGCCTACATGCCCCTCCTGGAGGAGCTGGACATGGCGAACAACATGCTGACGGGCTCTGTGCCGCCGGCGCTGTGCGGATTCGCCCAGCGCGTCAGCAACCTGCGCGACCTGGTGCTGTCGAACAACAACCTAACGGGCAATCTGTCGCTGCCGAGCTGCGAGTCGCTCATCTACCTGGATGTGCAGGTGGGTGGGGGGGTGTTGGGATGTTGGGGTGGGGTGTTGGGGTGTCGGAGTTGGGGGATGTAGGGAATTGGTCGACAAAGAGTCATACTGCGCTGGGTGGGCGGTTGGGTATCGAGCGAGGAAACCCGGCCTGTGTGTTCAGTAACGGAACCCGCCCGACCCAAACCCCGGCGTGTGTGTGCTCTCGTGTTCTAGGGATAAGGGACCCGACCAGTGTGTTCGTTGGTCACCAACGCAGCATCTGGGATATGAAAGTGCACGGCCGCGCCCTGACAGGTGGCCGTATGCGCCATCACATTCAAATCCTTCAGTATGGAAACTGTGCTGTGGGGCAAGTCGCCGCCGGCTTGGAAACTGACTGTTGAAAACGGACCGTCAGAGTCACGGGTATGGTGCTGGATGGCCTTGAAGCCAGAGGACGGGATGGCCCAGCCGCACCAGTGCGTGCCGCACCGACCTGCGTCTGCGCTGCCCCTCGTGTGCCGCTGTGCCCTGTCTCCCCGCAGAACAACAACTTCCAAGGCGGCTTCCCCAACCTGTCCTCCTACCGGCAGCTGCACATCCTCCGGCTGGGCAACAACAACTTCAGCGGCCCCGTATCGATCAACCGGTTCACGCTGCGACTGCTCGTCATGCTGGACCTGTCGCTCAACAGGTGGGAAGCCCGCGTGCGGCGTTCGTGTTGACCCCTTTTCATCGCGGTAGGTCTGCCGTACTTCTCGGTGGGCCTGCCGTACTTCAGAATGGGTTTGCCGTGCTTCTTGGTGGGTCCGCGTACGCTGGGTGTGACGGGTTATGACTAAGTCCGCCGTACGCTGGAGGCGATGGGTTATGACTATGTGGTGGTGGACGGGGTCCAGGGTCGCATCTGCTGAACCTCGGCGGCGCAGTCGACCCGACATACGGTACTTGGCTCGCTCCCAAGCGCATGTGTGGCTCGGTTTGTTCAGCTCTCAGTCGTTACCAGATCCGGGACCGGCTGGTGAGCGTCCGCACCCGTGGCCACGGCTCGTGATCATTCCCAGTCTTGAGGCACGAAGCCGAAGGGCTCGGGTCGGGTCTGCGGTGCAGGAGACGAGTCGGAGCCGGGATGCTCGTACCTGAGAAGGTCCACGTGGGCTCTCGCCTGCCGTAGCCTCAACCCCATTCCTGACTCCGACCATCCCCCGCGTGCGCCCGACGGTTCGTTTTTCGGTTTGTCCCCCTCCCCCGCTGTAATCCCCTGCGCTCGGTTTATCCCTGCCCGCTCTCATCCCCTACGCTCGGTTTATCCCCGGCCCCCCGCTCTCATCCCCTTCGCTCGCAGCTTCTCGGGGCCTCTTCCCGATTTCGTAGGGCAGAGCAGCCAGCTGACCCTGGTGCGCGTCTTCAACAACAGCTTCACCGGCACCATCTCCCCCGACATATTCACAGTGGGCACCCTGGGGACGTTCGCCGCCTCCAACAACCTGATCAAGGGAACCCTGCCGGAGAGCATCGGGTGGGTGGTGGGGCGTATCGAGTGGGTATAGGAAGCATGGTAGGGTTAGGCATATCGGGTGGGTATAGGAAATTTGGTGGACACGTTCAACCTGCGCTGCTACCAGAGCAACGGTTGGGGGACGTTTGGGTGAAGCGCTGGGTTGTCGGGTGGGTTCCTCTGGAAATAGCGCGGGGCGGGGAGGGGCGACATTGGTGCAGTGAAGGGGTGAAGTCGGGGCGCTGTTGAAGGGATTCAGGGGCGAGTGGGTTCGAACGAACCGGGCGGAGTGAAGCGGGCGCGGGCTGCTGGGGGATGTGGTTGCGGCATGGCACGGCGCGAAGGCGTGCGGCAGAAGCGGTATCCTGCCCCACCTGTCCCCTCGGTGTATCCGCCTGCGCGCATCGCCTCGGCTGGTGCACGGCGCGCGTCCTCGAGATCGAGGTGCATTCTATTTACCGTCGCGCTAACCTTGCCGTCACATCCTGGCTCGCGGATCCTGGCCCCGGATCATCGGTTGGACGTGTCCTTGCCTGCACACCCATCACGCCATCGCTCCCTTCTCGTACCCCGCGGGGCGACGCGGCCCCGAGGAGCCGCCATCGCCCCACGGGAGCACGCAGAGCGCAGCACGCGCGTTGTCTTGAACCGCCAGATAGTATCGCGGCCGCCGCGGCCGGTCCCTGCCCCTGCTCCCTTACCCGTCGTCGCTGTTGCGCCACCCGTCGATACCCGTCCGTGCACCCCCGACGGCCACGGGTACGACGGCTCCGTCACGGCATCGCCCTCTAAAATTTTCTTTCGTCTGCGCCATGACCCGCCCACTTGACCCGGGGCCGACGACGGTGGGGGTTACCCTGCGACCCTCAGGAGCGCGCGGGGCATCTCGAGCATCAGCTTCCGGGGCAACTTCATCTACGGCACTCTCCCCGAGTCCCTGGGGAACCTGGGCTACAACGGCGGCACGGTGGGGCATCGAAGACCATCGTCAGACGACGATACCTGCGTGTCATGCCCAGGGTCATAGCTGCGCCGGGGAAACGTGTGTGTGCTCTCGCGGACCTCGCACCCTTGACTTCTTTCCGCAAACCCTAACCCCGCCATGGCTCCTGGAGCTCCGCCCCAAACCACTCCAACCCACTTCGGTCGGTCCCACACCAACCCACTCCCTCTCCAACCCGGGCAGGTCGATGTGTCGCTGACGAACATGTCCTGCTGTGGGTACGACTTCGATGTGGAGAACACGACGGGCTACAGGTGAGAGCCCAGGGCCGAGGATCAGGCTCATCCGGATTCAATTATTAAGGATGTTACAGCGGACCCCGCGGGTCATCTTTGACTGCCGAAGCTTGGGTGGTGCGCGGGCGGGTTGCCTGGCTTGCGTGTCGTTCCCCCCGTCTTGCGCGACACACGTGGCTCTGTTTGGCTCGCAGCTGCTCCGAGCGGTTCGAGTGGAGAGGGCTCATCAAAGCACTTACTTCGCCACACGCGCGTTCTGCAGGCCAGCGAGAACCCTATTCCACCTTTCCTGCACCAAATTACCATCAAATGCGGTGCAGCAGGTTTCCGCATTTTTTTCTTTCCTCACATGATCACCTGCGGCCGTCCTGCGGCTGCGGCGGATTCTGATCGCTGGGTGGAGTGGGTCTCGATCGGGGGTTCTCTCGAAGGGTGATGCACATTTGGTACCATGGGCGCTTCTTTACCGGTGCTGCTGCTGCCGCTGCTGCGGCTGCTGCGGCAGGCACTTCAACCTGTCGGCGCCCCGGCTGCCCTCCTTCCTGACGCTGAGCGACCAAAGCCGCCCCGTCTTCGACACCGGTCTCAACCTGGCCTACATGAGGTGCGGGCGTGGCGCTGCCTGCCCTGCTCTGCCTGCCTTACTCTGCCGGCTCTGATCTGCTTGCCCTGCCCTGCCGGCTCCGATCTGCCTGCCTGCCCTGCCGGCTCTGACCTGTCTGCATGTTCCGTGCACGAGCTGCCGTGAGGGCGAGGCTTGCCCTTTGCCGGAAGGTCAATTGCCTGTGATTCACTCGACCTCTTCTCCCTCACACACCCACCCCGACTGCCCGCTGTCGCACCGCTGCAATCGTTGCCACCGTCATCGCCGCCACCGTCGCCACTGTTACCGCCGCCACCTTCACCGCCGCCACCGCCGCAACGCCCCAGGTGTCCCTTTGTGATCGTGAAGCCTGAGTACACCTATAATCAGAGTGACACGTTCCTGACCTGGGCGGTGGATCCCCAGTACTTCCTGTATGAGGGCTGCACTTGCCTGGAGGTGAGGGCGAGGATGTGGAAGCACGCCAGCGCCGCGCCGCGCTACTCTTGTACCGTATCCTTACTGTAACAGCAGCGCTGTGGCAGCGAACCCACGACACGAGAAGCCACCAACCCGGCAGTAGTTGTTGTGACCGATGACGATGGCAAAGGGCGTGCGGAGCGGCGGCGAAGCGGCGAGGCGTACCGGTCTGCCCTCTTCCCGCCCTTGAGTGTATTATTGCTCCATTCCGGTGCCCATTCCGGTGCCCATTCCGGTGCCCGGTCTCTCATGTTTCCGCACCGGCATTCCAAGCCCATCAGGTGCTTCGATCGGGCCCTGGCATCCGACCATTATTCCCCTGTCGGTCCCTTTTACTTCACTATTGCCACGTTCGCTTTGACAATGGTCGTATCCTTCTCGACCCGGCCATGCGTCCAATGTGCCCCTCTCTCTTCGCGTGCCAGACCCGGTGCCAGTGTGCCCGCGTGGCCGCGTGCCAGTGTGCCCGCGTGCCAGTGTGCCCGCGTGCCAGTGTGCCCGCGTGGCCGCGTGCCAGTGTGCCCGCGTGCCAGTGTGCCCGCGTGGCCGCGTGCCAGTGTGCCCGCGTGCCAGTGTGCCCGCGTGCCAGTGTGCCCGCGTGCCAGTGTGCCAGACCCGGCCGTGCGTCCAGTGTGCCCCCCTCTCTTCGCGCCGTTCTTTGCCTGCCGACGCGGCTGCTGCTGCTGCTGCGCCTACCCGCTGCAGGGCTACAACGCGGCGTGGGCGAATCCCCCGGATGGGGTGTACTCGATGGGCCCGGCACTGACCTGCGTCAGGGCACTCAACCCTTGGTAGGCAGGCCACCCGGCGGGTTAAGAACATGCGTGCGTGTGTGTTTAACAAGAAGCCCACCCATAATCGCCCAGGTCAGGATACTTACCAAAACCTGCGATGCGTGTGTGTATGTGTGGAAAGCATGGGAGCCGAGGAGGAGAGCCCACCCAACTACACCCCGCCCACCCAAACGCCCACCCAACTACGGTACCCGCCCTCACACAGGTCGATCCGCTGACCGCCCACCCGTCAACCCACCCAACCACCAATATGAAACCTGTCTACCGATTTCCTATACCAAACCAAACCACCAACACAGGTACATCCGCTACCCCTGGGCGGTGGTGCTCATCGTGCTGGGCGGCCTGCTGGTGGCCTCCTGGCTCACCTACCTGATGTGCTTCCGGAGGGGCAAGAACGCGGCCATCGTGCAGAGCGTGCTCAACATGCGGAAGCGCATCAAGGGGGAGCCCATCGGCGGCCAGGTCTCCATTGTGGTGACGGACATCGAGGGATACTCGGGTGAGGAGCCCCGCGCGTGTGTGGCCGCGTGTGTGGCCGCGTGTGTGGCCGCGTGTGTGTGGCCGCGTGTGTGGCCGCGTGTGTGGCCGCGTGTGTGTGGCCGCGTGTGTGGCCGCGTGTGTGGCCGCGTGTGTGGCCGCGTGTGTGGCCGCGTGTGTGGCCGCGTGTGTGGCCGCGTGTGTGGCCGCGTGTGTGTGGCCGCGTGTGTGGCCGCGTGTGTGGCCGCGTGTGTGGCCGCGTGTGTGGCCGCGTGTGTGTGGCCGCGTGTGTGGCCGCGCGTGTGGCCGCGTGTGTGTGGCCGCGTGTGTGTGGCCGCGTGTGTGGCCGCGTGTGTGGCCGCGCGTGTGGCCGCGTGTGTGTGGCCGCGTGTGTGGCCGCGTGTGTGGCCGCGTGTGTGGCCGCGTGTGTGGCCGCGTGTGTGTGGCCGCGTGTGTGGCCGCGTGTGTGGCCGCGTGTGTGGCCGCGTGTGTGTGGCCGCGTGTGTGGCCGCGTGTGTGGCCGCGTGTGTGGCCGCGTGTGTGTGGCCGCGTGTGTGTGGCCGCGTGTGTGGCCGCGTGTGTGTGGCCGCGTGTGTGGCCGCGTGTGTGGCCGCGTGTGTGGCCGCGTGTGTGTGGCCGCGTGTGTGGCCGCGTGTGTGGCCGCGTGTGTGGCCGCGTGTGTGGCCGCGTGTGTGGCCGCGTGTGTGGCCGCGTGTGTGGCCGCGTGTGTGGCCGCGCGTGTGTGGCCGCGTGTGTGGCCGCGTGTGTGTGGCCGCGTGTGTGGCCGCGTGTGTGTGGCCGCGTGTGTGGCCGCGTGTGTGGCCGCGCGTGTGGCCGCGTGTGTGGCCGCGTGTGTGGCCGCCCCCCTTTTTCCTATGCCCCCCTTTTTAAGTAAGGACGGCGCAACCGCGAACAGTCACCGAATTGGTGATAGTTGTCGGGGTGGCCGCCGTCGCCGTTGAAGTGTGTCGCAGTAAATTGTACATAGCACCGTAGAATCGTGTACGGTATTGTTACATGCGAAGCGCTGTAGTGCGGACCGAAGGCGCAGTAGCGGATGGCGGGCGTTCCGGGGGGAGCTGCCAGCTGACCCCACCCCGCCTCCGATGTGCACACCATGGACCATGCTCAGCCCCCCCCCCCGCGCCGGACCCGGCTGCGACGCCGCCGCCGCAGACCTGATGAAGCAGAGCCCGCAGCTGATGACGCGCGCGCTCAACCTGCACAACGCCATCGTCCGCAAGTCCCGCTGGAACAACTTTGGCTACACGCTGGAGCAGGAGGGCGACTCGTACGCGCTGGTCTTCTACGACGCGCAGGACGCGGTCATCTTCTGCCTGCAGACGCAGCTGGCGCTCAACAAGCAGGCGTGGCCGGAGGGACTGTTCGGGGCGGACGCGCGCGATGCGGTGGCCAAGCGTAGGCAACAAGGTGTGGGTGGGTGGGTGCGGATGGATGCATGGGCGTGTGGGCGGGTGAGTGTGCTGATGGTGGTGTTGATGGTGATGGCGGTGCTCGCGATGGTGGTGTTGCGCGGGCGGGACTGTGCGCACGGGGTGGGCTGCGAATCGTGTTGCAGTGGCGCCCGCGGGTCATCGGGCGGCGGCCGAAGCCGCCTCGCTGACCACACACTGTGACTGAAGAACCGCGCCCCGAAGCGGCGCCCTGTGCTGCTTTGCTCCCTTACTGCCGCTTGCCCCGCTGTCCTCCTGTCGACCCGCAGCCCCCAGCTTGCTCAACGCCATCTCGGTCATGACGAACAACCTGACCCACTCGCTGTTCGGGGGGCGGTCCGCCATCCCGGGGCAGGTGCGGTCCGGGCGGGTGCGGGGGGCGCGCCGCCCTGCTGCAACAGGCGGAAGTGCAGGGGGAAAGAACAAGAGTGAAGGGGGAAAGAACGAGAGTAAGGGAGAAGCACGAGCGGGAGATGATGGCATGCATCCATCCGGGGCCGACCGTTAACCCGGGGCCACGACACGACGGACAGCAAGGGCCTCCTCCATCCCCTCCACAACGTCACCAATCCTCTCTGCACCTACCCCGTCGACCGGCTGCTCCCCGGCCGGCTCTTCGGGCCCTAGTGTGGCGTGCATGCGCCGCGACACCCAACTGCAGGGCCCCGCCTTGCGGGCTGCTCTGTCCTCATCCTCCGCTGGACCCCTCCCTCCCGTCTCTCTCTATCCCTCTCTCTCCCCGGACCCCCATCCCCCGGCTGTGCTCAATTTACAACCCCCTCCTCCACCCCCGGCTGTGCTCAATTTACAACCCCCTCCTCCACCCCCGGCTGTGCTCAATTTACAACCCCCTCCTCCACCCCCGGCTGTGCTCGACTTACACCCCCCTCCTGCGCCTCCCCTCAGGCCGGCGAGGGCAGCTCCGCGGCCATGGCGGCGGGCTCGGGGGCTCTGGGCACCCGGGGGACGTCCATGGACTGCCGGGTGGACTCGTGCCAAACGAGGTTCGGGGTGGAGGTGCGTGGCGAGCGGCGGAGCGCGCCGGGGCATGTGTGGTCGTAGGCAGGCAGGACAGGCGTGCATGGCATGCGATGGGCAGGGCATTGCCCAAATAATTGCCCGGAGGGGTGTGTGTCCATGCCCATGCCCATGCCCATGCCCATGCCCATGCCCATGCCCATGCCCATGCCCATGCCCATGCCCATGCCCATGCCCATGCCCATGCCCATGCCCATGCCCATGCCATGCCCATGCCCATGCCCATGCCCATGCCCATGCCCATGCCCATGCCATGCCCATGCCCATGCCCATGCCCATGCCCATGCCCATGCCCATGCCCATGCCCATGCCCATGCCCATGCCCATGCCCATGCCCACGCCCACGCCCACGCCCATGCCGCACGTCTGCAGAGCAACAGCACCCTGGCGCCCGGCGTGGCCGCCCTGCACCCGGAGTCCTCCTCGATGGCACCCGCGCTGTCGACAGCGGCCAAGGGCCACCCGGTGCTCTTCAACGGGCTGAGGGTGCGGATGGGCATCGCCACGGGGCAGCTGCCGCCCGGGACCTCCTCCAAGGGCTCGGCGGTCATGGACATGGCCAAGGGTGAGGGGGAACCCGGGCCGAGGGTGAGGGGGCCCCCCGGTCGAGGCCTCCCTGGGGGGATGGCGCGGAGAAACGGCGCGAAGGGAAGCGGGATCCACCTCTTCACGACCAGGCCGGCAATGGCACTTGGGGTGGGGCTAGGGAAGCCCGCGCCATGGGACGTGCGGACAACGTTTTGCGCCGGTGGTGGTGCCGCGGGCAGGGTGAGGCAGCACCGGACTGGGGATGTGATCTTCCACGAACCCCTCCCTTGACTCGCGAGGCCCGGCCTCGTGTCCCGCCCCGCTCCTCGCCGCAGTGGTTTCGGATGCGGCCAATGGCGGTCAGATCATGTTGGATGAGACCACCTTCAAGAACGTCAAGGAGCGCATCGAGGTGAGGGTCTCTGTTTGTGTGTGTGTGTGTGTTCAGATAAGAGACCCGTGCGTGCGTGTAAGTGTGTAACAGAACTGAGTAGCGAGCATATGTGTGTGTGTTTAACAAGAAGCCCACCCATAACCGCCCAGGTCAGGATACTTACCAAAACCTGCGATTTACTTACCATTGACAATATCACATGTGTTATTTAAGCAGGCAGAACAGGAGTGCGTGATATGCGAGGGGCCGAGTGGCGCCCAATATCACATGTGTGTGTGTGTGTGTGTGTGTTTAGAAGTGCAACCCGCCCGCCCGCCCGATCCCAGGTATCAATATACTTACCATAAAACCTGCGAGGAAAAAACTTACCACATGTGTGTGTGTGTGTGTTATGCGAGAAACGCGCCCTTTAGCGCCCAGTCCCATGGTGCTCGGCAGGTGACCTGCAGTCTACTTACTAACGGGAGGAGCGACAGAAGCACAGGCCAAGAAGCAAGGGAAACAGGACAACCAGCGGCCACCAGCGGCGCACGATGCAGACGCGGGGTCAAACTATGTATGAGTGTGTATGTGTGTTTTTAGCGTGTGTATCGAAAAACTGAGCCGCGAGTTAGCGTGTGTGTGTGTGTGCCAGCCAGCCAGCCAGTGTGTCTGTGTGTGTCAACCAGTGAGGCCCACACCAACCGCCGCCGCCACGTGCTGGCTGGCTGCCTGCCTGCTTGTCTGTCTGCAGGAGTTTGGCGCGGTGGACCACAACGGCATGAACTTCAAGCGGCTCAACGCCATCAAGCCGCCTTGGTACAGCTGCATGAAGTGAGAGGGGGCAGCCGGGTCCTGGGGAGCCGGCGAACGAGCCGGACGGGGACAGGAAGGAGGCAGGCAGAGGGACGAAGAGGGAGGCAGGAGGAGCTGCAGCCCCCCGTGGTTGGATTGCGAATACTTCCGTCCCTGCGGCTTTCCCTCCAGCCCATCAACGCAGCCCATGTATCCCTGAAGAAGCAATATGCTTTATCCCCTCTCCCCCCCGGACCTTTGTTCTCCCGGCAGTCGGCGCAGTTTTTTGAAACATGCTTCCAATTCAATATCCTACCCCTCTTCCCTCTCCCATCTTCCCTCTTCTCCGGCAGTCGGCGCAGTTTGGATATGGCTTCCAATGTCCTGAACCTCTCCCCCTCTTTCCTTCCTCTTCCCCGATGCTGTTGCCGCCCTCCGTCAGTCGCAAGGCACACCGTAACTCGGAAGACGCGCTGCTGCTGGACATGGGCGAGTACACGCACTGCCCGGGCTGCAAACGCTTGCCGCTGTTCCAGCTGGAGGCCACGCCGGGGGCCGACACGCCCGGGGGCAGCAGCGGGGGGGCGCCGCCGGTCACACCCAAGGTGAGCGACAGGGGGCGAGGAAGGGAGGCGGAGAGGGTCTACTAGGACTGCTGCTCATTCGACGAATTTTCCCCCGGTTTCGCTGTCTTTGTTGCGACACAAATGGAGGGAAGGGGGGGGGTTAAGAGAGGGCGTGTGGGGGCCGGCTTGCCGGTGTATGTTTAGAATTGCAACCCGGTGTGCCGGTGCCGGTGTATGTGTTCGTCCCTTCGCTTCCCAAAGCAGCGTGCGTGACACCGGTGTGCGAAGGGCGCGGCAGCGCCCTGCAGATGCCCGTGTGCGTGTTGATGCCGCATGCTCGACCGAAAGGCTGCAGCGGATTGCCCTGCGGATGTGTTTTTGCCTGTGTACCAGTATGTGCGTTGTGCGTGAAGAAAGTCCGGGACGCCGCCGCCCTTACGGCCTGGGCAGCTCGCCCGCCTGCCCACCCGCCCGCGCGGCCCCCGACGCATATACACGCACACACGAACGGTCGGGCTCAGCTATGC
The DNA here is from genome assembly GCA_003117195.1 of Eudorina sp. 2006-703-Eu-15. NCBI lineage: Eukaryota > Viridiplantae > Chlorophyta > Chlorophyceae > Chlamydomonadales > Volvocaceae > Eudorina > Eudorina sp. 2006-703-Eu-15. Next base: position 466,255 of record BDSI01000065.1, on the reverse strand, counting down.
CCCCTGCATTCTACGCATTCCTGCGCTGCCTGCCTTCCTGTCTGCCTAAGACACACACACACTCCTGTTCTGCCTGCTTTAATAACACACATACATACACACTTGCGGGTCTTGTTTTGTTCTGCAACTTTGGCGCGGCTGCCTTGTTGCTGTTTTTATGTTTTCCAATTCGCAGGTTAATATGGTAAGTAAACTGGTCCTTGGTTTGGGTTGTGCGGGTTCCATTCTTAAACACATTTGCGGTTCTAGGCTTCTCATTACGCACACACACGGGCCTCTTCTCATAACACAGGGCCGACGCGGCAAGGGCGGGGAGCTGATGCGGCTGTACCAGGTGGTGCCGCCCGCCTTGGTGTCCCGAGCCAAGGTCTTCGGCAACAAGATCACCATCAAGGACGAGTGGTACTGCAGCGACGACCCCTACTTCGCGGCGCCGGGTGAGCGGGCGGGCGCGTGTAAGAGGTAACTGAGCCGCGAGAAGCTTAAGTCCGGCGTACCAGGCGATGTAGGGCGATGTAGATGCGCGTGTGTGTGCCGTCCCCGCTTCTGCTTGCTGCCTCTGCCGTCCGCGGCGCCCGCCCGCGCGCCGGCCCGGCCGCATCGTGCGCTGCCCGCGCTGCGTTCCCGCTGTCTACCAACCACCATTTTCACCTCCGCCTTCCAATTCCTTTATGCCACCCTCCCCCCCCTCACATTCGGGCAGCCGCGCAGCTTCAAACTGTCTCCCAATATCCTGTACCGCCGCCCCCCATCCGCGTCCCCACCACCATCACCCACCACCACCACCACCCCCAGGCACGCTGGACGCCCCCCTGGGTGTGGTGGACGGGCCGCTGGCGCTGCCGCCCATCACCATGGCCTTCGCCATCGTGGAGGGCGGCAAGACCTTTGCGGCGCGGCACCGGCGGGACGTGCGGCGGGTCAACGACGTGTGCGCCGCCTGCATCCGGGCCTGTCTGCGGGTGGTGGCGGGGGGCTACCTGTGTCGCCTGCAGGACGGGGACCTCAAGTACATGGTGGCGTTCGCCACGCCGCAGGTGGGGGTGGGGCCCAGAGGCGAGGAGCGGCTTGCGATTGGGGCGGGGACAGAGTGCCGCAGGTAGGGGAGGGGGTGCGTTGAAATGACCAAATGTTGGAATGACCAAACCCAGAACGACGCCGGGCACCGCCCAGCGTACTCAGAATACTGACGTGGCGTGCGTTGGCCAGGGACAAAGAGCGACACAGGATGTGGGCGGGGGCAGGGCGCGTGTGGGTGCGGGAGCGGTATCGGACATTTGATGGACATGTACAAACCGCGCTGGCTGCCGAAGCCAAGGTCCAGCTGGGATGCTGTATTGTGTAGGACCTAGGATACCGATGCCCAGCGGCGATGATGTTGCAGGCCTTGGGAGGCGGGGGAGGGAGGCGTCCCGAGCGTGGGGAGGTCGGGGAGGGGGATGTCTGGGATGCGGGTCGGGGAGGGCCCGCCCTGGCTGTCCTTCCATCATCGGTCAGCCGGTCAGCCCCGTCTCCGGCGCACACGTCGCGATGCGAAGGTCCCGATGGCGTCCCTTGCCGCACTGGTTGATTGAAGGGATGTCCCGGGACCGCACGTTGGGGTTCCCTCGTGCCCCTCCCTTGGATCAATGGGGCTGTACCGCAGCCCGATCGGACGGTTGCTCTCTGGCAGCAGCAGCATAGCTTGGCTATGTGTCTTTGCCTTTACGTCTGCCTGTATGTCTACCCATTTCCAATACTCCCCGCAGGCCGCAGTGGAGTGGGCGCTGCTGCTGCAGGACGTGCTCATGTACGCCGACTGGCCCGAGGTGGGTCCACCCATGTGGGGGGAAAGGGGCCCGGGCGGGGCCTGGGGCGGGGCGGGGCAAGGGGCATGGTTGGAGAAGGAGGAGAGACGCGGGCGTGGGGTGCGGTTGGGACAGAGAAGGGGGCAGTCGGGGCGGGGCGGGCGTGGGGCCGGTCGGCATAAGGATGGCCCTGCGCTCTTGATACCTCGCAGACGGGGGCGACGGTGGCCGGCAATGGGCTTTCCATCGCCACGTACCTTTGTGACAGGTGTGAAGCGATGGGGGGGGGTTGCTTCAGGGCTTTCGGGCCAGCCTCACCGGGCGGCACCGCCCCACCCTCCTCGAACCACGTAGGGCTACCTTCGCGACCGCCTCACGCGGTATTTCTGAGTGTGCCCGGGTTCGTTCTTCGGGTTTATTTCTTTTTTCAATCTGACCGCCTCCCGCCCAGAGGCCTGCTGCGCCTCTCATGGCTCATCCCCCAGCGCCACGAACCACGCATTCAGGCTTCCCCCATCCTAACTCATAGTAACCTCCGGACCCCAACCCACCCGACCCCAACCCACCCCACCCCAACCCACCCCAACCCAACCCACCCGACCTGCAGGCCGCGCTCAAGTACTGGCGCGAGGAGTACGACGACCGAGGTCGCATGCTCTTCCGGGGGCCCAGGTAGGGGCAGGACACAGCAATGATGACATGACGACATAATAATGACACAGCGCCACAGCCACACGGCGCCACACAGCGCCACAGCCATGCACATGTCGTTGCCCACACACACCAGCTGGTCCAGCTGGTCCAGCTGGTATTCTTCCGCGATGCCTCCTGTCCTGCCTGCCTGAGAACACACGTCGGCGGGGGAAATTGTGTTGGGCTTACGGGCATCTCCGCGCTTAGCCGTCCCGCTTGCCTTCCCACACGATCCTGCGCTGCCCTGCCTGTGAACACACACCCTTGCGGGTGGGCGGGCGGGTTGCACTTCTAAACACACCCTTGCGTGTCCCTCTCCTCGAGCTCATGGCCTTGATTCCGCGTCATCTCCTGTTCGTCTCTCCTCTGTCCATTTCCATCGCCATGCTCTGCGCTGATGACGTGTCCTGATGACGTGTCCTGTTGACGTGTCCTGATGACGTGTCCTGATGACAGGATGAAGATCGGGCTGTGTGAGGGCAGCCCCAGGTCTATCATCCCTGACCACATCGGGCGTGCGGGTGAGGGCGGAGGGGAGGGGGCCGGCGGGAGGGCTGAGGAGAGGGGTGATAGGGGAAGCAGCAGGGGATGACGCGAATCCTTTTCATAGGCGTGGTCTACCGTCACGCCCCTCCTTTGCCCTGGCCCTGGCCCTGGCCCCACCTGTGATGTCCTCCCGCAAACCGTTGTGTGACGAGTCCAAATCCCGGATCTGCCCTGGTCGTCGCTGCTACGTCCATGGCACCACCGAACCCTGGCCCGCATGGTCTCGGCGGTTCCGATATCTCCTCCACCAGATTACCATTTTTATCCTGTGTCCCCTTGACTACTGTGCACAACTACAAACACTTTCCCTTCCGATATCGCCACCCGCCCATACACAACGCATCCACACCCGCACAGACTACCACGGTGCCTCCGTCAACCAGGCGGCCCGCTACATGGACGCCGCGGCGCATGGCGGCATGATTGCCGTTGAGGTGTGGGCTGGGCGGATTGGGGATGGGAGTTGGAATGGGAGTCTGAATGAAGGTCGGAATGGGGGTCGGACTCGGTTTTTGGAGGACGGACGCGCGACAAAGTTGGATCTTTGCGGTCGAACTGCTAGGGTCTGTGTAAGCGTGCGTGTGGTGTGTGGTGCGTGTGGCGTGTCCTCTCCCCATCACTCGCCGCCCCCCCCGGGTGTGCACCTTGGCAGCGTGTCCCTACACCCCCGCCGCGCCCCCCGGGTGTGCACCTTGGCAGCGTGTCCCTACACCCCCGCCGCGCCCCCCGGGTGTGCACCTTGGCAGCGTGTCCCTACACCACCGCCGCGCCCCCACCGCGCTGTTGATTCTTCACACTCACTCTCCCACGCGTCGCCGGGGGCCGATTCCTGCGCCGGGTGACCCTCCACCGCCCGGTCCTGCGCGCAGGCGACGTTGGTCGTCAAGGTCATGGACGCCTGGCGCGCGGCGGCCGCGGCGGCCGAGGCCGCCGCGGTGGCCGCCGCTGCGACTGCGGAGGCCGCGGCCGCGGCCGAGCGATGCAGCGCATCGACGGCGGCGTCAGCCTTCGCGGTCGCGGGCGCGTCCGCCGCCGCCGTCGCCGCCGCCGCCGCCGCGGCAGGTGGTGCCAGCGGAAGCAGCGGAAGCGTCAAGGTCGGCCACCCACTTGGCGGAGGCAGCTTGGTGGAAGCGGCTCGCAGCGTTGGCTCGATGAATGCGCCGGCGCCGTCACGGGGCGGCTCAAGGAAGGGCCGAATGGCGGCGGTTCAAGAGGCGGACGCCGCAGAGGAGCACCCCAACCCTTCGCAATCTGCCGCGGCGCCGCCGCCGCCGCAGCAGCTGGCGCTGCCGGCGAGCGGTGCCCATGCCAAGGGCCGGGGCAACGGAGTCGGCGGCGGCCGCCGCAGCGGCGGCTCAGAGCCGACGATGATGTTGGGCGCCCGCGCCGCCCCGGTTTCGGAGGCCATCGAGCACGACAGTGCGGAAGCGGACCCCGCCGCCGCATCTGCCGCCGCCGCGGCCGGGGCCGTCGGCGAGCTGCAGAACGGCAACAACGTGGGTGCCGTGTCGGCGGCGGTGGCGGCGGCGCCGTTGGAATCCGAGCCGTCCGTCGAGGGGCTGCCGGGTCACCGTTTGTCGTACCGCCACGCGGCGGAGTCGGGTCCGTCAATGACCAGCCTGGCCAGCTCGCACACAGTGGCGGCGCTGGCGACCGGCTCGTCCACTCTGGCGACGACGCCGATGGCGCGGCAGGACAGCACGAGCGACGGGGAGGCCCTCGCCGCCGCCGCCGCCGCCGGGGCCGCGCTGGTGGCGGCGGCGAAGCTGCCGGACGGGGCCGTCACGGGCGGGTTCGGGGTCAGCCAGCGCCCGGCGCCGTTGGCGCTGGAGCCGTCCGCCGCCGACGTGGGCGCTCGGTCGCCCAATCCGTTCGCCACGCACCCGCACCCAGGCGCGGAAATTGCCGCGGACACCCCCAATGCGCCGCCGCCGCCACACCCCGCCGCCGCCGTACTCCGCGTCCAGATCCCCGCGTCGTCTCCCCCCGTGAACAGTCCGTCGCTGCCGCCGCGGCCCCGGCCGCCGCCCGGCGCCGCCGCCGCCGCCGCTTCCGCGCACTCGGCCGTCCGCGGCCCCGGCACAGTCCCCCGGACCCACGTGTCCTTCGCCACGGGAGGGGACCATGGGGGCCCCTCACTCGCCTCCCACCCCATCGTCACCTCCGGCGACTCCGCCTTACTCTCCCCGATCGACCAGGCCGGCCAGCGCAGCACCTCCTCTGCGGCCTCCGGTCCACCCTCGGGCCCCACCGCCGCCGCTGCCGCCGCGGCCTCGACGCCAGCGCACCTGCGCCCCGCGCCGTCCGCCTCCGCCGCGGCGGCGGCGGCGGCGCCGCCTCCGCCGCCGCCGGGGGCCTTCACCGCCGCCGCCGTCGCGGCGGTGGCGTTATCCGGCCGGCGGCCCCACGGCGGCTCCGTGCCGGGCTCCCTGTCGGAGTTCACCCCCGCCGCCTCCGTCGCCTCCGTCGCCTCCGTCACCTCCGCCGCGACGCCGCTGAGCCCCGCGCCCTCTTCCAGCCGCTCGCCGCGGCCGCCCGCGCTGACGCCGCTGGCGCTGCCCACCGAGAGGGAGCGCGAGGAGGTGCTGCGGACGGAGCGCGCCGCCGCGGAGGCCTCCCGGCGGGTCTCTGTGGACGGCCCGGCGGACGCGCGGTATAAGGCCCACGTACAGGCGTACCGCATCGGCGTGTTCCGCTTCAAGGGCAACCCAGAGCCGATCCAGATGGCGCATGTGGTTCTGGAGCATCTGGCGGCGCGGAGGTTCCCCTCGGATGCGCCCAAGGTATCGGTATCCGCGGGGTAGGGGAGGTGGATCGGGGTAGGGGGGGTGGATCGGGGTAGGGGAGGTGGATCGGGGTAGGGGAGGTGGATCGGGGTAGGGGAGGTGGATCGGGGTAGGGGAGGTGACTGCCCTGGAGATAAGGGCCTTTCATCACACACGCCCTTGCTGTCGCCCCTTCTTTCCGCAGGGCAAGGGCGCCAAGGTGGGTGACGCCAGCGGTCTCCTGGACGAGTGCGACACCACCCTGCCTGACCTGGCCGCGCTCATGCGCGACCGCTACATGCTCATCAACGGTTCCGCGCAACGCGCATATGGTTTCGGAGCCGCGGCGGTTCTGGACGGCAACCGCTCCTCCCCGAGCAACCGCCGCCTGCACACGCTGATGACCAGCAGCAGCATGGGGGCCAATGCCGTACAGCACGGAGGCTACTCCCCGCGCGTCGTCGTCGGCGGCGGCTCGCCGTTGCGCAGCGGCGCCGGCGCTGGCGTCATGCCCAAGTCCCGCAGCATGGCGGCGCGACTGGGTGGCGGCGGCGGCGGCAGTGGATCCACGCTGTCGCACGACGGCGGCGGCGAGAGCCCAGGCAGCGGGTCGGGAGGTCCGACGGGGCCGCCGCCGCCGCCGAGCGGTGGCACCCCCCGCCGCGGCGGCGGCCAACACCTGATGTCGCAGCTCGCCAACTTTGCAACGGCGTCGTTACGCCGTACAGTTGGGAAAGGGCACGCAGGTTCCGGAGCGGACCAGCAGCGGGATGACGGCGACGCCGCCGCCGCTTCTGCCGCGGGGGCGGAGCAAGGCTTTGAGCTGGAGATGGGCCGGCCGCAGGTTCGGGAAGAGGCGGCGGCGGGGCAAGGGCGGCGGCGCAGTGGGGACGCGTCAGCGCCGGCAGCAGCAGTAGCAGCAGTAGCGGTGGACGTCGGCAGCTTGGAGCCAACAATCAGCGTGGCGCTAGTGGCGCAAGACGACGACGCGGAGGACGGCGGCGCGGCCGGACACGCGGCCGCCGTTTCACCGCCGCCGCCGCCGCCGCAACTCGCCGCGGCCGCGCTGGCGGTGACGCCGGCGGCTGCAGCGCCACCTGTGAACGCGTCGTCGTCGTGGACGGCGGGTTTCGCGGCGGCGGCGGCGGTTGGGGCCACTGGCGCGGGCGCCGGCGGGTCTGGCCCTCGGGCGGCGGACCCAGGCGCCCCACGAGGCGATGAGCATGTCTGAGAGCGCGTCTGAGCTCCTGCCCAGGTCGAGGGATCTGCCGTGCTGTCGTACTGCTGTACTGCGGCCGTGCGCCCGAGTCATCCGGGAATGGGGGGATTGCGCGCCGCCACCCACCGTTGGGATCCTGACGAGAGCGGCTGGTGCGGGCTGTGCGGGGGTGGGTCTGTGTGTCTCATGACAAGCCCACCCATAACCGCCCAGGCCCGGATACTTACCAAAACCTGTGGGTCTGCGTGTCTGAGCGACAGGCTGGAAGGCCTGTCAGTTGGATGGGTTGGATCGATTCGTTCGCGGCCGTGAGGCACGCGGGCATACACAGCATGTGGTCGTGCCGCAGCTGCCGGGAGGAGGACGGGAGGAGGTGGAGGTGGTGCCGACACCCTTCTGTACACATCGAGACCAACGTCGCGGTGGCGCCTGTCTGGTCACCCACGTGATGTCCGGCGGCCTCGGCCCCACCTGCGGGTTCCGAGCGGGTTCCGTCGGCGGCTGGGGGTTTTACCGTACCAAGTACGACGGCTCGTACGACCGGACGCTTCCAAGTACCATGCCGTCGCCATGTGTTGTCCGTGAACGTCTTGTTGCTGCATCTGCTGTATCCGCTGCTGATTGCTGAGGCGTGTTTCTATGTAATATGTTGTTTGTCTTCCTCCGTATTGCTTATAGCCGCGAGGAGGCTGTTGTTCTCGGTCCTCCCCGCCCGCCCGTCCCGGGGCCAGATCCCTGGGGCGCGTGGCGAGTGCGGTACTGAATGAATAACGGTCGGGGCGTCGCCATCGGCGACAGCCGTGCTGTCCTGTCGTTGCGCTCCCCTGGACGGGAGCGAGGTTATAGTGCCTGACCTGTTACACTTGATTACCATGAAATTTATTTTCTTGGATACGGTGTGTGGGGATGATAATGCGTAGGGGGCTGGTATGGTGTTAAGGCTTGCATAGTGACGGGCGTGTGGCAGTGTGTCATGGACCGGGACGTGAGGGAGCAAACAACTTCAGGTGGTGCTGCATGGGCGTGGGGGCGGGAGTGGGAGTGGAACGGGAGGTAACCGGAGCAAACAACTTCAGGTGGTGCTGCATGGGTGTGGGGGCGGAAGTGGGAGTGCAATGGGAGGTAACCGTTTAAGGTGGTGCAAAAAACGGCGACCGCGACAGCTCGCTCGCAGGTTGTGTGGTGGAAGTGGACCTCATGTATTCAAGCGGTGACGCGCAGCACCGCGATTGGTTGCGTCCTGGACTGAAGGCTGTTGCGGCGGCGAATCGGTGTGGTGTGGCGTGGCGTGGGGTGGCGGGCCGAGCTACACACCGCTGCCGCACTCGAGAGAATGGGAGATTGTGCACAGCGTTGCTTGGCTCGCAGAATCTTGTGCGCGTGGATGCGGACGTTTTAGCTGTTCGAGGCGTGGTTTGCGTGGTTTGCGTTCGCCGTACTCCGTATGGAGGGGTCGGCGAATGGATCTCTCTCCGGGGATCGTTGGGTGGCTGTTGATGGCCTGTGGCGGGTGGCTTTGGGGATTTGCACTCTGCCGAACGTCGGTGCTGAAAAACGGTCCATGCTGGAAGATGTAGACGACGATAACGATGAAGGGGCGCGATGGCCGATACGGCGATGTGATGGATGGGCGATTACAGTCGCTGTCGTGTGCAGCTGACTGGAGTGTTGACACGTGCCCGCATGAACAGATGCCAGTTGGGGTCAAGGGAGGCGCACAGTTATGACTAATATGACTTCCAGTATAGCCGCCCAGTACCTAGGACGACGTGTGCACAGCTTTGCGGGTCGATGTTTGGAAGCGAGAACGACTTACACAAGTGACGCCGGCGAATACCCCTCTCGACGGCTTTGACAGCGCCGCATTCGCCGTCCACCGCAGCATCACGGGACCTCACATGCAACAGTGTCGTACATCCAGCCCTGCATCGACTCCCGTCTCAATGAACAGCAGGCTGACAAAGCAGGCTGACGAGCGACTAAAAATTTGAACAAGAGACGGAAAACAGAGGGGAAGCAAGTAGCCCGGGTGTCCATCAATCGTGAAGGCTTGCCCGCTTGTGCACGCGTATTGGCAAAAGCGCACAACGATCCCTCGTGCTAACAAACATCAATAATGGTCAACAAAGTTGCAACGCAGAAACACGCACAGCAAAACACCGGTCCGCTGCCGGACGCCAAAACGTTTGCCGTCTGCAAGTGCGCCAGGACCACATCAACGGTCAACTCCCAACCCCATTTCCGACCTTAAAGTAATCCGACCTAAGCATCTAACTTCTCACTCATCCCCCAGCGGCTGGGCTCAGCCCCCAGCGGCGTGCGAAACCTAGAAGTGCAACGAAGCGGCCTACTACTCAGCTGCCCCTGCCCGTCTATTTTTTCGTACAATCGCTGAGGTCGCTGCCGTACATGCTGGCCGGCGGCGAGAAACGCAACCCCCCTCCCCAGCGCACGGTCTGCTGTCGGGCCGCTCACGGCCCGCTCACGTTCCCCGCTCGGCGCCCTAACCAGCTGCTGCTGCTGCTGCTGCTGCTGCTGCAGGTCAACTCGTCCCCCGGCCCCCAGCCGTGGTATCGTCGCAAGCACCAAGCGGGTGTCATGTGGGTGTACGGCAGCGCCCGGGTCCGGCCCCCTTAAGCGCCCGTGACGGTGATGCGCTTGGGCTCGGGCTTGGGCTCCGAGTCCTTCTTGGGCACACAGACCTGGGGGACGCAGCGCAGGGTCAGAGGCGCAGTCGGCGTGTGATGGTTGGTAGGGGCGATGAGAAGACAGCAACCGCCACCACACAAGACGGAACACGGAACGCCGCCGCCACCGTCATTCGCCGGCGACGTGTGAGAGTTGTGGGTGCGCGAGCAGGCGCGACAGGGATACGAGGAGGCGCGAGCAGGCGCGACGGGGATACGAGCAGGCGCGAGCGGGCGCGCGACCAAGGGTGTGCAACACGCCCGACACATCCCGCGAGCCCTCAACACGAAGCAGCCTCCGAGGAGTTCGCTACATGTGCGCATACTCCCCCTGGGGCTCCTAAGCAAAGCAGCTTACATGCAAAGGATTACTGCCATCGCCCATCGGCATCGAGGCAGTCGGGCGCCGCGGCCTTTCCTGCGGCTCGCATCTCTCACTCATTCAACGACGGAACCCACCTTGAGGACGCCCTTGTCGATCGTGGCGCAGATGTTGTCGGTATTGACGTTCTCCGGCAGCGTGAAGGAGCGCGCGAAGCTGTAGGAGGTGCGCTCGCTTCGCCACACCTTGCCCTGCGGGTCCTTGTCCTCGCGCGCGACCTTGCGGTTGCCGCTGACCGTCAGCACGCCCTCGTGCAGCTCCACCTTGACGTCCTCGGGCGTCATGCCTGGCGTGTCGGCGTGCAGCTCGTAGGCGTTGGGCGTCTCGATGATGTCCATGGGCATGGTGACGGCGCTGGTCGTGCCGGGCCGCAGGATGTCCATCGGCCAGTTGGTCGTCGCCGTGGAGCGCGTCGTCGGCATGCCGAACGAGCTCATCATGCGGTTCATCGCGCGATCCATCTCGCTCATGAAGGGATCGTTGAAGAGAGTCAGGGCCATGGCTGCTGCGGAACGAAGGAGCACTAGATGTGTAGAATTCTCAGAGGAATGCGAGATTGTAAGGCAGGCGGTAGTGTCGAAAGTTGGTTGGACAGCGGATATTTTTTCAGGTTTGAGAATAGTTGTCGCTGTGAGATTTTATAGCTATGGACTTGTACAGGTGGACACTGACGCAACGTCCTTCCGGATGTTAACGGTTTCGGTTACAAGGTTCCTGAAACGTCGCGACTGACACAGTCTCGAAAGGTCGAGATTCCGTTCAGGTAACAACCTTGACAGAACTGAAACAGGTTGTCAGATATATTATTATTTTGTCTTTTGGAGCTTGGTTTTCGTTTCGTCTTTGCACAACTTTGTGCTACCTGCTACCGAGGCGCCGAAATCAAGAGAGCACCATGAGTTAACGTACGGCCGCAGCCCCAATGCAATTAAATAAACTAGTATCATGGCGACGAAGGTGCGAAAGCGCGCAATGTGGCGGCGGAACATCCGTAGGGTTACACCTTTCCCATTTCCTGTGGTCGCGCCGACTCGAGCTCTCCGAACGGCGCAGTTGTGCGTTTAATCAACCGATTCACACTGTAGAGACCAGAAGGTCAAATGTGTCAGGGAAGCAACAGTAGCGTTGTACTGAACCCGCGAATCAGAGCCAAGTGGAATCAACATCGTAGCACGGTGACCAGCTCAAAACCCGCAAACCCGCAAGACGATTCCAACGATACGAGGTGCAGTGGGCACGTACTTCAGCGCATCCCAACAGAGCGTCTTCGGCGGGTTCGGGGTCGATCCATCATCCGGTACATGAATTTGAGTACAAAACGATAAGAAACGACGCAGGCCCGGCAGCGTTCACAGTCACACCATGTCCCCCTGGACCACCGCTCCGCCGAAGCAACCACAGCAAAGGCACGAGCCTCTACGGCAGTCGTGGGGCGGCCCCGCAAAGAGACAAGCCCTATCCCGGCGAGCACGTGTCCCGGAACCCCACGTCGTCATCATCATCCTGCGCAACAGCACCGCGGACAGAACACGAAGTCCTCTCACAAGTACACACACAAGTACACACACAAGTACACACACAAGTACACACACATACACACACACACGCGATGGGCTTCTTGTTAAACACACACGCGATTTAGGTCGGGCCGGTTTCTTTGTTTCAACTCAAGTGCCAAGATGCAGTCCGGCAATGACCCACCGGCCCAGGAAGGTCCCTCCCAATCGCAACGGCACCCCCTCCACCACCTGCCCTCTGCAGTCACACAGATACACGGTGTGTCGCGCTGGAGCTGGGCCTGGGCCTGGGAGCCGCAGATTGGCGCCTCCTCCGCTCACATTCCCCACCCACCGCAATATCCCTTGCTAGGGCGATGCACACCTGCCTATCGCCCCTGTCAGACAGCACACGATACGTGATATGATGGCCTGCTGCCCGGACGCGGGGCCTGGAGTGCAAGGGCCGCTCACGCGCTTGCCGCCGCATCCCCCGGCCCGGGGTTGATCCGCGCGGAGCCGCCCACCGCCTCTTCCATCGCCGCGAACCACGGCCCCAGCCGCGAGTTGGCCATCAGGTCGCGGAACGCGGGCGTCCTGCGAACCGCGCGGATGACCCCGAACGCCGACAGGTCCGCCAGGTTGGGCGCGTCGCCGCCCGCGAAGCGCCGCCCGCGGACCGCGTTGTCGGCAAAGTCGTTGGCGGTGTCGTACAACGCCGTACGGAGGTCCCCCTCGATGCCGTACTTGGCGGGCATGCGCTTGCCCACCTGCCACATCATGACGGCGCCCGCCCAGCGCGCCACCTCCCGGGCGCCCCAGCTCCAGCCGGTTTGGTCCGTGATGTACTTGAACGTCTCCACTGACTCGCTGCGGTCGGGGACGGCAGTAACGGAGGGCCCCAGCAGGGACGGGTGAGAGCGACCCGGTACACCGGCCCCTTAACCCCCCGACCAGGTACATACATCGTGTAAGAAGAGTCGCAAGGATTAGGCCCACCAAGTCACCGGAGACGGGTTAAAATGTCGGTCTTGACTCCATACTGCCGGGTTGGGCCGAGAGGGGTCAGCGGCCGCCCCTTCCCTGCTCCTCCTCCTCCTGCCTACTACTGTACACAGACATGGCCCTGCCGTCCCCGACTCCAAGCGCAGCCCTCCCTCGGGCGGTCGTGCTGCGCCACACACAGCAGGACCGCTCCAGGGAGGGCCAGCCAGTCAGCCACCCCCGCACTCACTCCCAGTTGCGGTAGATGTTGGCCGTCAGCACCTTGACCAGCTTCTCATCCACCCACTTGCGCCACCGGACCTCCTCGGCCCGCGCCGCCTCCTCCTTCCCCTTCCCCGGGGCAGGCGGCGGCGCCGGCGCCACGGGCGCTGCAGACGCAGGCACCTGGTCCTTGGTCTGACCCACATCAGCCGACTTGCCGCTGCTGCTGCCGCCCCAGAACGACCAGAAACCGCCGCCTCCGCCGCGCTTGACAGGTTCGGCGGCTGCCGCCGGTGGCGTAGTGGGCGCGGCTGCCGCCGGCGCGGCGGGTGGAGGCCGCGCCGCCTCGATGTCGGTCGCCAGTCGAGACATGATGGCGCTGCTGTCCGCCACGACTTCTTCGTCAAGCTTCACGACGGGCACCTTCTTGTAGCTGCTCCATTTGAGCTCGCCCTTCGTCAGGGGGTTGACCTCGATCACCGTGTACGGCAGCTGAAAGGCGGCATACCGGTATGCAGCAAGAGGTCGGGTCAGGTGCAAGCGGATTGCGGCGTCAGTTGAACGGAGAGGGGTGTCGCGTGAGTGTTTTATAATGCATATGTCGTACGGCAGCCGCTACGGGGAGACACGCTGTGCCGCGGCCTCCACTGGCGCCACTTGTTGTGGCCGCGCGGGACATGCGCACGCACGCGGCAGTTACTAGCCGTCGTCGAGGTACCCAAGCACCAGCACCGGGAACCAGTCGGCGTTGCTCGCACACATACTCGAAGGCCGCACCTTATAGTAGTCCAGGAAGGCGCGGACCTTGCAGCAATACGGGCACACTTCGTACTGGTAGAGCGTAATTTTGGAGGGCAGGGGGTTCGCCTCCGTGGGCCTGGCGTACGGATCCACGGCTACCTGCGTGAAGAAGGAACCCGAGAGCATAACGTGGCATGACAAATCCCAGATGATAATCGCAGCTGCGGGTGAGGTGCTGCCAGCGAGAAGACCCAACGCTGACCTCGATGGTCTTGGGCGCATCGGCAGCGCTTGTGACTGTCGCCACCGCGCCCACGCCGAGTAGCGTCGCTGCAACGCCAAGAATGCCAGGCCTTTCCGGGCCTGCATGCCGGTTGTCGCCCAACCTGCGAGAAGTGTCGGCGATGAGCTGTCGTGGCTCCTGCCTAATCGCAACGCACAGATGCCATCATCAGATGGCGGGATCGTACCCAGTGGCAATAAATCTACTTGATGCGGCTACATTGGTAGCGACGTTCGCACGATGACAAGTTTGAGATATCAGTAAAGCCGGCAACCTACGGAGTGCTCCCGCAGAACTCATGCTTACTATTCGGTGATGGAATTCAGCGACAGTCAAAACACGAGATAGTCCGCGATGCTGTATTCTTGGTTCCAATCTCTCACTTGCCTGCTGTACCGTACATGGAATCGCCGGGCTTTCGGGCTTAAGTCCCCGCCCTTGGTTTCTGCATTCGCTTAACATCTAGGACGTATAATAGAGACTGTTGCTGCCCAGAAGTGAGTTCACACATTTGGGGGAACCCGACCAATCATCTGCTGTCCTGCCTAGCGCGTACTATTCGAGTTCAGTAAAGCAGGTTTCATTATTCGCCGTGGATTTTACGTCTGAGCATGCGGGCATTCCTAGAGTAACGGGCTACTCTATTTGCAAACGGGTGGTATTGCCTCTTCGAATTCTGCGTGAGGACAGCCAAGGGTTCTTAGACGCCGGAGGTTGTGTCGAATGTAGCCGAGCTCGCCTTGGAAACAGCTGGGCCACTTCGACAGGGTGGGACGGACATTGGAAAGGAAATGTCAGCCCAGTGCGCTGAAGAATGGCATGCGAACGACGCGGAAATAGACGCAGGCAAGTCGACTGTAACAAAATGGAGAAACGCCTGTTTGCGCATCCCAGGCGATGGGATGGAGGCATTTGATGTTCGTTGAGTCCTTCTACGTTTGTCCTCTGTAAGCGCAAATGATGTTGAAGCTCAACTGGCACGGCGGTTCATCTGTTGATTGTGACGGTGCGTGCAGGCCTATCGCTTGCTCACTATGGGGCTGGTCACCCATCACCATCGGTCACTCGCCCGCACCATACCGGTAGTCTTTCCGCGGCAACTCCTACGGCCTTCCTTTCAGTCTTTCCGCACGCGTGTTCACCTTCCCTCCTCATTCCCCTCCCCTTTCGCTTGTTGTGTCCCCCGTACTCCGTTTTCCACCGGCCCCCTACGCTAATCTCAGGGTGGTGCCCCGGACAGCCCGACTTGGAGGAGGCCGAATCCTTGGTTCCTGAAGCAACGCGGCTAAGCGGCTCGAGCGACGCCGGCGGCGGCGCCAGCATCAGCGGCGCAGGGCCTGTCCCGGGCGCCCCTCGGTCCCTCGGCGGTCCGTGGCCCGGAGGAGGAGGCGGCAGCGCGCCCACCAGCATCCCGACCGTCCTGACCAAACTGCAAAAGTGGGGGGACTACGAGTCGGTGGGGTCGCAGGTGCTGCCCACCAAGTTCATCCCCATGAAGGTAATTTGAGGCGACTTGCGTCGAATTGGGGCGGCATTGTAGGGGTTCTCTTGACGCGCGCGGTGTGTGTGTGCGCGCGCCATGCGGTGCGCAGCCCCTGTTGCCCTCCCTTTCGGATGGGGCGCACGGGCACGGTGGGAGCGCCGCCAGACTTTGCCGTGCGCAAGCCACCGCAGGCTGGCAACCCGAAGGCACCGTGCCCGTGCACCATCCTGGGTTGATGGGCTCGGTTTGGGAAGCCTGCAGGGGACAAACGTAGGCTTGGTGAGACCAAGCCGCAAGGCCTTAGCTAGCTGCGGACACGGGGCCCATTGAGGGCATGCCCCGTCCTCCACTTGCCCTTTTCTCACCCCGCTCAAAACACCCACGCGCACACGCCATCGCCCCACCCGCACCTTTTTTGCCTCTCGTCTCATCCCGTCCCCTCTTTGTTCACTCCCCTGTCATCCTCTCCCCTCCAAACCCAACCCAACCCACCGCCCCCCACCCGCAGACGCCTCTGAGCGCCGAGATCCTGGACAGTTGGTCGTTGCCGTCGCAGCCCAAACACCGCCTAACGGTCCCCGAGATGGTGGCACAGCAGGCGGCGCTGGGCCGCAAGATCGGGCTGCTTCTGGACCTCTCGAACCACGACTGCCTCTACGCAGCCGACATCCCGCCGGGCCTGGCCTACACGCATGTGCAGCTGGTGGCCAAGGAGCTGCCGCCGCCGGAGTTCGTGGATGCGGTGGTGGCGGTGGTCAAGCGGTTCTGGGCTCAGCACCCGGACGACTACATTGCGGTGCACTGCGCGTACGGTGAGGAGCGTCGGGGCGCGCGGGAGGGGGTACAGTGAGGAGCATCGGGACGCCGAGGGGGGTGGGGGTATTAGGAAAGTGGTAGACCCATGCGGCGGGGGGGAGAGGGCGGCAGAGATCGGAAGCCGGGGCGGGGACCTGGAGGGCGAGTGGAAGCAAGGGAAGAGACCTAGACCCGCATCCCGAGGCGGACGGCCAACGTGAACCAACGAGAGCACAACCCATTTGCAGTCGGGCATTGAGAACCGGGGCGGCGATAGGGGAGCGCGGGGAACGTGTGGAGGGTGGGCTTGGAACGAACAGGATCGAAAGGGCCGCTGGTGCGGACGACGGCTGACCGGGAGAGAAGGGAGAGCTGACGAAGAACAAGAACCCGCAGGCCTGGGTGCCTGAGATGGCAGCTGGGCTGGGCCAGTTGGCAACGGAGCGATGCCATTCGGTGAGGGCGGATGGCCCCGATCGGGCGGCCTGAGTCAGGCCGGGCCTGCGCCCATCGACACCCCGCGCTGCCCCTGACGTTTTCCTCTCCTGCCCGGTGCCCGCACACGCCGCCGCACCACCGGGCGCTCGATGCCCCCAACCCGCGTCAGGTTTCAACCGCACTGGCTTCGTGGTGTGTTGCTACCTCATAGAGTGCTGCGGCATGAGCGTTGAGGACGCCCTGGCGTCATTCGCGGACAGCCGGCCCCCCGGCGTCAAACACGAGCAGTTCCGAAACGAGCTGCACAGGCGGTACGGCAGCGCAGCCTTCAGCTCGACGTTGTACGGCCAGGTCGGCTCCCCGGACGACAACTCCAGTTTCGGCTACTCGCCCAGCTGCGGCAGCCTTGACCTCCGGGACCTCTGCGGCGGGGCCGGGGGCACCAGCCCCGTGCCGGGACTGACCCGCGGGAACACGCACGAGTGCCTCCTGCCGCACCAATTCACCGCCGCCGCCGCCGCCGGCCTCCAAGGTCGCGGCGCTGGACCCGTCAGCAGCCCGGCGGCGGCCTACCGCCGCTCCATGGATGGGCACCAGACGCTGACGTTCACCACGGTGATGTACCGGCGGGGAAGCAGCGGCGGGGCGTCCAAGCTGCTTGTGCCGCCCGGGGCTGCAGCAGCGGGGGCCACGGCGGCGGCAGAGCTAGAGCCGCACCCGCAGCCCGAGACACAGGGCGGCGGGAAGGCGGCGGCGGCGGCGGGGCTGCCGCCGCTGTTGCCGCCGACGGGTGAGTCACGGGCGAGGGAGGGAGAGGCGCAGCCGGCGCCGGCGCAGGGCGGGCAGTGCTGCCAGCAGCAGCCACAGCAGGTACGGCGGCAGGAGCAGCGGCAGGAGGGAGGGAAGGCGCAATCGCAACAGCAGCAACAGCAGCAGCAACAGCAGCAGCAACAGCAGCAGCAACAGCAGCAGCAACAACAGCAGCAACATCAACGTCATCACCACCACCAACAGCAGCAACAACAACAAAAACAAGGAGGAGACCATGCGGGTGATAGCGGCGGCGCTGCCCTGCAGGGGATGGGTTCCAGGACCCCGGTGGAGCCCGACCGCCCGGCCGCCGCGGAGCAGTCGCCGTCGCCGTCCTCCTCGTCGTCCTCCGCGACCCCGGGGTCGGCGGCAGCAGCAGCGGCCTCGGCGCCCCCGGAGGAGGGCACCCACAGCGCCCGCGCCAGCAGGCAGGGCTCCTTGGCGTGTCCCGACAACGAGAGCCTTGGGGTCAACGACCGGATCATCCTTCAAACACTGCGGTGAGGACGTAGACCTGGACTTAGAGCTGCGATAGGTGTTAGGGAGGATCATCGGGTTTTGCCAAGAGGATCCTAAGTAAGTGTTCGCTGGGGGCAATTGCCCGCTGGGGCCCATAGGCGTGGCGTCCGTTGGTGCTGCACGTGCGGGATTATGGCACGCCGTTGGGGCCCACGTCGGTTTGGGGCCCGCGCGCAGTCTGGTGTGGTGCGGCTAGGGGGCGGGTACACGCGGCGGAGCAAGGGAAGTGGCGTGGGACCGCACCGTACTGGGTACTGGGTAGGGAACTGTAGGTAGGATTGGGCCCAGGAGGAAAATGTTATCTGTGCGCAGGCGATATGGGTCGGGTGCGGTGAATTGGTAGGCGAAGCCATACCCCGCTGACTGCCAGAGCGCAGGTCCGGTGGTGGATGGAGTTCAATTGAAAAAATGAAACCGGTGGTGGGTGAAGGCAACGCGGATACCCAGGGGGTTGACCCCGAAGGCTACCCTTGCCTGCACAGCCCACAACTGCACGGTCAAGAAGTCCATCGCCCAGGTCCATTGGGGAAGTACGCATGTGCGGCACGGACCCGGTGACTCGCAGCGACCTGAAACTGTAGCAATGGTGGCGTCGGCTGCTGCGCTGATCTGTTTGTGCGCTGATCTGTGTGTGCGCTTCTCTGCTCATGCCCCCTCTTGACCCATCTCGCAGGGCGCAGGCGCTGGGGCAGTCAAGCGCCGCGACGATACCGGAGGAGTCGGGTTCGGCGCGGAGCACGCCGGCCCGGGGCTGCTCGTCCGTTTCACTAGCGGACTGTGACAGTACGGCCGGGCACAGCACGCCGAGACCCGCACCACCTGGGCGGTTCAGCCACAAAAGCCTAGATACAATTGATTGGGGCGCGGCCGCGGCAGCGGCTGATGAGGACGCGGCCGCTTGTCCCAGCCGGTCATCCCCACCAGCACTCGAGGCGCTCCGACTTCGTTCATAATTTGTTACGTCTCCACATAATATTGACAGCCAATTAATCATGACATAAGGCTGCCGGTCTCGGGGTTGGACGAGCAAGAGCTGAAATCGGGCGAAGCGGCACGACGGCTAAGGATATTGGCCAGCGGTGTGCAGGCGTCAGGGCCATTGTTTCTAGAGTAGGCAGCGTCGTGGTGCCTGAGGATGTAAGAGATGAGCTGGTGCGATTGGCGATGTCATGCAATTTCACGCGTCATCATCATGCAGTACGGCAAGTCGTTGAGCTGGACAATTTGTTGCCGCTGGAGTTCAAAGCCTATTTGGTAACCCTTTTAGACTTCATTTCAAACACAATCTTTTCCTAACGTTATACCAGGTAGTCGTAAAGCTTCACAATTATAAATTTCTCGAGTATCTTTTGCAATGATAGTCGACGGCGTGGGCCTGCGACCTGGTGTGGTTTGTTCAACTAAAGGCAACCTACTCCCTGTAGGGCTAAGGTGCGCAGCAAAGTGTCTGTTGATCTTTCAATTTTTGTTCCGTTATGCGAAGGTCATGCGACCGCAGGCCAAACTGCCGGAGGGCGGAGGTGCAAAGCTCTGTAAAGCGGCTATCAGCAGGATGGTCGCCCGTTCAGATAATGAGCCTTTCGCCCATGAGCGGTAGGAGTCCTGCAACAACCGCGGCGGCTGTTCCGTGAGACAATAAGGGTTGTGCCTTGCTCTGCAGGGCGGCAACTCGCGCGTTCAAACCG
Organism: Eudorina sp. 2006-703-Eu-15; assembly: GCA_003117195.1. Classification (NCBI taxonomy): domain Eukaryota; kingdom Viridiplantae; phylum Chlorophyta; class Chlorophyceae; order Chlamydomonadales; family Volvocaceae; genus Eudorina; species Eudorina sp. 2006-703-Eu-15. The sequence goes on along the minus strand of BDSI01000065.1, from coordinate 446,720 downwards.
GAGTTGTATCGCGTATGCTGTGGCTACTACGACGACCTATACAAATCAGAAGGACCTTTCACTGCGGAACGGGGCTCGCGTTAAGGTAAGTACCGACTACATATTGCTCCGCATGAATTGCCTTTACGAGCACGGATTGTCTCCTCTGTAGGTGCTCGTGGAGCAAACGGAGAACAACGACCAGATCATTAGCATCGAATCGGACGTTCAAGCTGGCAGGCTGCTGTTGCATTGGGGTGTTGAGGGTGGCAAAGACTACAAAGGCGGATGGCGTCTTCCTGGAAGTAGTGCTCGACCGGAGGGCACGGTACAATACAAGGACCGGGCGCTGCAGACACCTTTCAGGTCAATTCACGCCTCTTCCGTCACATGCGGGCAGAACCCTAGAGTTGAGCGGTCGCAGTTATTGAAACCAAGTCAAATCTCTAATTCACAAAGCAACGATGTTTGTCCCAACGCTTGTGACTGCTCGCTTTGTCAGACATGTGTGTCGGCGATCTTGGACCTTCTTCGCTTTTTACAACACCGGACTTGGGTGTGTGAAAATGTTGAAGGACACAGTAACATGTCAATGAATTCTCTCTCTGATACCCCTCAGGTTGGACACTAACGGACGGTCTCGAGTGGTGCTGCATCTGGACGGCGACGAGGCGTCGGATTTCTTGAACTTTGTGCTGAAGGTATTCACTCCGCGGGGGTCAGGCAAACGGAATGAGAGCATGGTGTGCAGCATAGTCGCCGGCGGGCCAGTCGGCCCTGGGGTTGTCCACAGGAGGGGTAGCCCAACCGATAACGCACGGTGGACTGATCGCCGACAGCACCCTCCTGACTACCTCCTCCGCGCTCACAACCGTGATTCAAGCGGTCCTGGTGACGGGCGCACGAATGCTGGCACTTCGCCGCCACCGTGGCGCATAAATCATAACGCACGGAAGAAGTGTCCCACGCACCCGCTGCCACTTGTATGCGGAACCAATTTCAAGCACATGGACGCGCACACTGCGCACGGACACAATGACACAAAACAAGCAATCTGACCCCATATCGTCATTCACCCTCGCTTAGTAGTAATGGCAACCCCGATGGGCACATCCGCCTCCACACCCGCACGTGCGCACGTTCAGGATGATGCCACCAACACGTGGTATGACAACAACGGCACCAACTTCAAGGTGGCGTTGCGGCCCGACGCCACCTCAGCGGCCCCGAAGGTGGACCAGCTGCCCAAGGAGCTGTGCGACCGCTGGGCCTGGGTGCGCTGGGACCACGCGGGGCGGCCCGAGCGCGCCGATGCAGCGGCGGCCAGCGAGTACGACAGAAGCGTGGCGGAGATGCGGGAGCTGCTGGCGCGTGGCCGTACTCTGGATGAGCTGTGGCGCGTGGCCGAGTGAGTCGAGCGCTGGGAGGGTATCCCCACATCGCCGTGTGTAGCCATATGAAGTGTGCGATCCGGTTCTGATCTGGGTCAGGTGATCTGGTTCGATGATCTGGGTCAGGCGATCTGGGTCAGGCGATCACCTGGCCCAGACCGCCTGAGCCAGATTGCCCACATCGTGGGTACGCATTGTGGTGCGGGGAATGGGGCTTGGGTTGGTTGAGCGCCGTGCTGTTAGATAAGCTTGCGTCAACGAGCTGGAGCAGCACAACACGACCGGGTAGTGCACGCATGTCGAGGAGGTGAGGGGAACGGAGGATTTCCCAGCCGGCCGAGCAGGCAGACCAAGCCCGGGGGTGACGGAGTTGGATCTATGTGAGCGCTCGTTCGGGAGGGAGGGGGGGAAAGACATACACACACACCGGCTGCCGGGTCACTTCTCTAAACACACCGTCTGCCTACGAACACACACACCCTGGCAGCTCAGTTGATGCACACTGGAGGCACCATACAGAACCACGCGCGCGTGCTGGGTTTCAGTGAGGGAAGGCCAGGCGCACGCTGGACGGATGGGCCCTATTCATAACACAAAACGCAATGGGCGCACGCAAAAACAAACGTATTGGGTGCATATTGCGTGCGACGCTTGCTCGTACCTCCCTACGCAACCCTCTTACGCATCTTAGGGGCAAGTGGAAGTACGCGGACTACCGCAAGAAGGTCATCATCCCGGCGCTCGGCGACTCGACCGCGCCCGCCGCCGCGCCGCCGCCGCCGCCGCCGCCGCCAGCTGCGGCGAACGGCAATGGCGTTTCAGCGGCGGCGGCGCTGCCCCGCATCCCCGACGACTTGCTGGGTGTGCAGGCCTACGTGCTGTGGGAGCATGCGGGCAAGCCGGAGGGTGCGGACTTCTCCGGGGAGGCGCACAGGTGGGGTGTGTTGAGGCGTGTGGGGGTGAGGCTGCGGTTTCGCTGTCTTTGATGACATGGGGGGGGCATTTGGGGGTGGGGCTTGGTTGATTGGAGGGTGGGGTTAAAGCGAAAACAGAATCCCGGGGGGCTGGGGCCCGAGCCGAAGGCGATTTGGGTGCGGAGGGTTGACGTGGCGAGCAAGGTCAAGCGACTGGATGGGTCGGAATGGAGGGCAGGGAGGGGGTCTCTTCCTAATAGATCGACGTCGTGAACGGGACACGGGTGGCAAGGTTGCACCATCGAATGGTCGGCTCTGTTGCACTTGCTGTACAGCGCCATCTTGGTCATGCAGTTATGCATTTCCCTCCCTCTCCCCCTCCCCGCCTCCTTGCCCTCGCCCTCGCGCCGCTCCGCCCCTCCAGGGTGATCACCCAACAGCTCCAGGCGGGGGCCTCCCTGGAGGACATCGCCCGGCGCCTCAACTACAAGTCCCCCACCAGCTCCGTCTCCGTCTCCCCGGGCTCCACCCCCACCAGCTCCATGGACGGAGGCGCGCAGGCGCCGCCGCCTCGTGCTGCAGCCCAGCCGCCGCAGGTTGGGGCGCCGCTGGGCACCCCCAAGCGCAACCCGCTGGACATGATCAAGGTGGGGTCGCAGGGCACTAGGTTGGGATAAGGGATTTGGCGGGCGGCGGGTAGGGGTTTGACGGGTGCAAGGAAAGACAACGCGAGGTGGGAGGTGGCCGAAATGGCCTCAACCGGGGAGTGTTCAGGGGCTCTTTAAAATCGTACAGTTAGTACATCACAAGCAGCAGCAGCCACATCCCGTTTTGGATTATGACCTCGCGCTGCATTCACTCCGTGATGACCCTGTGCCCCGCCCGGATGTGTCTAGTACTTAGTAGGCAAGATTCCGCGGCCCCCCCGCAGTTTGAATATCTCAACCAATGTCCTATTACCCTCCCCCTCCCCGCGCCTCGCTGCAGCGCTCCGCCCCGGCGCCAGTGCTGTCCGCGGAGCGCCATGTGGTCGAGCGGCCGCTGGACTTCCTGGTTCAGCGGTTCGCGGTGGACCCCGCCACCCGCTGGCGGAGGACCTTCCCGCTGGGCTCCAAGGCGGAGCTGCTGGCGGTGGTGCGGCAGGTGGGATGGGGGTCGTGCGGCAGGTGGGATGGCGGTGGTGCGGCAGGTGGGATGGGGGTCGGGGGGTACAAAGGTGGGCATTCGTGACTACATGAAACTGCGCTATGGATGGGGGTCGAGGAAGGAGTCGGAGGGAAGGGCAGTTAAGCGGAGCCTACCGCGGTTGAGGCGCGGTGGAGGGACCCACCGCTGACGCGCTGAAGAGGCACCGGGATCAGAGTTCAACCCGGCCCGGCCCAGGGCGGGGTCATAGGTATCTGAAACTCCTCTCTTCAATGTCATATCCTCTCCCAACTACAAAACCAAACCCAAGGACACCCGTGCATGCAACGATACCGATCCACCCACTCACTCTGCCACCACCTGCCGGCTGTCGCGCCCAGGAGAACGAGAACGGCCCGGTGCGGCTGGACCTGGTGACCGACACGGCCTCGGACGTGGTGCTGCACTGGGGGGTCTGTCCGCCGGGTGAGTAAAGAGGCGGAGACCGGTCCGGCGATCGGGCTGGCGAAGGGGGACCAGGGTACTGCGCTGACTGCCGGATAGCAAGGATGCGGTGCAGAGGAGCGGAGCGCGAGGGGCCGGGAGAGGGGCTGGGAGAGGGGCGGGAGAGGGCCGGGAGAGGGGCGGGAGAGGGGCGGGAGGACACAGCGGGGTGGAACGGGTCGCTTCCACTCCCCTGCTCCGCCCAACCTTCGTGCTCATTCCAACAACACCCCATCCCTCAGAGTTCGTCATCGTCTACCGATGTCCGATACCCCGCAACACACCACGTTACTGTCTACCAATGTCCGATACCCTACCCCACACCACGTCTGACTCCCCCCCTTGCGCGCCCCTACCCTGCCGCACCAGGCTCCCGCGATTGGGTGATGCCCGACGGCGCGCTGCACCCCGAGGGCAGTGTGGTGATGCACAAGGCGGTGGAGACGCCCTTCCTCAACTGCGACGACGACGAGTGCGATGTGGAGATCAGCGGGGCCAAGGTGCCGCTGCAGAGAATCACCATCAACCTGCCGCCGAGTGAGCAAAGGGCCGGGGCAGACGGGGAGGGGTTGGGGTTGGGAGCGGGACAGGGGAGGCGAGCAGGGGTGCGGTGAGAGTTGAGGGGAGGAGCGGCAAAAGGGGGGGTATGACCGCGGCGCGGTCGGGGCCCGTTGTTGACTTGGCATGGTCAGGCAATGACAACTTGGCAATGTCAGTTGGTGCTGTCGTCATTGGCATGGTCAGGCCCATTGTTTCGCTGTCGTCATTGACAAAGGGGGTGCCCAGCGCTCCATATCAACACCGGCGGTTATCGGTGGGGTGCTCTTTTGCGGTTTCGCTGTCTTTGTGGACAAAGAGGGGCGCATGTTGTGGCCGGCGGTGGCTGCTGAATTTGTCTTCCTCGTCCGGGGTCTGCGGCACTATGTCTAGGGTCACGACGCTCAGTCTAGGGACCCGCAGTACGTCCCACCGCGCGTCAGGCATCTGGATTTGCACGAAGCTGCTTCCATACGAGGCGTCCTTCATGTCGCCCAGCCATGCAAACCCTAAGGCCCCCTGTTTCTCATCCCACCACGCCTGGTCGCGCCCTCCCCCCTTCCCACATAATACCTTTTGGAATGTGTTCAAAACCAAATTCCTGTATTGTCGCGCCCTCCCCCCTCTCCCCCCTCCCGCCCTCGCGGCGCAGACCACCACCTGGGTGCGGTCACCTTCGTGCTGCGCTCTTCGGACAGTACCATGTGGTACAAGGACGCGGGGGGCAACTTCGTGGTGCCGCTGCCGTCAAAGTGAGGCATGGGGACAGGGCGGCTGGGCTGCTGGGGCCCGACGGGGAATTGGGAGGGTATAAGAAATTGGTAGACATATTCATGGGGACTGGAGGGGGGGATAAGACGCGTGACGTGGCGGCATCTGCACGGCGCCGGCGCCGTCCCCCTGTGGCTCCGACATCCGGCCCTGCCTGGCTAGGCCCCGACCCGTCCCCACCCCGATGATGCTCGGCAGGGCCGGATCGTTCAGGGAGTTCCTGCCCCTACCGTCACATCCCCCGCTGCCCCTCGTGCTCCCCCGCTGCCCCTCGTGCTCCCCCGCTGCCCCTCGTGCTCCCCCGCTCCAGGGATGAGCCCGTGGAGGCGCAGGCCCCGGATGTGGCCAAGGACGAACTGAGCCGCAACATCATCGAGGCGGAGGTCAACACCAGCCAGTGGACCCTCATGCACCGGTGGGTGGATGGGCGGCTAGAGGGCTGGCTGGCTGGCTGGCCTGGGGTGGGAGGGTGGCGAGCAGACTGGCTGGCCTGGGGTGGGAGGGTGGCGATGCGGGCAGAGGGCACGACACACCTCAATGGGCGACCCTCCACAATGGGCGACCCGCCACAACACTCCACACCGCACACAGACCCAAAGCCTCGCTTTACTCCTGTGCCCAGGTTCAACAAGGCCGCCGACCTGATCGCTGAGGTGCTCAACGGCTACTACGAGATCGACGTGGCGGACGCCATGTCGCGCATCTTTGTGTGGCTGAGGTACTCGGCCACCCGCCACCTCACCTGGCAGCGCAACTACAACACGCAGCCGCGGATCCTGTCGGCGGCGCAGGAGAGGCTCACCAACACCATCTCCAACGCGCACGGCCGCACCTCGGGTGAGCTGGGTGGGTCGTGGTGGGTCGGGTGTGGGCTTGGGGCGGTCAGAAAACCCTGCCACAACTCCTCGCAGTGGCCTGACCCGTCAACCTAGCCAACTCCGCGGCATATGAACCCCGCGGCATATACCCCCCCCCTCGCTACATACATGTGTGTATACATATATGTAACCGTTACATATGTGTTTAGAGAAGAGACCCTCCCTGTGTGTGTTAGCAAGGAGAAAAGCTGAGCCGCGAAAAGCTGAGCCGCCCTCCCTGTGTGTGTGTGTGTGTCAACCCCACTCCCACCAGGCGAGGCTCAGGAGTGGGTCCGCGCCATGCTGACGACGGTGGGTCGGGGCGGCGACGGCCAGAAGATCCGCGACGAGATCCTGCACATCATGCACCGAAACCACATCCCGGAGCGCAAGGGGCTGTGGATGGAGGAGTGGCACCAGAAGCTGCACAACAACACCACCCCCGACGACGTCCACATCTGCGAGGCCTACCTGGCCTTCCTGGAGAGCGGCGGCAACCTGGGCGCGTACTGGCGTGTGCTGTCGGACGCGGGTAAGGCAGGGAGGGGCGGTTGGCGTTTGGGTCGGGCGCAGGCAGGTCGATGTCGATTTGGTGTCTGTTTGTTCGAAGGTCGTACATGGGACGTCGGAAACCCGGGGCAGGAACCACGGCGTACCCGTGGGTGGCCGTGTAACCACAGCCGCGGTCCAGGCGCGGTATCTGCTGTTGGTGGCGGCCGTGTGACACCCGGCCGTACTGACACTCAAACAAACCCGTGGCCTTCCCTCCCTGCGCTCGACTCCCCCCCTCCCCCCTCCCCCCACCCACCTCCCAGGCATCACCCGGCAGCGGCTGGAGTCGTTCGACCGGGCCATCACGTTGGAGCCCGAGTACTACGGCGACAAGCGGGACGCCCTCATCCGCGACTTCCGGAACTACCTGGGCATCCTCAAGGCGGTGCACTCGGGGGCGGACCTGTCCGCATCGGCCGGCGCTGCGGGCAACAGGTGCGTGCGTGCGTGCGTGCGCTGTGTCTTTGTGTGTGTGTGTGCTGTGTTCTTTCGTTCCAGGCGGGAAACTGGGGGGCCGCGAGGGGGGCCTTGAACAGTGGGGCGTGAGGTGTCTAACCCGCCTTAGCCAATTGAGGACGTGAGCATGCTCCGCGGGCTATGGCCTGTGCGTGATTGCGCAACGGGGAGGAAGGGGTCGGGCACTCCGGCTTCCCGCGGGGACAACCGATGCCCTTCGTGCACGCCCCATTGCACCTGTCTTCGTACCCTCACCTTCCCTTACACCCCACAACGTCCCCGACATCTGTCCCCTACACCCGTCCACAATACACTTGTCCCCCACACCCGCCCCCTGCGCCGCACTCGCGCACAGGATCCCCGGCGGCGCGCGCGGCTACCTGGCCTATGTGCTGTCCCACGTGGGTGACAGCCAGATCCTGCCCCTGCTGGAGGCGTGTGTGGAGGCCCGCACCGAGCTGGCGCCCGCGCTGGTGGGCAACCGCGAGCTGCTCTACCTGGACCTGGCGCTGGAGGACCAGGCGCGGCAGGCGGCGGAGCGGGGCGTGGGCGCGGCGGGTTTCGGAGCGGCAGCGTTCATGCGGCCGCTGCTGCAGAACCTGTGCCTCAGCCTCGGCAACAACGAGGAGATCTGCTACTGCCTCAAGGTGGGGCGCTGGGTGTGCTGAGCTCCGAAGTGAAGTAGGCGGCGGTGATGATTGGGGAGGACTCCCTATCTGAAACGTAAGCCAACCTGGTGCCGTATGCCGTGCCGTGTCTCATTCTCTCCCTCCGCTTCCGCAGGCCTGGAACGAGCTGCCCAGCAGCGTCCGCAACGGCGGGCGGCCCAGCAAGGAGGAGGCGCTGCTGGCGGTGGCGGTGGTCAACCGCATCCGCAGGGCCCTGGCGGATGTGAGTCGGGGGCGGTCTGCGTGAGGGGGGTGACGAGGGAGTTACATCCGGTGGGAGCAGAACGAGGGGGATGACGAGGGAGTTACATCCGGTGGGAGCAGAACGAGGGGGATGACGAGGGAGTTACATCCGGTGGGAGCAGAACGAGGGGGATGACGAGGGAGTTACATCCGGTGGGAGCAGAACTAGCTGTGGGCGCGGGGGGTTGGCAATTTTGGCAGCAACCCTCGTCATAAAAGACGAGGACTTGAGGGTTCGGAGGCGGCGTGAAGGCTTTGTAAGCACCGACATCGTACCCTGTGCGGCACGTCCTGCTGCAGCAAATGGGTTGGGAGTATGTTTGGGTGTACATGGCTTCAGTTCCTGCGGCCTCACCCGGCCCCCTCCCCACACACAACTCTTGGGCTCTTCCAGCACACCGCTCCCCCCACCCACTGTGTCCCCCCCCGCCCTAACTCATCCCCACACCCATGGACCACGGTACGGCAGATCTCGGATCGCGCCGTGAACCGCATCGGCGACGTCTCCAAGGCGTACGGCCGGGCGTTTGGCGTGGAGCGGTGGGCGTACGACCTGTTCGCGGAGGAGGTGATCCGCGGCGGCCCCGCCTTCGCCGTGTCGTTGGTGATCACCGCCATCGAGCCCATGCTGCGGAACGCGGCGGCGCTGGGCGCCTGGCAGGTGAGGAAAGGGGCTGGTGGGCTGGGCCAGGCGGGGGGTTGTTTGGGCGGTAAGCCTACTGTCAGGCCTGGGCGAGGGTGCTGGGGCCTTGCGCGATGTGAACGTGTGCGCGTCGCGGCGCGGTGGAGGGGGCCTGCGGGGTGCGTGTGGGGAGGGTGGTTGGGTAGACAGGTTGGGTTGGGTGGGAGCATGGAGGGAAGAGGAGGTGGCATGTGCGGCTGTGGTCGGGTCGCCGTGCATCCCCGCCTGCCGTCCAGCAGCTTGCGATGCCCAGGAGCTCCGTCACCTGTGACCCGGTGCCGACAGCGTCCTCTACGTCCCCCAGCGGGATTCTTTGTGGGCAGCGCCGCCCTACGCCTTACGCTGGGCTTGTTCCCTGAACGCGCACACACTCTCACCTCATCCCTGACACCTCGTCCCTGCCGCCTATTCCACACCTCGTCCCTGCCGCCTATTCCACACCTCGTCCCTGCCACCCTTCGTCGGCGATCCGCCGCTCTTTCAGGTGATCAGCCCCGTGGAGGTGACCGGCGTGGTGGACGTGGTGACGGGTCTGCACGAGGTGCAGGACAAGACGTACGACCTGCCCACCGTGCTGATCGCCGAGCAGGTGTGTGTGGATGGGGGTGCTGATGGAGGATGGAGGGGAGCTGGTGCGTGCGCAAGAGGGCGCGAAATCGAACTTGTGCTCCCGAACAGAGTGGTAATTCTCAGGTTCTTCTTCATGCACCTTGCCTGCTCCGGAGTTCTTCTTGAGTTCCAGGAATATCTTTATAGACCCCGTTCTTGACGCGCCGTTCTTCCCTCTTCTTTCCCGTTCTCCTCCCTCCCCTGCTCACCTTCTGCTCTGGCAGCAGCGCAGTTTGAATGTGGCTACCAATTTCCTGTATTCCCTCCCCTGCCCCCCTCCCCGCGGCCTCCCCCGCCGCCCTCCCTCCCTCCCTCCCTTCCTCAGGTGACGGGCGAGGAGGAGATCCCCGAGGGCTGCGTGGCGGTCATCACGCCGGACGCCCCCGACGTCCTCTCCCACGTCTCGGTGCGCGCGCGCAACATGCGCGTGCTGTTCGCCACCTGCCACGACCAGGGCCCGCTGCAGCAGCTGCGCGACGCGCGCGGCAAGTGGCTGCACCTGACGCCCTCCGCCAGCGGCATGGTCACATGGTCGGAGGCGGCGCCGCTGCGGCACGACGAGGCCACCGCATCGCACAGCAACGCGGCGAAACCCACCAAGGGTGGGTAGTGCATACAGGGGTCAAAAGGGGGGGGGGGGTAAGTGCATACAGGGTCCCAAAAGGGGGGTTAGTGCACACGGGGTCGCAAGGGAGTTAAGAAGCCCGCGGCCGGGTTGGGCTGGGGGGTGAGGCCGGGTTCGGGTTCCGGCGGGGGACGATGAAGTTTGGGTGTGGGAGGACTGGGGTGTTTTGTCTGCTGCATGGATGGAGACCTCGCTATCCGGTAAGGGGGGTTGGCAGGGAGAGTCAGCGGATGGATGCCTTGGGCCCGTGGGTCGGCAACCTGGAATGGAGGAGAAGAGGTCGCTCCGTCCAGTGCACGCCTGTACTAATCAAGCGCGTGCTCGCTTTGTGCCGCCGGCTGTGACTCCACTGCTTTACTTGGTTTGCCACCACCGCCGCAAGCCGGAAACCTCGGCTGCCGCCAATCGCCGGGAGTGCACGACACTCGTGTTGCTGGACACGAATTCAGCCGGGGTCTAGCATTCATTCTCGCGCACCCCTGCCTATGTCGGGGCTTACCACCGGGCTTACCACCTGGCTGACCACCTGGCTTATCTGCTGCGCGCACCCCTGTCCATGCCATCTGTCTTGTTGTTGTTGAGAGGTCCAACCGGTTAGAATGCTCCACCTGTTGGTCACGGTCCTCAGGCCTTAAGATCGAGATCCCGACCTGGTGCGGGCGGTGGGTGGTGGGCATGGACGAGTACAAGGACGGGGTGGTGGGCGCCAAGTCCAAGAACCTCGCGGGTCTGCGCGGCCGCCTGCCCTCCAACATCAAGCTGCCCGCATCAGTGACACTGCCGTTCGGCTGCTTCGAGCAGGTAAGGGGCACGCAGAGAGGTTTGTGTGTGGCCTGGCGTAACAGTGGAAGCATAGGATTCGTTTGGGCGCGATGATTAAAGCATCAGTGGGCGTAAGCCACCGTGTTGCGTGTTCCTTGGGGCAGTTCTCACTGGCATCTTGGGGCATCTGACGCGTCGTCAGCGACGGGCTGCCATCTGGCAAGCGTTCTGGTGGTGGTGGGCCCTCAGCGCCGCATCGCCCCCAGATACCTCCTATTCACTGTGTGCTGTGCACCGACAAGCGCCAACCGATCGCCGTCCGTCGCCCCGTCCCCGCGCACCCATTCGACCCGATTCGGCTCGGCCCCACCGCCCGCGTCACCCGCGCCTCGCCTTCCCCAATGCTCCGCGCGCACAGGCGCTGGAGCTCCCCGAGAACAAGCAGCTGAAGCAGGCGCTGGCTCAGACAGTGGCGCGAGTGACCCGCGGGCACCACCACCAGAGCCATCACAACCACGGCAGCCCCGCGTCCTCCTCCGCCAGCGGTGGTTCCGGAGCGGGTGTGGGCGACTTGCTGACGGGGCTGGGCTCGCTGGTGGGCCTGGGCGGCAAGTCGGACGGCGCGTCGTCCGCCGCAGCGGATGCGGCCCAGTCGGGCGCTTTGGCCACTCGCTCGCTGGGCGCTAACGCCACCCCCGCACAGCTGCTGGCGGAGTGCCGGCGCCTGGCGATGCAGGTGGTCATTCCGCGGCACCTGCGGGACGAGCTGGAGAGGGCCATGCGGGCGGCAGGTAGGCAAGCGGCTGGCTGGAGTGGCGGCTGGCTGGGGGTGGTGGTGGTGACGCGGTCCCTGGTGCCTGTACAGAGGCTAACCTGGAAGGGGTTTGCTTTCGTGTCAAGACGGCTGCCTGACTGCCTGAGACGGTCGCAACGCAATGACGTGCCGCGTCGTACTTCACCCCGAAATGTACATGACAGTACCCTGGCAGCATATCGCCTTGTGGAGGAATGTCGAGGGCGACGCCGTTCACCTCGGTTGTCATACGGCTCACTGCTCGCCGCTGGCCGCACCGAAAGCACGATAGCCCTGACGATGATGATTCCCATGCCTGGGGCCGCTGCCCGGCTGCCGTCGCCGCAGGCATCCCCCCGCCGGAGAACGAGGCGCGCTGGGCGCAGGCGCTGGAGGCCCTCCGCGGCGTGTGGGCGTCCAAATACAACGACCGCGCGTACTACTCGCTGCGGAAGGCGGGCCTGGACTTCGACTCGGTGCGCATGGCGGTTCTGGTGCAGCGGGTGGTGCCCGCGCAGTACGCCTTTGTGATCCACACGCGCAACCCCTCCAACAACGACGAGCGGGAGGTCTTCTGCGAGCTTGTCAAGGGGCTGGGTGAGTGCGGCGGGCTAGAGCTAGGGACGGGGACGGGGCACGGCGGGGAGGGGGGCCAGAAAGGCGACGCGAAGGGCGCCGGGGAGTGGGGGCTGGGAGGTAAAGGGCGGTCAAACACTTGAGCATCATCGCATCCTCGCTCGCTCGCTTGTAAAGCGTTGGTAAACCCTCTCTCTAGCCCCGCCCCTCCGTCCTTGATCCCTCCCTCTGCGACCCCTCCCTGATCTGCAGGCGAGAGCCTGGTGAGCGGCATGGTGCCCGGCAGCGCGGTGGCGTTCAAGGCCAGCAAGGACCCGCAGGGGCTGCAGTCGCCCGAGGTGCTCTGCTACGCCTCCAAGTCCGAGGCCATGTACGTGCGCGACTCGCTCATCTTCCGGTCCGATTCCAACGGCGAGGACCTGGAAGGCTATGCCGGCGCTGGACTGTACGACAGCATCACGATGGATCCTTCCGTACTCACCAAGATTGACTACATGGAGGACCGGCTGGTGCAGGATCCGGGCTTCAGGTGGGTGGTGGGGCCGCTGCGGGCAGCTGGAGGGCAGGGGGAAGGCGGAAGAGGCTCCAGCCGTCGGGCGTTTTAATGGCTTCCACTTGGGAGTGGGGGAGTTATGTGGCTCTCGGGGTAAACTGTGAGGATTGCTCTTGCTGGGGTGCAACTCCCCGGATTGGAGCCCAGGTCCCCAACCCTGCTGACCCGTTGCCGGCCGACCTGAACGGCTGCCACACTTGGCTACTATATCGCCACCTGAACTCGGGGCGAAGCATCCTGTGACAAGTATATTCATCCCCACGTAAGCCCAAGCCTGAGCATCCGGGGGTGTAGTACCACTGCCAGGAGACCCCAACAGCAGCTGCCCGCAGTACCCGCTCCATCCTACTGTTGCCCGCGTCCGTAGACCTCGGAAATCGAGACACACGGTAAAATCTGCGCGAGTGCCCTGCCCCGCTCACCCTCCCTCCCGGTTCCGCGCCGGCCCACACTCCCTTACCTCGCAGGCGGGACCTGCTGTCGCGGATCTGCCACCTGGGTGCGGACATCGAGACGGCCCTGGGCAGTGCGCAGGTGGGCTGCGGGCTGGGGTGTGCGGGGCAGAGGGTTGTGGGTTCTAGGGTTTGCCTGCATGGAAGGACCTGGTCTTGGTAGGGATTCCTAGCGTTACCGACCGCTCGACTAAGTCGTTGGGTCGTCCCGCTCCCTGCCTCTCAGGACGTGGAGGGCGTGGTGGCGCCGGACGGCTCCATCACGGTGGTGCAGACCCGGCCGCAGGTGTGAGTGGACGACGGCCGGTCAGCCGGAAACACATCAGGACGGTTGGCTGCGGGCACGGAGTGAGGTGGCTCCGTCACACATGTGGGCACCAACGAAGGCCCTCCGATCAGGTGGACGGGGCAGGGTCAGGCGGGGGCTAAGATCAGAGTGGGCCTAGGCCATAGGGCTTAGGGCCGAAGCTAGCAAAGGCAGTGTGATCTGACCCAGGCGTCTGTGCGGTGCCAGGGAGACAGCGGACTCGGGATCCAGGAGGCCAGGCGAGGGTGATGCGGGGTGCATGCCGCCATGTGCGCTGCACGAGATTGAGACGGGGCGCAAACCGGGAGCATGAGTGTCAGCAGCAATGGGGACGCAGCAAGCCATGTGATTGCTCAACGCCGGTGCAGCGCGGTGTGGTGTGGTGTGGTGTGGCACTCGCGGAGGCAAGGGGCTCCGCTTGGATGTGTGTGAATCCCTCCTTGGATGAAAGAGAAAGCAGAAGAGCTGTTAGGCTGGGCAGTTCGCTCGGCCACGTTCATTTGCCTTATAAATTTGTTATGTCGCGCGCTTTGGGGAAGGGGCTGTTGGCGCCCACGTCCGCGACCTACCCCAAGCATTCAGCAGTGAAACGAGGGGTGTTATGATAAGAGGGTAGTGCGCGGGGTGTGTGTGCGTGTGTGTGTCCGCGTGTGCGGCGACGTGCGCGTGGAAGCCGTCCGGAGGCCCTAAGCCTGGGCCCCCGGACAGTTGTACCTTACGACTTGTGCCTCGATAATGTTGTAATTTGTAGTGTAATCAGTAGTGGCGTTGGCTTTCCAGATTTTGGATCGGGAAGGGAAGTGGTCACGCGAGGGGGTTCATACGGCGACGAGGGCAGTATTCGGGAACCAAAACAGTGTTTTGACGCAAGCTTTGGTCCGAAAGCCTGCTGTCAGTGCGACACGAAGACGAGCGTGAGTCTCACGGCGATTGAGTTGCGTGTGATGGTCGTGCGTGGTGATGGCGCAGCAGGGCGGTCACTGCGCGGCACCGCTTCACAGCGACAGTACCTCTCAGAGGCTGCTGTCCCTCCCTGCTGTCCCTGCATCTGTGTGCGTGTTGCCCGAGCACGGCATTGCCATGGAAAGCAAAACATCCGTGACGTCTAAGGCGCCTCTTCCGAGGTGCGGAACCGGTGGTGCATCTATTCGGGGAAGGCACCACACGACGGTGCGGCCGCGACTGACTGGATTCGTGACATCGTGAGGGACTTCAGCGCTTTGAGGAGTGTGGCGCTGCACGATGAGTACTTCACCATGTGTGTCATTACAGAGGGTGCGCGGCATAGATGATATGTGTGGGGCGTGGCTACCGCCTCGGGAATGGCCATATGCGCCTTTCCGCCCGAGTGTGAGTGTGGGGGTTACATCGGCTGTGCATCCGCTGTTAATACCCCGCGGGGCTTGGGGGGCCTCCCTAGGTCAGTATTCCCGGGGCTGCTCTTTTCCCCACTGCTGGAGAAGAATTGTGCTACCATCCCGGAAGAAGGCTTGGGCTGGCAACGATGCAGCCTGTGTGGCTGTACGTCGTCGGCGCCGGGAAGTGAATGGCACACAGGACCTTCACTTCCCGTGTGCATTTAGCACGTTCGAATTTGCGCAGAAATGCATTTCCGGGGGGTCATCTGAGGGGGGGGCCGTGGGCGTCTGTCGTTGTCGTGGCAGGTAATGGGTAGTGGTTGGACTTGGTAGGTGAGGAAGGACTCGGGGCCAGTGCTCGGTGAGATGCTGCAGGTGCGCGGGTGGGTGCAACATTTACCTTTGAAGATGGTTCTGAAGCGTTTTGTGGACCCGCCTCGTAGCGGGAGTTACTGGGCAGGTCACTACGGCGCAACAGCGGCACACACGCCTCCTTAGCTGGCTCACATGGGAGCTGCGGCACGGGAAAGAAAATCTAGAATATTCTTTTTTGGCCTCATACCAAATGTATTGGTGAAGATCGTCGTCTGTTCTATCAGCAGCGAGGACCAAGGCGGTCGCCGATGTGATGTTCTCTCCATTGTGTTTTCACGACATCGCTGAAGTGCATGGATGAAGGGGTTCGTTCGCCATCTGAATCAATGTTCGGCTGCAGGCCGTGCTGCCATATTGTTGCGTTGCCGGGAGCAGAGTCGCATGGACGCTGGGTCTCGCACGCTGGGTCTCGCACGCTGGCAAGCCCGCGTCTGTGTGCGATCACGTGTCGTGGATGTATGTGCGGGTTGTGTGCGTGTGTATGCGAGTACCCGTCATACGTGTAGGTATGATTGCGATGTGTCCAGGGATTCTTACATTTTTCTAGCTTTTCACAAGCTGGACGCTTCAAACTGCAGATGCGGACTGCGGGGGTTAAGTTGGAGGTCGTAGGCTATGCCGCGACGCGGACGGTACGGCAGGCCGGGTTATGTAAGCATGATGGTTCCGGGAGGTATGGGGATGACATGTATGTGTCTCTATTGGCTTCCTGCAGCGGGAGACAGCGCACGCATGGGAGCACCGTACATTGCAGAATGCCGATGATGTCGGGAGCACAGCTGCCCAGGCGGACGCCTGGCCGACGCAGTGGCTCAGTGCCACCATGCGCGCTGCGGCCCGGCCAGCGACCCGTGGATGACGGCATCGGAGCCACGACCGTGCACCCGGACGGCAAGGTACCGCTACAAATCGGTTGCCTGCTTGCCGCGCCAGTTCCCCCAAAAATCGCCACCCATAACATACTCTTTATCTGCCGCACTATCAACCAGACAAGGGTTCTGTAGGCAGTTCATATTCGCCGCATCAACAAGCACCACAAAGCCAGTGTGCATGCTCCCTCCTGTTCCTCATTCCTCCTTGATATGGCCGTGCGCAGTAGTACCACCTCACTGTCAATCCTATCAGCTCCACCAGAAATCAATCTTCTAGGCAGCTCCAGGCATTCCCCCGTTCGCCGCCGTCTTCCCACTGCGCTGTGCAACACGTACGTGTACGTGACACGTGTATCGTGTCATGTACACGTGTCGTGCCGCGTGTGTGTTGTGCAGCGCAGCAGGAAGAGACATGGCGAACAGAGGAATGGCAGGGGAATGCCCAGCCTCTGTAACTTAATACTGGCTCCTTGGTGTTTCACCAAGCTCGATAACAGCTAGCTAAACCGAAATGACGCCTGCGCGGTGGCCGTGACGCGCATGAGGTTGAGGCGCCGCACTACCGGCGCGGGCAACATCGCCCGCGTGCGCGGCACCACCGCCTTGCCCGCCAGCAGGCACCGCCGAGCAGCCGCTGGCGAACCGCTGCTGGACAGGGCGGTGTGCGCCTTTGAGCAGCTGATGCCGGGCCGGCCACCACCAGTAGCAGCAGGTGTACCAGCCCCGCTGGCAGGGTCCGCGCCCCAACCGGCGGTGGCAGCGCCGGTTGGAGCGCGGACCCTGCCAGCGCACCCAGTGGCGCCAGCGCCAGCAGAAACGTGAAGCACGGCGGTGGCAGCGCCGTGCTTCACGTTCCTGCTGGCGCTGGCGCCACTGGGTGCGCTGGCGCCCGTGGTGTTAGGGGCGTCCGGGCTGCTGGGGGCGCTGCCGGTGTCGGCGCTGGAATCAATGCCGGCGCTGGGGGTGCCGGGGCTGGTGGCGCTGGCACGCTCCTCCTTTGCCTCCTCGGCGTCCGCGGCAGCAGCAGCCGCCTTGATGGTAGCCGGCTCGAGCTTGGCCATGCAGGCGCGCACCTGCTCGCCCAGCGCGTGCGCGCTCACACCCAACATCTCGGGCAGCGCCATCACCGTGACCTGCGTGATCTCCACTAGGCCCTGCTGCCTCCAATGGTGCGCCAGCACGACGCGGCACAGCCTGCAGGTCCATGGGTGCCCCACAAATGGTATGTGGATGTTAGCAAGGGGGATTAGACGCATGGTACCTGGGCCTACACAAACACTTGGCCTTTCCATACCTCCTAGCCGCCCGTGCCCAACTGCCCAACCCTCCTGCCTCACGCTCCAAGCCGGCAAGCTCGGTGGTGTGGAACCACAACAGGTGCATGGATGCCGCCTCGTACACCTGATACACCAAAGCCCGCAGTCTGCCTACCGCAGGAAGAACACCAGGTAGTCCAGGTCGTTCTTCAGAAGGTCCTTGCCCTTCAGCTCGTACCAGGCGCGGCTGCCCTTGCTGTATGGGGACTCCAGCGCCTACAGAAAGTGGACGGCGCACACGCACAAGCAAGGCACAGGCGGGCTGGGTGCGGTGTGAACGGCATTGCATCTCATTTTAAGCCGATCCAAAACCCCACTGCTGCTGACCAGCACATACAGCCCCATAGGTACCTAGATGGCTCTCAAGTGCTGCAGCAGGTGTGCATGCATATGACAAGACAACAAACACTGCACACACACACAAGAGCACGCACACACACACTGGCGGGTTACTTTTCTAAACACACACTGGACCTAACACTGCACACACTACTCTCAACGTGCCCCACTTACCATCCGGAACGCGGGCAGCGCCCCCCAGCGATCAGCTGTGCTCGCGCCCTTGTCGCCAGGCAGCTTAGCCTTGGTTGCGAACTCCTGTATGTCAGGCGTTTGACGGCACTAAGCGGATGGAGCGGCGTCTGGAGCACCAGGAGCAATCAAGGCGTTGACGCAGCAGACAGTGCGGCACACGCGTGGGTAACGTGGCCAGTGTGGTGGTGGTGATGGCACACGCACGCACATGGCAAAACTAGGAGCTTGCTGCATGCGGGTGTAGGTTGTAGAACTAGACCCACCTTCAGCATGGCGGTAAGCTCAGCGGCGCCTTTGACGTGGCTGGGGAAGTCCTTGGGCGGGCGGCGCACCCCGACCAGGTAGTCCGCCACCTCACCCAGCTGCAGCAGTAGCCAGCCCCAGTCCAGCTGCGCCAGCGTCAGGCCCGTACCCAGGCCCGTGAAGCTCGTGCGCAGGTTACCGCCTTCTCCAAGAACCGCCTGTTCACAACAAAGCAACGATTGCACACTTACATAGGCATCTTAGTTCTCCAAGAACCGCCTGTTCACAACAAAGCAACGATTGCACACTAACAAAGGCATCTTAGTTCTGACGTATGTTGGTTCGTCGACACGCATGCGATTGCGTGACGGAGGGGCAGTATGTACCGCTGAGTATACCCTGCAACGCCCTGTGCAACACACGACTGAAAAGCCACCCTCAACTCCCAGCCCCCACGCGCATGCACACACACACACACCCGCAGCAGCAGCCGCTGCATGGGGTCAGCCAGGTAGTAGCGCCCGTGCTCCGTCTTCAGCATGTACGGCTCCAGGAAGCACCAGAGACCCTGGCGTTGAGAGTCGAAGATCTCGTCCTTAAACTCGGAGAGCTCAGCTCCCAGCACCACGTTCGCCAGGTCCAGCATCCGGCAGCGGTCCTCGCGGGACATGTGCGCCATGGCCAGGTGCCACTCCTCCTTCGCCTGTATGTGGGGACGGGGGCTCGGGGCGTGTAGGAGTGCATTTGGGGTCGTACACACTGTCTCGGTGGCCAGGGATACGCATCATTTATGTTAAGATGCCTGCAAACACAAGGGTGCACGGCACACATGTCTTGCCCATACCACATGACTCAACCACGCGGGTGCACCCTCACAAAAGTGCGACGCAGGTGCCGTTCGTTTCTGCCGGTGCCGTTCGTTTTTTCGTGCCAGGTCAGGTCGAGACCAGCCGCCGGCGTGCTGAGCTGAATGTGTATGCCACCACACAGCGCAAATGGACCCGCAGGCTCCACGCTCACCTCACTAAACAGCTTGTTCTTCCAAAAGTTGTCCGCAGACGTGATGTCCAAATCACCTATGGCCCACTGTTCCGACATCATCGAGAATAGGGCCGGTGAGTTGCCCGACAGCTCCAGCAGCGTCTCCAACTCCTGCCTCACGGCCTCCAGCTCCTGCGGCTGTGACAGGCCTAGGTACCGCAGGCGGTACACCAACAGCTCCTGCATCAAGTGTGACGGGACCGAGGCTGGCAGGTGCACCTGCACACAGCATGTCAAGAGCACAACAGTAAGGCATGCACCGCTAACAATCGCACTCGCGTCGCTTCTCATGTCTAATTGCATGTTCATCATGCCAGCAAAAGTAGCAAGACAGACAGACTGGCAGATGCAAACCGTATACGGCAATCCCTGCACGCACACACACACGCGCCGCCCCGGTGCGGACTACGCGTTCAGCATCGCGCCGCGCACCATTACCATGCCGTTGCTCGTACACCCATCTGCACTCGTTGGCAATATTTGCTCTTCTGTTCCCTTTCCTTCACATTACTTTGCTTCAGTTTACCCATATACTAGCTTAAGCCCGTCACATGCAGATACATGTGTGTCCTTGCTTTGCCACCCGTTATGCATGTCACGTTCAACGAACCCTGCCCATTACTAACGGTGTGCTGCAACACCTGGCTTCCGAAGTTTCTATATTCAGGTCCGTACGAACGCATCCTTTGCACTGGCTGGGCCGGTTGTGCTGGGCACGATGCTTTGCCTGTCGCACTGCACGCGCTTTGGTCGTACCCAACTCTCACCTTGTTGCATTAGGATAGGTTCCATATACGCCGCCGTCACCGTTCTCACTTCCATCACGGCTATTGGTAATTCGGGCAGGTTTTAGGTGTCCTCTATTTCCATCGCCTACATCACCTAATACGCTGGACTTTCACTTCTCGCGGCTCAGTCGTCTTTTACACAACTGCTCTATTATTTCCTCATACGAGCACATTCTGGGCGTTACTAGGCCCCTCGCATGTTACGCACTCCTGTCCTGCCCGCCTAAGCAACACACGCACAGTGTGGGAATCGGATGTGTGTCCTAGCTTGCTGCATGCCGCCCATAACGTCGCTATTCGCCACTTCCATTGCCCTCGACACTTCGTGCCACTTCCCTTTCGCTTGTGTCTCCTCTATCGCAAATAGGTGAGTCTCACTACCAACAGCGGGCGGGATTCAGGGGTCAGGGCATTAGCCATGCTGGGTACCGTTGCGCATACAATGCATGTGCAGCAACACGGGGTCTTGGTCGTGCATCGATCACCCTGTGGGGAGTTCCAGGCATTTTGCAGGTTAGTGTGGTAACAAGGGGCGACGCAATGCTCGGTAACTAGGCATCCGAAATAAACGCAGGCAATGTAATGGGATCTTTCCGTTTTTTGTTCTGCAAATATCGCACACAAATGTGTTACATCTCTTGTTCAAAGACACAAACACCACACATCTACACTCACATACAGTTCTGCACCACAACTTGCTTCTTCGCCATTTGGTTTGTTTCATGTAGCTGGGTTAGGGGTTTATGTTTGCTTGATGCCTGTTGCCGTTACCGTCACATTACAACATTAACACACATGCCATCCACCCTTGCTTTGTCGCTTCTGCTCGGCTGCCTCAATCCCTCCTGCCCGCCGTTCAATAATGCTCATGCCCAGCCGCTTACCGTCTTAATCTGGTTCAGGGGCGCCGTGCCGTTCACGGGCATCGCCGCCAGCGACATCCACACCAGCGCCATACCGCTGCCGGTGACCGCCCACAGCACGTGCGGCGGGGTGTTGATCAGGATCCGGCGCAGCACGCAGTCGCGGATGAAGGCGACGTGCCCCCGGTCCAGCTGCTCCGGCAGTCCGCCGTCAGAGGCAGTGGGCTGCAGCAGCGCCTGCAGCTCGTCTGCGACCACGCGCGCGAAACAACGTGGCGGTGTGTTTTGAGGACAAGAGACGTGTTTTGAGGAAAAGAGACGTGTTGCATGTGTGTGTGTGTGTGTGTGTACATATCTGACCGGGCTTGGCACTTGCCAAGGGCTGCTAACCCAGCCCTCACGGAAAGAGAAAGGCGTGAGCGGCCACATCCGCCCTTGCTCGACCGAGACTACTTGCGCGTCCTGGAAGGTAAGGCAGTTGCTCAATGAGAAAGGGCCTCAGTCATGCTGTCTAGTTTCAGAATGAGCCCCGTGCAGCACATATATGGGTGGTCCAACACAGCTGTTGCAACTCCCCGCCATTCCTCGCTGATGTCGGCGAGTAGGCGGTGGATGGCCGTCAGGGTCGGCCCCCGCCGTAAGGTCACGCCCCCTTGTCGCGCCAGGTGGTCTTGGACCTACACGTCCCATCAAGCACCGGCGGCGGGTTCCTCGCCCGCTGCACGCGCGACCCGTAAGAGAGAGAGAGAAAACGAGCCGCGTGTCTGTATGCGTGTGTGAGGGGAAGGACGACTTGCGTAAACTGCCTCACATGTAAGATTCAAAAATGCCCCTGGTGAGCGATTCGTACAATGCCAATGCCCATTCATCCAGCTGCTGGCACCAAACCATACCCCTACGTACCCGCCAACACCAGCACAGGCGTCTGGAAGCCGCTCTCAAACAGCTCCACCACGGCGCGACCGGCACGCGTATGCATGGCCACGCCTTTGGGACCGTCGGCCAGGGCAGCCTGCGCCCTGCTCCACTCCCTGTCATTAACCCGCACGTCCGCCTCCACCGCCCAGTCCACCACCACGCGCAGCAGGTCATACATCAGCGCGCCGGCGCCACTCTGTAATGAGGAGGCGGCGTGCATGGGCGCGATGAAATGGAACATATCAGGGAACAAACGTACACACTAGGGTTGTGTCAAACGTTCGAAAAAATAAAATGCAAATACGTGTAGGCTAGAACATCAGTAAAACATTCAAAGGTCATGGGCTGCTACGACTAAAGGAAGGGTTTTTAACCCGAAAATTTGGCTTTAGGATATCCCTGGATAATCCATGCGATTTCTTATCAAATTTCCAGAAACGGACGAGGGAAACATGTCGAACTCGTCGGACCACCCTGCCGTACCTTTCCGTACGGGTGCATACACTGGCCGAGTTTCAACCAATCGGTGTCTGTACCACACCCTATCACCGCTCTATCGCCCATATCACCTAAAGGAACATCCTTGACGTACAAACAAGCAATGGACATTTTCAGTGTCACTATCCTGCTCGCCGTGCCTCCAGGCGTCATGTCTGGCGGCAAAGCTTCCCCGTGTCTGTGGCCAGCTGCGCTTCTTTACTGATGTGTAAACTACACACCGATGGGGCGCGCAACCCCTGCCGGCTGGGATAATACGCACCCTCCCACCTTGTACGTACACGCTCCTTGTATCAGAGCTGTACAGCTGAGCACACCTGCACAGGGAAGCACATCAATGGTCCCATACTCACCCTGCGTTCCAGGATCATGCAGTTCAGCCGTAGCACGCGCATGCCCTTGAGGGGATGCTCGGGCGGCTCCTTGGCCAGCGCCTCCGCCAGCACTGCGGGCACCACCTTGTTGAGCGTGTAGGACTTGCCGGTCTGCGGAGCGTAAGTTGTGCCGGGGAAATGTTGAGATTGGGGGACTGCGCCTGTTTCGGGATCAACCGGTGAATTCAGCTTTCAAACATGAACATGTACCGTTAGCGTGTGTCGATTTCCCCTTACTGACTTGACCCGCTGAAATGGACGCAAATGAGGCCCACTGGTAGGTAGGTAGGCTGACCGGTTGCTGCTCGCCAGTCATCACCTTCTCTGCGCCCGTCTGGGGTAAAGCGCCATCCGACAAACGCGCAGTGTGGCGTGCGCGCCTACACCACATGCTTATAGGTCATTACAGGACACGCGCCCCTTGCCCTCGAATCAGCTTTTGAACACACATATGCTGTAAACACACCTTGACGAGTCCCGACACCACGAGGGTCGGGAGAGCGTTGTCGAGATCCTCCAAGAAGGCCCATCGGCAGCGGTTTGCCGCCCATGCCTGGATGTTGCTCACGGCATGACAGGTGCTCGCATCCAGGTAGACTTGGTCACGGCGGCCGTCAGGAAAGCTGATTCCCCACACTTGCTCAGTCGGTTTGCCATCCTTGTCCTTACACACCCGAAGCTTCGGAGCATTGCTCTCCAAGTCGTACGTTTGGCTTCCTGCCACAGGGTGGGAACCGGCGGGGCGGGTGAACTGGGTTTGGCACACGCACTACCCCCCTGCCGGGCGCATAAACCCAACAGCCTGGACCAGGAGACCAGAACACTGACAGAGCAAAGCAGACAAAGCAAGATGTGACCTATATAGCGTTGAGAGAGAAGGCAAGAGAAGAAAGCATGACAGCCAAACTTAAACTTAAACCCAACATCTGTCAGTTATGGACTCACCTGGACTCATGTTAATTTATTCTTGTCCAGCCAAGGGCTAGGTCGTCCTGCTGGGTTGGACCCGGCAGACGGAAAACGCGGTCCGAAAACCAAATAAAGAGTTGGGCGCCCCTGTTTAGAAAGCAGGTCACAACGACGTTAGCATATGTCTTGGGCACCTAGGGACTTCGCTAGCGAAGTCGCCCTCGCCTTCTGTTCAAGATCCCAGTCGTCCAGAGCGCGACGATATTAACGCTGAGGGTTTCTTCGGCAGGTTGCAACTGAAGAAGGTCTTACGTGAAACTAACTGCGATTGCTGGCGTGCTGCAAAGTGCAGACGAGCGCTCCTGCTTCTGCTTGTCTCTGGCTCGAATATGAGGTTGATTTGTGACTTGGATATGATGTATACGGTAAAGCGCAGGCGTTATGATAAATAGCACCGCGTCCTTCACCGGGAAGAGTTCATCCCGTACAAGTCGGTCAAGATCTCAGGAAACCAGCCCTGGCATATGTCAATACAATTAATTCATTTAACCGCCCAACGACAGCTAAGTCTTTCAAGCGTTCCGTCGGCTTGCAAGGCCACCGCTGAACCGATCATGCCAACGGTATGGCGCTGCTTAGGGAACGAATGCGCATGTTTACGCTGTCATGTCTGCTTATTTGATTCTTGCCGTGACAACTTAGACGGGCGCAGAATGCGTTTGACGTTTGGAGGCAGCGGGACGACAAGGGTCTCAGCGACTTTATCAGCGACTACTCAATGGGACACCATACCTCTGCTTCTCAACGGCACTAGACCTCAGCGATAGCGATGACGAGGACGACACGGCCATCAGACGGGTGCAGGACCGGACAGCAGCAACATCAGCGGTTGCGGTAGCGGCGCTCGCAGTCGGGCGTTACGACGAAGCCAGCGGTGTGCGCTTTGCCGGATGTGGCGCGGATGGTGTCGACCTCCAGCCGCTGGTGGCTTTCGCCAGGTTGTTGCAGTGGGGTTCGTAGGTGTTGCAGTGTACTCCTCTATTAAACCGGCTATAAGGGTAAAGGGTAATGGTTCCGCCTTCTTAAGGAGTATGGTTTCTTTCACGCGTCCAGCGGTATCGCAGATGGGGCCGCGGTGTGTGACGACCACGCGGCACTAATGACACCGTGGTAACATGCGCCACTGTGCATAGGGCCGTTCTCGCCTTACTTAGTGAGGCAAGCTATGCACGCCGACTCGATGCTGTCGTATAGTCAGGCAAGGTGCCGCGCAGTGAGCTCCCTGACACAGCAGGTCGATATTAATTATCAACCGCTTTCAGGATGTGGCGGCGTCTAGGAGGCTTGTCAGCCCAAAGTAAGCGACGTTCAGTATCCGGGACTTGGACCCGGGTAGTGGCGCCTAGTCGGTCCGGTGTTGGCAGGTCGATGTGGTGGACGGAGAGGAGCCGCCAGGCACGCGAGGGGCAGCGCACAAGGGGCCAGCACGCTGGCCTTGTGATCATGACGGCTAGGGCATATCCTCACAGGCTGCACCAGATGCCATCAGTGTCGGGGATCACGTGGCACAGTGGACACGGTCGTGACCCGTTTGACCCCAGGCTGAGCCTCATGCCGAAGGCAGTTGTCGGAATCGAGGAGCTAGCCAGGATGTGCATGTGGTGTGTACGTTGTTCTGTGGTGTCGATCCCGTGATGAACCAGGTTGGTACGTGTAGCCGTAATTCTGGAATGTGGCGCTGGAAGCAGCCATTTCGGTGGTGGCAGAACGGGGTGAAGCCAGCTCCCTTTGCGAGTACTGGATGGATGCGAAGTGAAACGTGGTGAACTGTTGGCATGGGCAAGTGTTCCTCCGGCAGCACCCACCGTCTCGTGGGTGGCGGGTTCGACTCCCGCGAGCACTGAACATAGGATGGCATGGGCCCCATTCTGGGGGAAAACAGACATACGAACAAGGATCCGCCATACTGCATGGGCCCGCCTCCGCCCTTGCGACCCCGCCGGCCCACGACACTGGCTCACCACTCTGTAGCCCCTGGGAGCCCTCGCAGGTGCGCGGGCGGGCAGGACAACGAATGGCGTTGGGAGACGACGACAACCCACCAACGAAACACACACGGGAAAGCCACCGCCCGCCTATACAAGATACGTAGGTACGAGGGCGTACATCGATGTGCACATCGCATTCTCACAGCCTCGATGGCGTCAACTCTGGCCTACAAAAAGGTGATATCTGGAGTGCGAAGACCGCACCTCGTGTGGGACTGCGTTATCCCGTCTTCAACTTGCTCAGCACATCAGCTGCTGCAAGGGCTGCTTAACCGATGACTTCCCTACGGGGGAGCTACGAAGCGCTTATCGGCCCCGCACCCGTGCCCGTCGCCCCTGCCTGTGCCGCGGCAGCTGTTCCTGTAGGGGGGGCTGCAGCCGCCGCCGCGGCCGCCCCGGCCTTGGCCACCACGGCCGCCAGGCTCGGTGGCAGGGGCGGCGGCCCTCGTTGCTCCGAGATCTGTTGGTAGAGCTGCTCCATCTGGCTGCAGGGGTCCCAGTCGGGGCCCGCCTCGCCCGAGCCTGAGGGGCCGAGCAGGGGCGGGAGACGAGAGCAGTTGGCGGCAGGCGGTATCATGAGACAGCAGTGGCGGCAGGTGGCGACGAGTCTGAGACCGTCACAGTGGCGGAGGTGCGGGAAGGCGGCGGAAGGGAACGTGCACCGGTTCGGTTGGCCTCACCGGGCAGCTTCACTCCGAACCGCCCCGTCAGTGCCAGCAGCCTCGCATCATCGCCCCCTTTGAGGCACCACAGCGCCTCCACAGCCGCCCGGGGCAGGGGCAGGTGCACGAAGGCGCGCCGCCGGTGGCCGCCCGAGCGAGCGTTGCTAGTGGCGGAGGCGGACGCACCGCCGCCGCCGCCGCCGCCATTACCACCGCCGCGGCGGCGCGCGGTGCGGCCGCTGCCGCCGGCCTTCGGCTCAGCATCGGCGGCGATGTCCACGTCGCTGCCGTCGCCGCCATCGCCGCCTTCGCCGTCAGCGGCGGCAGCGGCCGCCGCCGCGGCTCGAGACCGCACGTAGCCTGATGGGGCGGGTGGAAAACGAAGTGGACCCTTTCGCGGAACAGGATGCCAATGGGGTTGTCACTTACTAAGGAAGAATGAAGGCCCCAAGAGGTCAGACGCCTCGAAGTTTACCAACTGCCGCAGCAGCAGCCGATACCACAGCGGCTGAGGCGCAGAGTCAGACGCCTAACCCCCCTGTCTCCCCCTATCAAGTAACACGCGCGAATCCACCCTAGAGACCTCCGCAGCCACCCACGCCCTCTGTGTCACCCTTCCGGGCTTGTCTTTCGGTTTCGCCCCCTAAACATCTACTTTAGTTTTCGATCGTTGACGTTGCGAGCTACTACCTTGCCTACTTAGTTGAGGACATAGAATTGGGCAACCGTTGACGTTTCCGTGCGTGATCTACGATCTACGATTCCGACGCCAAAGAGGCCTACGACGTCATCGTCGCTGGGGTACCTATGATAATGCACCGTATGCCGATCGGACTTGTGCTCTGGCAGCAGATCAGCTGTAACATGTCTACCAAATTCCCATACCCCTCACCCCTAGCCCCTTCGGCCAAGATCGCCCAACTCGCCCCCACGCACCC
The DNA here is from genome assembly GCA_003117195.1 of Eudorina sp. 2006-703-Eu-15. Taxonomy (NCBI): domain Eukaryota; kingdom Viridiplantae; phylum Chlorophyta; class Chlorophyceae; order Chlamydomonadales; family Volvocaceae; genus Eudorina; species Eudorina sp. 2006-703-Eu-15. The sequence continues at coordinate 419,627 of BDSI01000065.1, read as the reverse complement.
AGATCGATCTGCACCAGGGCCCACTGCGCCTGGCCCGGGGGCGGCTGCGGCCCGAAGAGCGCCTTGAAGCACCCGAACTCCAGGTCGGGTTCGGCGGCGGCAAACAGGCCGCGGAGCCCCACCCCGAGTGTCTGCAGCCGCCGGATGTGGCGCAGTGCGGCGCCTCGAGGGGGCGGCGACGACGTGGGCGAGGCGGCGCCGGCGGCGAGAACCGTCGCGTCCGCGCCGTCGGCGGCGCCGGCGAATCCATCGGCCTGCAGCGGCGGGGCAGGACGGTCAGGGCAGGGCAGGGCAGGGCAGACCGGTCGGGTGGGCGGAAGGAAAATTGCGATCTTTGAATGGCCGATGGCCACTTCAATGGTCTGTTAGTAAGCATTGAACATGACCATTGACCATGGCGAGGCGGCTACGGCTGTCACCGGTGGATGCCCCACGGGGTCCACAGGAACCGGTGATCCCTTTGGGGTCCGCTGTAACGTTCATTCGTTCATTCATCATTATTGAACCTGACCACATGAAATAGCAATAGCAATTGCCACGGATGCAAGGGACGTGGACGGGTACGGCAACGCGCTCCGTCGTGTGATCAGTACGACAGTACACAAGACGGATCATGCTTAATCGCTAACCGTCAGGTCAGGTGACACTACCGCGATTAGGCGGTTTAAGGTCCTAGGTTCGAATCCTAGGGTGACCCCCGACATTGTTCGGGAGCATGAGATTATGGCTAGCTGCTGAGATGTGGAGTTGAGATCACAGTTGATGGATTGAGATTCGCACGCTAGATTGGTGGCGATTGCTGAACCCTCTGTCTCTACGGATGTGCGGGTGAATGGATGAGGTGGGATCCTTCGTTGGCAGGATCAACCGCCTTGGACCCTCGGTTCGTATGGCGTAGGTTCCGTGTGATGATGGTTGAAGGTGTCCTATAGCATCATATAAAATCCGCGATATAAACCTTAGACAGGGCCCGGAAGCCTATCCACACACTGTAACGGTAACATAATCGCTAACCATTTCCGGCCCTTACAAGTTCTGCGCCCGTCGCCCCCATCCACAGGCCCCCGTGGCGCACACCCCGCCCCGCCCCGAGCAGCGCCGCGCCGCCCCGTGCACACACACCCTGCACCCCAGGGGCCCCTCCCTGCTGTGGCCCGCACCCGGGGCGGCAGTCCGTGTCTTGCCCGGGCGAAGACGTAGTGGATCCGCCCCGCCTCCCGGAGGCCGCTCAGGAAGGCGCCGTGCATGGTGGCCGGGTACCTGGGGGGGCGGACGAGGGTCCAAGAAAGAAGCCCAAACCCTTCGGAACAGATGCGGGGCACTGTAGGCGCGATCGCGGGGCCAGCGGCCAGGGAGACGCCTCTCCAGGACCCCTGAGTGGCAATGCGGATCTAAGGGCCTCGAAGGTTCCCTAGGGACAGGTATATAATACCCTAGGGGCCTTGAGTCCATTGACGGCCTCAAGGGCCTTATGACTATTACCGTATGACATTCCCGAGGCGCAGGTACAGAGCCCCAAGCGTACAGAACCCGGGTATGCCTTTCAGTGTACCGGTACGGGATGGAATCACGCCGTTCCCTGCGGGGTGGTGATGCCTCACTTGTGTATGGTGGCCTCGCCCGCGAAGAACAGCCGGCCCGCCACGGGCGCGGCCATGGCCTGGTACTCGGCGGCGCCCCGGCACGACACGGCCATGGAGCTGTACGACCCCAGGGAGTACGGATCGCTGCCCCACCTCGTGACCAACGCCTGTACGGAGCAGGGGGAGAGGCAGCCGGAGCGCTCGCGGCTTGGCAGCTGGCAGCTGAGAGGGGCTCCCAGGGACCTCGCAATGCGGCGGTGTGAGGTTGGGCGGGCGAGTTGTGGGCTCGAGGTTGCAGCACCGCACCGCATACGAAGATACGATACCGCGGCAAACGAGGACCAGGGAACGGGACTGGCGACGACGCCAGGGTCCGACTGAAAGGCAGGGTCTGATGTACCGGTACACGCGCCGGGAAGTCTGTATGTCTGTCTGTCGGAAGTGTCTGTAGGCCGTCAGGCGGCACTGGGCTGGGATGTTTGGGTGGGATGGGAAAGGGGCCGGGAACAGGCAGAGGCTCCGACCACCAGCCCTTCCTTGCCGCTTCCTCCCGAACACGTCACACGTCAACGTCACGCACGGTACGACACACATACGGGTGAAGGGGCCCGGGGCCAGGTCGGGACCTGCCCCCTGCCCCCCCTGGCTCCATGAACCCCGTGAACCCCTGGGCCCCTTCCCCGCCCAAGACTCTTGGACTTCTGCCCCTTGGGGCTGAAGGGCGCATACGGCGGCCGTACCTGAAGCGGCTCCGGAACCACTCCACGCCGCCCCTCCCGCCTCGTCCTCCGGTCAGCTGCTGCCCGGGCTCCGGCTCCCTCCTTGCCCTCCTTGGCGCCCCGCTTGCTCCCCTTCCCGCCCTCCGCCCCCTCCTGCACCCCCTCCTCCCCCTCCTTCGCGCCCTCCTCCTCGTCTCCCTCCGCGCTGTCGAATATGTTCCTGAGCACCGCCATGACCTGCTGCACCGCCTGCTGGTCGGTCATGGACTCGATGGCGATGGCTGCGGAGCCCGCCACCAGGGCCGTCAGCACCGCCGCACCGCTGGGGAGGCCGCAGGCGGCAGCGGCAAGCGGCAGGCGGCAGACAACATCAAGACGAAGGCGACGACGACGGTGAAGGCGACGATGAAGGTGACGACATCGACGCCAAGAAGATCACAAGGACGGAGTAGAGGATAACGAGGACGAAAAAGGATGTCAGAGAGGAAGCGGAATTAAAGCCAGGGCCCAGTAACGGGGTGCCGGCAGGCCTCGCCAATGGTGTTTCGGTGTTTCGGTGTTGTAACGAGACAGGAAACCCGCCCAAACCCAAACCGGGTGCTGGTGTGGGCCCCTGACGTCGGGGCGGTCAGCCAGCAGACGACCGCGGAGCGCACGTCAGCAACGTGGAGCAACGTACGCGGCTGTGTGGAACGCGGAGCGCACCGCACAGCCGCATACGTTGCTCCACGGGGAGGGTGGCGCCCCGAAGGGGGCAGGGCCCCGGAGGGGGCGGGGCCCGGCTGTCTTCTATTATTGACAAACGGGGCGGGCCCCAGAGCTGAACAACGTGGGAATAACGACGTTACGGTAGGTCCTGCTGTGTGCGGCCTTGACCTTACCGGTCCTTCGCGAGACCCGACCCGTGGGCCCGACCCGTGGGCCCGACCCGTGGGCCCGAAAAAACACAAGGCAACCCACAGGTTGTGGTTGCGGTGGTGATGCTGCCGCACCCCCTCACTTTGAGCATTGCCTGCGCCCTCCTCCTCGTGGGGCCCGGAGCGCTGCAAATCTACAGCCGGGACCGCGACCCGCAACCCTCCATCGAACCACCCTTACCCACCCTCCCTCACCCACCCAGCCACCCTCCCTCCCTCACCCCCTCACCCTCCCAAACCCCCCCCTCACCCCCCTCCCCCCTCACCCCCCCTCACCCACCCATACCTTTACCCTCCCTCCCTCCCTCACCCACCCAGCCACCCACCCATACCTTTAACCTCCCTCCCTCCCTCACCCACCCAGCCACCCTCCCTCCCTCCCTCACCCCGTGTGCGCCCCGCAATAGAAGAGGTAGTAGGCCCCCCGCCGCTCCTTGTCCCTCAGCACACACGCGAACGTGTCCACGGAGGTGTCCCAGAAGACGCGAGGAAACAGCAGCGCCACCTGCGGGCGGGTTGAGCAGCACGTCAGGTTCAGGACTTGAGGTGCGGATCAGCAGAACGTGTCGACAACGGGGCGATACCGTATTAAACCATGTGTGTGTGGATCGGGGTGCCGCGCGCCTCGCGCTCCTCCCCATTCCCTGTCCCTGTCCCTTGTCGTACTCTACTGTACTGCACTATACTGCACTGAACCGTTCTGCACCGTTCTGAAATGCATCGCCAGCTCGGGGGACCCACCGCGAACTCCACCACCACCACCACCACCACCACCACCACCACCCCGCGCAGGGCCCCTTGACTGACAACGCCCCCCCCCCCCGCCCCACCACCCCGCGCCCCTCCTCACCTTGTTCAAGCGCCCGTAGCCCAGGCGCTTGATGGCCTCCTGCGGGCGAGGGGGTCCATGGGTCGGTCCGAGTATGGAGGGAGGGAGGGAGGGGTTCGTGTGGTCGAGGCATTGGATGCGCGAACCAGTCAGCGCGTGGGTCAGTCCAGGGAACGCACTTAAGGGACTGACGGCAGGTAGCCAGGCAGCGCAGGAGGCCACATAGGGCCCATGAACCGGGGGCGGCGCATAGGGCCCACCCGGGGGCCGCTCAACACACGCGTCACGTGTACAGACAGACATCCACCCAGAGTCCACCTGTCCGGGCAGACGGCCCACCCGCCCGCCACCGCCAGCCAGCCAGCCCGCCGGCCCTCCACGCACCTGCTTCACCGCTGGAAGGGGCGGGTCGAAGCTGACCGCGTCAGCCTGCGGAGGACCACAGGGGGTGTGTGAGTACACACGGGGCTCGGCGGTTATGGTTGGGCTTCTCAATAAACACACGGGGCGTGGGGTGTGAGTCAATACAATAGCAGCCGACACGGTATCCTCATCAGGATCCTGGCTGCATCCCGGGGCGAGTCGCGAGTGTGGAGGTTGGGAGTTGGGGGTTAGGCGTTGGATATTGGGGGCTGGTACTGCGGTCGGCTGGTGAGCTGAGTTGCGATTAAGGCCGTCCGCCGTCCGGCTCAGGGATCCTGTTCAGGCAACACATCTCCCCGCCACAACCGGCTCTGGACACCCCTCCCCCCACCCAGGGCATCTTCCTTGGGCGCTGCAAAACTGTGCTGAGCATCCACCCCTTCCCGGGGCTGTGCCCATCCTGGCTCCGGATCACCGCTCTGGCAACCAGCGCCCTGAATTCCAGGTTTCAGGTTTCCTACCCCACAGACAAAAGTCGCGGAGCCCTGAGCCTCCCCACCCGCTTCCCACCAGTTGCGTCTACCAGCCAATGCGGCTTCGGTATTCCACAGTAAACCCTGCTTCACCATCACAACCACATCAAAACCGCTCCACCTCGTTACCAGTACGGTACCAACCGTCCACGCCCTCGCCATCCGCCCACCCGTCCCCCGCCACCCGTCCCCCGCCACCCGGTCCCCGCCACCCGTCCCCCGCCACCCGTCCCCCGCCACCCGTCCCCCGCCACCCGTCCCCCGCCACCCGTCCTCAGCTCACCTTGAGGACTCCCAGAGGCAGCGTCACCACCGCCGCCGACGCCTGGAACACCGCCCCGGCCTCCGTCACCACCGACACCCCGCTGCTGCCCGCTCCGTTGCCGTACCGGATCTCCGCCACGGGACAGCCGTACAGTATCGGCAGGTTGCGCGTCAGCAGCTGCACCAACCGCCCGTTGCCGCCTGCGGGTGTGTGTGGGTGTGCGGACGGGGGCACGTGCGCGGAGGGGGGCTCAGAGAGGAAGGCGCCGTACTTTGCTTGCACATCATACACGGCATGCACAGCATGACAGGCGCGCGCGCGTGTAGCTGGCATGACGCAGCCCCGTCCGATTAGTACCGACCCGCGGGTCGCCACCATCCCCCGCCTGCCCCCGTCCCGCCCCGCAGGCGACGGCGGCTGCGGGCTGGGCGGCGCCCCGCCCCGCCCCAACAGCCCCACCCACCCGCCGTGAAGGTGTGGTCCCCCAGCAGCTCGTACGCGTCGTCCTGAGCCCAGTGCCGCAGCGACAGCTCCGCCGCCCTCGCCGCGTTGGCGAACTCCAGATTGGCCACGTGCCAGTGGAAGAGCTGCTCCGACAGACTGGGGGACCGGCCGGGGCGGGGCGGGGTGGGGGCATCGAGGTCAACAATGGGGTCAACATGGAAGCTGCCCAGCGCGGTGCGGTGGCGTGGGGTGCGGTGCCTAGGGCGAGGGTCCGGGGGGCTCATCGGAGGGACCTGTCGTTGCTTGCGGAGCAAGAGTCCCTGTGGGCCCCGCAGCCCCCGGGTCCTGACGGTACCGTGTGAAAGGACTTTGCGGACACTGGTCAACAGGGTGCCGTACGTCCGCTGACTGCCCGCGAGAGGATTGACGTGGGCCCGGGGGGCAAAGGTAAGGTCCGGGGCCCCGGCCACCGGCCGACCCGTGGGTCAGGCCCCGGGCCCCGCCACCCGCCGACCCGTGAGTCAGGGTGTCCTGGGTCCGAAACGCATCCCCTACAGCATACACATCAACCGCGCCAACACGTAACGCGCGGAAGCCGTTCATGTTTTGCGCATGAAGAGGCGGAGGGGTCACAATCCAAAAACCAGCCCAGAACGGAGGCGGATGCGGAGGGCGGGTCACACGCAGCAAATCGCGCCAACGCGAAACGCATGGGCCGTGTTCCCCAAACGAGGATGCGGAGGACGCGGTCGGAGGTGGAGGGTGAGGGTGAGGGCCGATTCAGGCGGGTGAGGCACACCCACCGCGCTGCATCGCTGTCGTCGACCGGCGGGTTCCCTCCGGCGCCGCCGCTAAGCCCGCCGTTGCCCAAGCCACCCTCCGCCGCCGCCGCCGCCGCCGCCCTGGCCCTCGTCTCCTCCTCCCACAGCGCCGTCAGCGCCGCCTCCATTGAGATGAGGTCCCCCGCCTCCGCGCCCAGCTGCTGACACAGCGTGTCGCACCGGTCCAGGACCTTGTTGTACAACTCGGTCGTCTGGCAGGCGGGGTGGGGGCGTGCGGGGCGTCCCCATGTACCGTTACACATCTCGGAGCCGGGTCTTTTGCTGACCGGGGCAGCTACCCTTGCCCATTGGGGAGACCACCAAAGGGTTTGGCGGTGGAAGGAGAGGTGGTCAGGGTTTGGCGGTGGAAGGAGAGGTGGTCCCCCCCAGCGCAGTTTGAATAAGGCCACCCATTTCCTATATCCCCTCCCCTCCCCCCCCAGCTGGGTGGCCACCTGCGTGTCCAGCGCCTCCTCCACCCGGCGGCCGTCCTCCCAGTAGAGCGGAGTCTCCTCCACGATGGAGTGCAGCGGCACCCCCCCCTGGAGCGCCAGCACCGCCAGAGGGTTGCCGTCGCAGCCGGTGATGATGGAGCCGCCCAGGTCAGCCAGACCCGCCACGCCGCCAGCCTGCGGGCGGTTCAGAACGGGATCAAGAGCAAACGAAGAACTAACCCTAGAAACATCCCCGGTTTGGGGGAGGTGGGTGCGGTCGGGCGGGGCTGCGCGACCCAGATGGGCGCGACCCAGACGGAGGTGGGGTGCGGAGGCCTTGATCAGTGGATCTCCCCCGTCGTCTGCCTCCTCGGTCTCCCTCTCACAGCCCTGTCAAACTCCCCCTTTAGCAGGCCCCAAACAGACCTGTGCCCCCGCCCCACGGCCCCGCCCCCCCGCTCTCCCATCGCCCCCACCCCCCGCTCCGGCTCACCTCCATTCGGGCCGTGTGCACCCTGCCCCCCGGCCGGTCCCGCGCCTCCAGCACCAACACCCGGTAGCCCAGCTGCCGCAGCTGCTGAGCAGCCGCCAGGCCTGACGAGGGCCCCCGCCGGGGCACGGGGTTGCGGGGGCGGCGGTTGCGGCGGTACGGTACGGTACGGCATGGAAGGGTACGGCAGCGTCAGAGGAAGACGGCGCGGTGTGTCGGCAGAATGCCCGGGACGCCCCGGCTCCGGGTTCTCCGTGGGGTGGGGTGAGTACGTTTCCACGCCGACAAGTCACCACCGGCCGCCTGCCGCGGGGTATGCCCCGTCCTTCTCTGCCCACTGCCCAATCTAACACCCACACACCTTCAGTTCTCTTCAACACACACACACACGCGCACACACACACACACACACACCTCCACGTACGTAACCTCCACGGCATCTACCCCGCTGAGCTCGGTGTTTCCCCACAGAGGCACGCCCATTTACCCGCCGGCCACATGCCGTTCCTCGACGTCCTTCTCGTGCCCGACCCCATCGGCGACAACAGCCGATATCAAACGCACCTGTACGACAAGCGTGAACAACCTGCCTTCCAACGCGTCCGTCTCTCCCGCTTTGTGGCCCGGGACTCCAACGTCAACGAAGCCAGCAAGCGCAACATCTTCACGGGCCAGTTCCATCGCCTCTTGCGCGTCATCACCTCCGTCGACAACTTCTGCATCGAGATTGCCCACCTCATCCGCGCCCTCGAAGCCCAAGGCTATGCACGGCAGCAAATGCTGGCGCGCCTCCACTCCCTGCTCACTGCCGCTCCCCACGCGTTCTACTTCGCCCGGCGGACTACCCATCCAGACATCGTCGCGGTCGTACGCCGCCTCCTTGCCGGTCCCGCCCCCTCCATCGCTCCCCACTGATACTTACTGAGCGCCGCGCGCTCTACCTCTAACCGCAACGTCACAACCTCCACGCGTTCCGCGGGGTGCCACATGATGCCGGGCAGTCCACTCGGCCGTGTTCCACGGCTATATCTAATTTCGCCCACACACCGGCTGAACCCCGCAACGCACTCCATCGCCTCCCCCACCCCTCACGCTCTGCCGACCTTCCCAACGCCACACCGCTGGGATCGGTGCCCCGCATGCATACGGGCACCCCGTCCGTGACCGGGATCGGTGGGGAGCCAACGTTTCCTCTGGCCCGCTACCCGGATCACCCCCGCACTATCCGCACGTACCACATCACCCCGACTGCCACTGCGGACGCCATTTCCGTACACTATCGTACTGCGCCCGTACCACGTCCGTACGCGTCCCTGCCTGCAAATCCTTCCGCCCCCGTTTCTCACCCATAGCCGCGCCACCACCATAGTAATCTGTTTGCTTTTACCTTGTCTAATTACTGTTTTTCCTGGCACTTTTCCGCTTCGCCTGACCACTTTGTTTTCCTTCCGTCTTCCCGCATGCTCGACCCTCGGCGCTGCTTCTGTGGAAACCGTCACACTGTACTCGTCATACATTTCACAGGTCGGTACCAAATCCGTTTGCGTGCGTCGTGCGTCTCCGTTTTAGTATTTGTAGTGTGCTTTGCCTTGCGGTGGTGGCGCGGCAGCCTTGTTCGCGTGCCTACGTATGGTAAGTTTTTTCCTTGCAGGTTTCATGGTAAGTATAATGCCACCTGGGCTCGGGCGGGCGGGCGGGTTACTTTTCTAAACACACACACACACACACACACACACACACACACACACACACACACACACACACATACACACACACGCGCGCGCGATCGGGCGGGTTACATTTCTAAACACCCAACTCCGGCAGCCTACCGACTTACGCCGCTCGTCATCCGCCCTCGGCCTTACTACGTATCCCGCGATCTGTGCTTTTACGGGCTGGGCAGGGGCGGTTATGTGGCATACGTGCATTTTCCGGGTCTTCGCTGTGCCCCTTTGCAAGTCACAGCACTCCTGCACTGCCTGCGTACGAACACACACGGACCCACACGGACCCACACGGTTTGGGTCGGGCGGGTCTCTCCTCTAAACACACGAATACACACGGTTGGGGTCGGGCGGGTCTCTCCTCTAAACACACACGGACCCACACGCAGCTCACCCGCCAGTCCCGCGCCAATGACCAGCACCGTCTCGTTGTGCTGATCCTCCTCCGCAACGGCAGCCGCCGCAAGACCAAAGTTGATGAAGCCGTACGTGTGCAGGTACGACCATGCCACCTCAGCGTGCCTGGACGCGCGACGGACGGCAACAGCACCATTGGCGGCCGTGTGGGCGGGTCGGCGGGCGCCTGCTAACGTGCGCTGTATTGAAGAAACCCAGATAGGCAACAGGTGGGTGCTTCCGGCCCCATCACCCGGCGGGTGTGTACCGTACACAGCGGGATGTCGACAGGCTCGTCGCCCCGAAACCCCCGCGTACGGCAACTTACTTGGCGTACTGCGATTGTACGGCCTTGCATGCGTCCGCCATCGAGAGGTGCTTCCGCACGTTGACACGCCACAGCGAGAGGAGCAGGTTGCGGACCTGCGGCGGCGCCCCACCCGGGGGGAGGGAGGGAAACAGGGAATACATGAAATTGGTAGGCATGTAGGAAGGGGAGAGGGAGAGAGGGAGGGAGAGAAATAGCTTACTAGGTAGACAGCACTCGGCTTTGGTTTGGAGAGAGAGTTGTATGCCGACCTGCGGCGGCCAGCCGCATTGGGGGAGCGAGGGGATAGGAAATTGGCGGCCAGCCGCCGCGTGGGTGAGGGCGGGAGATAAAGCGAGCCGGCAGGCAACAATGATCTGAGCTGACTGTCAGAGGAATGAGGGATGAAGTGGACGGAGCGAGTCAGGGGTGCGAGGGACGAGACCACGGCCGCGAATCGTCCGAGCCCACGGGCCCCATGTGCCCCACAACCAGCTCGAGTGATGCCGTACTGTACTTCACCGTGCCGTACCGCACCTTGAGGTACTGCTGCCTGTTGATCTGCGGGTGTCCCGGCCTCTGCGCCTCCACGTCACTCAGCAGCGCCTCCTCCTCGGGTTCCAGCCCCCAGGGGTCCAGGCCCACAGAGGTGGCCACGTCCTCCTCCAGGGACTCCTCAGATACCTGGGGGCGCAGGGCCGCGGGTGTAAGGTAACTGAGCCGCGAGAAACGGTGCGCGTGAGTGTGAAGAAAAGTAACCGAACCGGATTGTGTGTGTTCAGAAAAAGAACCCGCCGGACCCAGCCCAGGCGCGGATACACTTCTGTGTGTGTGTGTGTGTGTGTGTGTGTGTGTGTGTGTGTGTGTGTGTGTGTGTGTGTGTGTGTGTGTGTGTGTGTGTGTGTGTGTGTGTAAAAGAAAGCTGTGTTTTATGGCGCAGTCCATTTAAGAGTACGAACAAGAGCAGGCGTACCTGCTGGATCCTGGATCGCTTCGCCGGACGCCCCTCGCCGCCGGGACCTTGCCCGCCCCCCGCCGCGGCGGTGCCGGCCGCGCCATCCGGCGGCGGCGCGCTCGCGGATCTCGGCAGGCCGCCACCCCTGCCGCTGCCCGCCGCCGGCGGCGACGCCGCGCCATCCAGCAGGTGCTGCTGGCCGCGGTGCCGGTGCGCAGGTTGCGACCCGCCGTCTGCGAGCTTTGAGGGTTGGACCCGCCGCCTGGACTGCCGCCGGGTCTGCTGCTGCGGCTTCTGCTGCTGCCGCGGCAGGTTCTCCTCCAGGGCCTGCTGTGCCTCCTCTGGCGCCTCCTGCCCCTCCCGCGCCAGGTCCAATTCCTCCTGCGGCCGCTGGGCGTCTTGCGGTGGCGGCGCTGAGCCTCGCGAGAATACCTCCTGCGGCTGCGACTCCTGTGCTGCATGCCCCCCCACTTCCTCCTCTCTCGCCTCCTTTTCCGCCCCCTCTTCGGCCTCGTTGCCGCCCTCCTCTGAATGTTCCAACCGCCCCACAATGGACCGCTGTAGCGGGTCGTGCATCTCGAGTGAGCCGGCCCCTTGGAGTGATCTCTCTGATCGCGACGGCGGTGGCGAACCCTCCGCCGCAGCGTCCTCTGCCGCCGGCTCCGGATCTGCCAATGTTGCATCCAGCACCTGCACGCCCGGCCCTGGACCCGCCGCGGCCCCGGACTGCTGCTGCTGCTGATATGGATCAACACCCTGAGGGGCTGCGTCGCACGGCCGCTGCTGCTGCCGCTGCTGCACCTCATCGGCTGCCTGCTCCTGCACTTCCTCCTCCACCTCCTCCTCCTCGTCGTCGTCCTCCTCCTCCCCCATCAGCTCGTCCAGGGGCCCAATCGGTTCCCCGGGCTGTGCAGTTGACGCCGCTCCTGCGCCCGCCAACGGGTTCTCCCCCTCGGAGCGCTCCCCCATGAGCACATCCGCCTCCTTATCCTCCTCTTCTTCCTCTTCCTCATCTTCTTCTTCTTCCTCCCCCTCCTCCTCAATCACCTCCACCGACGGGCTGGCAAGACTATCACCGACACCTTGAAACCAGCGGCGCTGTTCATCGTCTGCCAATTCGGGCATCCGCCTGCACCCGGGCGCATGTGGGTCGGGGGCATCAGCTCCGGCGCCCAGAGGGGGGTGGCTGTCGGGCGCAGGCGGACGAGGCTGCTGTTCCTGCTGCTGCTGCGGCGGCGGCAAGTCGGGGCGGCCCAACTGAACCCCGTCGTTTGACGGGATTGCCGAGTCGGGGATAGAATCCCGGTAACCGTGCCCGCTCATGGCCGGGGAGTGGTCGCGCGCCGCCCGTGAGCAGCCGCACCGCGGGGGGTTGCAGCAGCCAGCCTGGGGCCTGGTGGAAGAGCCGACTGGCTGGTGACCACCTGAACGCCGAGAGCTGCGCTGGACGAGCTTAAGAAGAGGTGTGCCTGGCTCTGACAGACAGCAAGCAACTCAACTCAGCGTACTTCCGCGAGGCCTCGGATCGAGACTTAATGTACATGCCTTCCATTCATTGGCTGACAGCCTTGAATTTCAGTCCGAAATATGGTGACAAGACAGCAAACGTTGAGTTCCGCAACGAGTGTTGGTCAATAGATGGGTTTGCCTGAGGTTTGAGGTTTGGGGCAGACAGTATTCAGTATCCTCAGTGATGTTAGAAATACTTCGACCTTCAGCTGCTGGGTGGAGGTTGGGAACAGTCATCCGTTGTACGGTCATGTTTCAGGACTGAGCTCCCAGCCACTGAGCCACAGCAATTTATCGTGCTAAATAAGATATCCTTCTGGACTGTGCACAATTACATTACCGACTCCAGCTGGTCCAGTTTGAAGCAAATGGTTTATCGGCGGGCGGCGCGACCATCGTTTGGCCCTTAACGCTCTTCATACACGTGTGGTGTAATTACCATGAAAGTTAAAGTGATTAGCCGGTCTGAGGAGGAGTACACGCGGGAACGGTCAAGTGACTTACGCAAGGTGCAACGAAATTATGACCCGCTCTTGCACCCTTTTGAAAAGGCCAAGGAGTACACCCGCGCGCTCAACGCCGCAAAGCTCGACCGCGTCTTCGCCAAGCCTTTCATAGCAGCCCTGCCTCACGACGATGGTGTTACCTGCCTGGCTCGCAATCCTAAACTCGTCAACAGCATAGTCTCGGGCGCCGCAGATGGCGACATCCGCATCTGGGACGTGCCGCAGCGCCGGACGCTGCGGCGGCTAGTGGGCCACACCGCGGCCGTCAAGGGCATCTCGTTCGCGCCCGATGGGGAGACCTGCGTGTCGGCCAGCACGGATGCCACGGTCAAGCTGTGGAAGGTGCCTTACGCACCGTTTGAGGCCGGTGTCGTTCAGGGCGATGCGGAAGCCGTGTTTGAATTCCAGGGCAAGAACGCCTTCCGTGGCATCGACCATCACTGGGACCGCTCCAGCTTCGCCACCGCGGGCGCCGCGGTTGACATTTGGGACCACAGCCGCTCGGAGCCCATTCAGACGTTCACCTGGGGCTCGGACACCATCACCTCGGTTCGGTTCAATCCGGTGAGCGGTCAACCCCGTGCTGAGGTCCGTGTGCTGAGGTCCAACCCGGTTACCGTGTTTCAAGTCGAGGGGAGGGTCGGTTTTTTCCAGCCGTGAAGTGGGTGCTCCCTGCGGTCAGGTGTCCCTAGGTATGAGACCGCCAAACCTTGGAGGACGGCGTGCGGGGGGAGTAGCAGAACGACACGCCGCTGACCCACGGGTCTGTGGGACACGCGGCGCCCACCCTTCCATTTTCAGCCCGCACACCAGCGGGGCTGCACTCCATCGGAGTTTACACATCGACCTCCTACCGCCCCCTACCGCAACGCAAGTCCGGCAACCACCCCTACCCAGTACCCACCTCTACCCCACCCTAACCCGCCTCCGCAACCCCACGTCCCAACCCAATCCACCAGGCCGAGCCCGATGTGTTCGCCTCCACGGGTTCGGACCGCTCCATCGCGTTGTACGACCTGCGGCGGGCCACGCCGCTGCGCAAGGTGGTGATGCAGACCCGCAGCAACGCCCTGGCCTGGAACCCGATGGAGCCTTTCAACTTCACGGCCGCCAACGAGGACTGCTGCCTCTACACCTTTGACATGCGCAAGCTGGAGAGTGCGCTGTGTGTGCACAAGGTGCGGGGCGGGGCGGGGCGGGAAGGCGTGGGAACCCTTTTAGGTTTGGAAGGTATGAGATCGGTCGCGAGTGGACGCTGTTGTGGGCGAGGCAGGGGGCAAGGAAGTGGATTCCACCACCTTGCTCTCGTTGAGTCTCCGATGGATTTATGTCGTGCTCCTTCTGTAAATAAATGGATGTTTTAGTGCTTCCGTTATTTCGTCATTCCGGGACATTTGTCGACGGCCGGCATCCGCCTTACCTCCCGGCCGCATCCATCTTACCTCCCTCGTCGCATCCCTCACCTCCTTCGCCATCCCACCCCACCCCAGTTTTCCTGAGTGTGCCCGGGTTCGTTCTTCGGGTTTATTTCATTTTTCAGTTTAACCCCACCCCACCCCGCCCTGCCCCGACCCGACCCGCCCCACTTCACGCCCCCGCCCCGCCAGGACTTCGTGTCCGCGGTCATGGACGTGGACTACTCCCCCACGGGCAAGGAGTTCGTGGCGGGTTCGTACGACCGCTCGTTGCGCATCTTCAACGTCAGCGGGGGGCACTCCCGGGAGGTCTACATCACGAAGCGCATGCAGCGGGTGTTCACGGTGCGGTTCAGCGGGGACGCCACCTACGTCTTCAGCGGCAGTGACGACATGAACGTGCGCTGCTGGAAGGTAAGTGGTTCGGGCCCGGTTGGGTGGTTGGGTTGAAATTTGAAACAAATGGAAACAGAACCAAACCAGTGGATGGGTGGTTGGTTGGTTGCAACCTCCAGTTTTGGGGCAGTTAGCCGTGGTCTCTTCACCTGTCCGCTGCCGAGGGAGCCTAGGGTTTTGCCAGGGATGTCAGGCCCTGGGCGACTTGAGATGCCGTGGGGTGTGCCGGGTTCGGCATCGCGGGTCTTGCTGCCCAACAAGGACGTCGCGGATGTCGCGACCACTTAACGGCTGCCAGGGTGGGCCTAATCAGGAGACCGGCCGCCCCGGGGGGGGCGCCCAGGTCTACCCATGACCAGTGCAGCTGACACTGCTGCTGGCCGACTGGCTGCTGCTGGTCGACTGGCTGGGTCGCCGCCTGTCACTCACTTGATGCCCACGATGACAGCTCCTGGTCGCCGGATGTCTTCCCATCCCCCTCCCGACTCCCGACTCCCTGGCGCAGCGCTCCGCTCCCCTGGCTTACCATATTCCCTTCCCTGTCTTACCGCCCGACAAACGTCCCGCTGACGAACTCCTCAGTCTTCCACCTAAGTATTTATCCGTTTGTGCTTTAAGAATGTTGTATCGGCCATACTCTTCACCCCGTCTGACTTGCGGGTGGCCCCTGTCGACCCCGGCTCCTGGCCGCACCCCCGTCCCCCACAGGCCAAGGCCTCGGAGCAGCTGGGTGTGCGGGTGCCCCGCGAGAAGCACAAGCAGGCCTACAACGACGCGCTGCTGGAGAGGTACAAGCACATGCCTGAGGTGCGCGGGGATGGCCGGGAGGGGCGGGGATTGGCGGGGCCCGGGCATTGGCGGGGATGGCCGGGAGGGGCGGGGATTGGCGGGGCCCGGGGATGGGCGGGGATGACCGGGAGGGGCGGGGATTGGCGGGGCCCGGGGATTGGCGGGGATGACCGGGAGGGGCCGGGGATGGCCGGGGATTGGCGCGGATGACCTGGGAGGGGCGGGGCC
Source organism: Eudorina sp. 2006-703-Eu-15 (assembly GCA_003117195.1). NCBI lineage: Eukaryota > Viridiplantae > Chlorophyta > Chlorophyceae > Chlamydomonadales > Volvocaceae > Eudorina > Eudorina sp. 2006-703-Eu-15. Next base: position 404,004 of record BDSI01000065.1, on the reverse strand, counting down.
ACGACAGCGGGGGCCGGGGGCTTGGGGACTGGCGGGGCTGGGCGAGGATCCCGGTATGAAGTCCACAAGAGCGGGAGGGCCTGGGAGGGGTAGGGAGAATCCAGCTGTGTGCGTATGTGTAGGCGGGGCCGTCCGGCTTGCCTGACTGCTCCCCGCGAGCCCGGGGTACCGCACAGGGCCCGCCTCGCTGGTCCACCTGGCCCCAATCTGGTTGCCCACCGCCCTCCCGCTCCCTCCCTCTTGTGCATGCGCCGTGCAGATCAAGCGCATCACCCGGCACCGGCACCTGCCGGCGGCGATCTACAAGGTGGGTGGGCTTGGCGCGGTACATGTTTAGCGATGGATGGCAGGGAGGGCGATGGATGGCAGGGAGGGCGATGGACAGGAGAGGAGGGCTGGTGCAACGAATTGGTAGTCACCCATCAAGGAGGGATGGTGGTCCACCACCCGCCGGCGGGGTTGTGGGTTGCCCAGCGCTTTGGGGTCCGGTTCGGTTCGGTCCGGTGTTGTGTTGGAGCGCTCGTTCGGCAGCCCCCGAGGAGGGGTGCACAGTCGGCTTCAGCTTGGAGCGGTTTTCCTGGTTATCCAGTTCGATAAGTCGATCGATTTGGCACGCTTTGGGTCCGTCCAATCCTGTTTTATCGGGCTGTCAATCGCTGGGAAATCTCGGAGCCCGAGCGTTTCCTTGACCTGTCCTGTCTGCCGTGGTCCGGACACCCCTGGTCCGTAACCCTCCCCGGTGACCCTGCTCCTCCTCCTCCTCAAAACCCAACCGCCGGCCCCTGCCAGGCCGCCAAAACGCGCCGCGCCGTGGTGGAGAGCGACAAGCGCAAGCTGCAGCGCCGCATCGAGCACAGCGCCCCCGGGTCCATTGTGGTCAAGCCGGAGCGCAAGAAGAAGATCCTGGCGCAGGTGGAGTGAGCCAGGGGGACAGGGCGGGAGGCGCCCGGTGGCTCTTCTCGGGAGAGCCATCCAGAGCATATCTGTGTGTAGGGATGGTCGAATGGATGGATGGCTGGAGAGGGCGTGTGTGTGTGTGTATCTGCACGCGTGTGCGCGTATGGCCGGGTGGGTGGAGGTGTGGAGGGGAGTCAGGATGGGATACCGGTCACTGCCAGAGCAAAGAGCTGACATTGGCGGCAGGTACGGGTGCGGCAGCGTGGAGGTACGGCAATGGCGGGGGGTCGATGTGTGATGATAGAGCCGGGGTTGAGGCGGTGCAGCGGGTGACTGAGGGTGTCGAGCAACGGACGTGACCGGTGACAGGGGGGCGGCTGACTACCCGATGACGGATCCGGGATCCGGGTTGGGGAACCTCGAGGGAGGGGAGGGCAGCTGATCAGGCGGCCGAGCTCGCAGTGGATTGCGGTACAGCGCAAGTGGATTTGGGAAGCGGCGGAGTCGCTGTTTGGATCTCTTTCGCGTGTTGTCGTGCGATGATGCAGGGCTAAGGGTTCGACACAACAGTAACGCGCAAATCATACGAGTGGCTTCTTGAAGGGTGGGCCGGGCTACTTGCCAGGTATCAGGTAGTGCGTGCTATGGTCGGCTATGGCTGGGCGACATGCGGTTTCTTGTGCTGTATGTCATGCGTCCCTGCCTCGAATATGGCAGCACGTTGCAGATGGCTGAGTGTCAAGGCAACGGTTGGCGGGGGAAAGGCCTGTGAAAGCTAATGTGGACACAAGAACATTGGATTATACCTTGCCCTTCGAGCATGATATCGCGCTCACGGGAGTTCGTTTACATAGTGGCGTGCGCACGACTTGAATCGAGACCGGTGACGGAACCTCCCGATGTGAACGATGGTTGTGCCATGTATGATACATATGCCTGTCAATCAAAGAAATTCCGTGAATTCCAACACGTTCCTTTTGCCTATTCCGTTCAGAGGGTTGTAGGACCACGAGGTCGGTACCCCGTAAGATATGTGTAAGCATGCTGAATTTAAAATCACATAGCGCTTCGCACCCAAGTGTTACATGCGTGATGGCATCAACATCGAAACTGGACTGCAATGCAGGCTATGTAAGCCGGTTGCTACACTGTAGTATTCCATCAAAGGCCCAAGGACTGGCCGTCAGATTCGCAATCCGAATGTGCTCACGCGTCCACGCAACATGGTGTCTGTTTCCACGCCGTCGTACCAGCGCCACACTGTACGACAAGGCACCGCACGTGAAGGCGGCCTTTGCGTCTTTCATTTAGAGCCTGTTGCCCATTGTTTTGACCAGCAGCGCGGTAGCCAACAAGTTTATTGTCGTGTGTTAGTCGCTGTATCGTTTACCTTCACTACTTACGCCGACAGTCGCGACGATGCAGCAAACAGTGCTCCGCAATTCGTCAAGTGCCGTTCACGGCCGCCCGACCGCAGCGCCAATTGCTTCACGTTGCTGTAAGCGAGCTCGCTTTGCTCATTTCCGCCCGGCTGGCGCTGCTGTGCTGAACCGACCGGACAGCGAGGAAGGGCTCACTTACAAGAAGGCCGGTGTCGACATTGACGCTGGCGATGAGCTCGTTAAGCGAATTCAAAAGATGAACCCGAACATTGGCGGCTTCGGTGGTATGGTGCCTTTCGGCGACTCATACTTGGTTGCCGGCACCGACGGCGTCGGCACCAAGCTCAAGCTGGCGTTCGATATGAACAAGCACGACACTGTAAGCTGCCAATTTATAACAATAAATTTATTCAGCGTTTTGGCCTTGCCAAGTCGTGGTTTCCTTCGGAGCTTTTCGTGACACGTTTTGCACGCGGCAGGTCTAGCTCATAGACCCTAGACCCTTGCAGTTATCTGCAACACAACATGCTGAGTGTAACGGCATTTCATTGCGTTCCTTAGGTTGGCATCGACCTCGTCGCCATGAGTGTAAACGACATTATCACCCTTGGGGCGAAGCCTCTGTTCTTCCTGGACTACTACGCGACCGGCTTTCTGGACGTCGATACCGCCGAGATGGTCATTAAGGGCATCGTGGAGGGCTGCAAACAGTCCGACTGCGTGCTGCTGGGCGGTGAGACCGCTGAGATGCCGGGCTTCTACCAAAAGGGCGAGTACGACCTGGCCGGCTTCGCGGTCGGCGCCGTAAAGAAGGATAAGCTGATTGACGGCAAGGGCATCAAGGCGGGCGATGTGGTGCTGGGTCTTTCGTCAAGCGGCGTCCACTCGAATGGCTTCTCCCTCGTGCGCAAGGTGGGACCGAACAGCGGGGACGGGTCCAACCACGGCGCAGCGGTGCCGTGGTCGGGTGTGTGCCCCACAGCTGGTCCGTGGTGCAGCGGGGCCGTGGTCGGGTGCGGCGCACACCCATGCGGCGACGGCCACCGGTGCCGTGGTCGGCGCCGGGTTTTACGGCGCCACCTCTCCACGTTCACTCTCGAGCACCAGCAGTCGTAGCGAGCACCAGCAGTAGGCGGCAGGACCGCATTTTCCTTGTAGGCGGCTGAGCAGCTGGAGCATCCGCGAATCCGCCAGTTCCGTATCAGCTGACCACCTCGTGGAGCTTGGCCCCTGACCCGGCCGCTCCTGGCCCCTGACCCGGCCGCTCCTGGCCCCTGGCGCGGTCCGCCGCCCTCCCTCAGGTCCTTGAGGTCTCAAACACCAGCCTGCACGCCCCGACCCCGTGGGACCCCACCAAGACGTTCGGGGAGGTGCTGCTTGCACCCACCATCATCTACGTGCGCAAGGTGGGCGGAGGGCGCAGGGAGGGAGGCGTGGAGGGCAGGGAGGGCGACGTGGAGGGCAGGGCGGCAGATGCGACGGATGTCCGGGCGGGCAGGGTTGGGTGCCTTGCCAGGAATCTCGGGCCTTTCGGGATGGGGGCATCGGGGCTGTACAGGGGAGGGCCACTGAGCTGCGCTGCTGCGGGCGCCATCGGGAAATCTGCCTAAAGGGTGCTTAGCGCGGAGGGTTCACTGCCTCGACGAGAACCTCTTGCAAGTCTGGGTGTGGAAGGGGATTATGGTTGGTTTCTTGGTTTCTTGGTTAAGGCGATGACGGGCATCGGGGGCACGCTAGGCATGGGGCCGCGCTCCTCCGGGCCAGGTGCGGACTGCGGACTCGAGGAGGGGTATCGAAACCAGCGAAGCGGAGTGAGGCACGCGCAGGGCTCACACAGCGGCATCGGAATATCTGCACCAGTGCTGAAAGAGCCATACGACTGCTGCCTTGGTGTCAACGAGTTGATAGCGGTCTAGTCTCGTACGTGCCCGCGTGCGGTCCCAATCTGCCTGCTGGGTCGGCTGGCCGGAAGAACGAGAGCTGACCCGCATTCCATCCCAGCACACGCAAACGTATATCCGCACGTTGAAAACTCACCCACATTCCATTCCCCAACACGCAAACGTATATACGCGCACTTCAGGTCCTGGAACTTCACGAGAAGGTGGGCCTGAAGGGTGTCGTGCACATCACCGGCGGCGGCATGCCCGAGAACATTCCCCGAGTCATTCCAGACGGTCTGGGGGTCCAGATCAAGGACGGGTCGTGGCCGATGCCGGAGCTCTTCAAGTGGCTCCAAGCCACCGGCAAGGTCGGTGGGGCTCCTCTGCCATTGTTTGGCAATGCATGTTTGGTTGTAGGGGGGCTGGCAGTGCATGCTGGGCTGTGCAGTAGGTGGAAGTCGGATGTGAAGGAGCACGGAAGGAAGCGGGGCCAGGAAATGGCAGCTATAAAGCGGCGAGAAGGGGGGACGGCATGGGAGGGTTGGCTCAGGTTTCTTGAGGTAAATTGTGAGGTTCGTTGTCGTACAGTTGCAAGGTCTCGCCCACACCGGGGGCAAAAAATCAGAGGTCACCGACTTCAAAGTTTTCCTCCTGATTTTCCTCCTCAGCTGCCTCGCCCCCTGCCTACTCCTCCGCTCGACCCTCTCCCGCAGGTCCCGACTGACGACATGCGCCGCACGTTCAACTTGGGCGTCGGCCTGGTCGTCGTGGTGGACCCCTCTAAAGTGGCGGAGGTCCAGCAGCTGGCGCCGGACGCCTTTGTGCTCGGGGAGGTGGTCCAGGGCGACGGCGTCACGTTCGTTTAAGGGGGCGGCCGGACCCGGGTGGGTGGGACACCCCAGGGCAGGTTTTGGGGAGCCTGGGTTAACTGCGTTAAACCATTTACGTAAACGAACTGACGGACGGACTGACGGACGGATTGACGGACGGATTGACGGACTACTTTGAAGTAGCAACAGGTGTAGATTGTTAGGTGTGGACGTGACTAACTAGGCTAGGCGTTCGGCGTTTGACCGCGTGAAAGGGCGTGCGATTAGGCCCGGTGGGGCAGGACTGAAAACAAACCAGTCGACTTGGATGATGGGAACAGACCGTCTTGTCGCGATTTCATGGGCTGTTAAAGGGGGCCACGGGCTTTGCCCGCGCCGAAGCGTCGAAGGCATGGAAGAGGAACCGCAGCCCCAGCCCGAAACAGCTTGGTCGTTGGTGGACAGTTGCTAGTCGGACGGTTGCTGCGGCGGTGCGTTATCGGGTATCCACACCAGCGGTATGGAGTGCGCACATGGTCTTCGGGTGGACGTGACGTTGCCAATCTCCGTACAGTACTGCAGTGCGACAGTCTGTGTTTTAGAAAGGCCGCTGCAATGTAGTAGCTCGGAGGCAGTGTGATTATGGAAGTTGCACTGTGTACAGGTTTTCGTGGGCGGAGTGCTGCTTTGCTATAAGAGGAGCACCGCCGGGCGATTTATTTCCTCTTTGTGGCATTTTGCCGAGAGTATCAGCAGCCCTTCCCTTCATGTATAGGCAGCAGCCGTGCCCTTGGGGGCGGGGTTGCATTGCGTGGCATTGCGCCGATGCAACCCTTAATATTATGATGCTGCTGGTGACGATGGCGTCTTCGGCTCTTGCCAGTTGGGTGGTGGTGCACCGCGGGCCTCGCGGTTTGTTTGTTGGGCCCAACCGCCGGGTGTACAGCACATGTACGTTTGGCTGCCGTAGAGCACGGTTTACGAACTGAAATGACGCCCAATAATGTAACTGCCGGACGTGCGGCTGCCTACATATCCCTAATTTGAGGTTCAACAGTTACCGGACGGTGACACATGCGTATACGGCACCTACTTCCTGAAAAATACGTCACTTCAGGTTTTGGGAAGACCTGCATGCACGGGGTGTGCATCGGAGGTTTTCAAACCCCCATATCTCAGCAAGGTTTACGAATGCCGTGGAATGTATTTATCTCTCGGAACCTTTTACACTGCGGTCCAACCGACAGCCCACGCCTCAATCCGAAAACACGTGTCCATCAGGTGCGTGCGTAAGATGACACCCACAGGGTCCTTCGTTGCTCGATTCAGCGTATTCCCCGTTGCCCCCCTTGCATTAGGGCGCAAGACGTCAGCCCTAGCTCCTGTCGAGTCTTGAGCTTGTCGGCTGGTACTCGACCAAGCAACCTAGCGTTCGGTTTACAGTTTGCACTATCTCTTGAGAAAGTGACCCATGGGCCGGTGAGGCTTACTCGCACCAGCCCCAGACCCGCACCTGCATGCCCACCAACACACACATCCTGCCTCGCTTAACAACGCCCCCCTCACACTGCCACGCATACACTACCTGTCCACCCTCTCACGAACCCGCACATGCACCCCGGCTTCCCGTCTCGTGAACCCCTTATCCCCTTAATCATCAACAAAGTCACGTCATTGCGGATTCCGCAGCGCGCCGTCCTCACCCAGTCCACACCTTGCGGCCCTTATTGATGCCCGGCGGGTTACTTTGTACGACACCGCGACCGAAGCGACCATGCCACAATCTAGCGGTAATGGCCAACGCCCTCCAGCGCCTTTTCACGAGCGCCACTGACCTCTATGCAACTGTGTGCAACCTGTCTGCCGCCGATGACCGTAGCGGGGTCCGCTGTAACATCCTTGATAACAAACCTAAACCTCATCAGGAAACTACGGACGTCCTTGACATGGTATCCACAACCCTCATGATGGGGCCCGGAAAACCATGAAGAGCCTTCTGTGAAGCACCATAATACTTAAATGCCAAACGACTGATCAACCCCTACGCTGCGGCTCCAATACCGGTACTATGCGCTCTGGACGGCGATGCGCTTGGGCTCCGGCTTGGCCGGCGGGTCCTTCTTGGGGATGGTCACCGTCAGCACGCCCTTCTCGATGGTCGCCTTGATCTCCTCGGCGTTGGCGTTCTCCGGCAGAGTGAAGGAGCGGCTGAAACTGTAGGACGTGCGCTCGCGGCGCCAAACCTTGCCGCCCTCATCCTTGGCCTGATTGACGACCTTGCGCTCGCCGCTGACCGTCAGCACACCATCATGCAGCTCCACCTTGACATCCTCGGGAGCCATACCTGGCGTGTCGGCGTGCAGCTCGAAGGCGGTTGGGGTTTCGATGATGTCCATAGCAAAAGGATTGCTGGGACGCGCGCCGCTTGCCGCGCGTGCATTATTATTTAGCAATCGGCGCAGAGAGCGCTCCACATCAGAGAAGGACGGGTCGGCGAAAACCAGCGAGAGCGCCATTGTTGCCTCCTGCCCCTTTTGTTGCTCTGGGTACCAGTGGAAGGTAAGCTGGGAAAGCAAGCGTAGCGAAGCGGGGGTCCGACTGGAGATGCACTTATTTAGTTCGATGACTGGAACTGCACTTATCGAGATCCGAATGCACATCGCTTATGTATGAATTCGTAATGAAGGATCGGGTGCTTGCGTCGCAGTTCTCGAAACCCGTCGAAACCTCATGATCCTTCCACCATTGTGCGGTTGTCCTGCATGCTAATATTATACCTGCATATATTACTTATAATTGATAATATTATGGCAGTGTATTTCCTGCACGCACGGTCAGGCGATCACAGTCGTTGCAGCGCTTGCCCAAAATTTGGACATGCGACACGGTGGCCCATGTTAATTCCAGCACGGGCTATGGCGTTGCATTTTTGAACGAAATTCACTTCCTTGCGTTGCGAGGGATACGATCATATTCCCAGGCTGCTTGTGAACGGACGTAATATATATTTGAAGCATGTATTGTGCACTTTCCGCAGGGATACATAAATTACAACAGAAGGACATTTAGTAACACAACGCTTTAATAGATGTTGCATGCCAATCGTACTTTTATTATTGACGCTACTCATCGTACGTCTGTTGGTCAGGTCCTTTTCGGGACCCCGGCGATGAGTGAGGCAGCCAGCTATACATTATTCATTATAATTTCATGCATATCAATTCGAGTATCTTGCATGTGCTTCATGATTTGTGCGCCTGGCCAGCTTACACCCCCAGAGCTCCGCCGCTCAATTCTTGCCACAATTTTTTAATTCTGCAGCGTAATAAATGTTATCAATGAATTTGTTCTGTGCATCTGTGTTGATATTGTGATTCCGTGCGGACGTATCGGTAGAACAGGTCGCCTATTCGCGTGTTTACAAGGTCCGGTGTTTTAACTTGAGCACTGCATGCCTCTCCGAGAGCGCTTCATCAAAGATTGCATGCCAGATTTTCCGTTGCTGATTATGTCGTCTGATTATGCATGCCGTGCGGGCCTCAGCTGTCACAGTCACGTTGATTATCAACATAAGCGGCACAGGATACGGATCAATTTCAAATCGCAACTTACACAGATGCCGACAATGTGATTGGCCCTGGTCGCCATACGATTCCAGCATGTTACAGCGGACCCCGCTTGTTATCGCGGGCTGTCGCGCATAGACAGTCCAGGACAGTCCACCCTCCACACCCTCGCCCAGCCAAGCATGCTGCGACGACATGCGGCAAGTCCTGCCCGAGTTCTGGCAGGAGGGACACGATAACCCGTACACTGATGAGGCTCTGATGGCACTGCTCATCTCACGTACATCAAGTCCAAGGAAAACATCCAATCGATCAAATCCTCGCACCCAAATCCTCGCGCGTGACACGCCTGACAAAAGTTCAAGGCCCTCCTGCGACCGTCCTGCTGCCCTAGCAGAAAAACTGGACCTCTCTAAAAGCGCTCGGCGGAAGCCTAGAACACTACAGGCAACGCTCGTCGAAGTCTTGCATCCCGCAGATGTCAGCCAGCAAGCATGCAGGGCAGCTCAGCTCTCATTCGTCTGACAAAATATCTCTAAATGATCTAAGCATACTTCACGGCGATGCGCTTGGGCTCCGGCTTGGCCGGCGGGTCCTTCTTGGGGATGGTCACCGTGAGCACGCCCTTCTCGATGGTCGCCTTAATCTCCTCGGCGTTGGCGTTCTCCGGCAGAGTGAAGGAGCGGCTGAAACTGTAGGAGGTGCGCTCGCTGCGCCAAACCTTGCCGCCCTCATCCTTGGCCTGATTGACGACCTTGCGCTCGCCGCTGACCGTCAAAACACCATCATGCAGCTCCACCTTGACATCCTCAGGAGCCATACCTGGCGTGTCGGCCTGCAGCTCGAAGGCGCCGGGGAGCTCGACGATGTCCATGGCGAGGGCCGGATGGGTCGAACGAACGCCGCTGGCTGGGGCAGTGACCAGCGACCCGCCCAGAGCGCTGTTGAGGTAGCGCTCAACGCCGGTGAAGAAGGGATCAGCAAAGACCGTCGTGAGAGCCATAGTTTCTACTTATGTGAGTCCGTGGACAGCGAGCAATTTGAAGATTTTCTCAAATGAGCGCTGTGTGATGTTGTTGTGATTTAAAATAGGATCACCTTACTATTTATACTTTGGCCCAGGACGACAAGAATTCTGTGGAAGGTTTCCCGGACAGTTACCTTTCCGACAGTTAGGAGTTCTCCCGACACTTCTAGGCATCATGTTATGACAACATGTATGGAATCCAGCACAATATTATGCACATGATTCAATCAGCATTCAATCAGTGTTTTCCGCTGCGCCTGGGTAGTGTTTCTTGCTACGAAAGAATTCACGACGACAAAATCCAATTTCAGACGATCGTACTCTACTCGTGAACACATATATGGCATGCAATAATCACCCGTATCTGCACGTCTTTACTCATCTACATTGCATACTCTGATGGGGGTGATACGTTCTCGTTGGCGTCGCGGCTCGCCCCGGAGCTCTGCGAAGCTCAACTGCGACGACTGCGACCATGATCCCTGCGCGTTTCTTTAGTGACATGCAAAATCAAGAACGCACACAACAAATGGTTGGGGCGTTTCGCACCGCTTCCGCACACCTCAGCGTGCATGGTCCACAGACAACGCACAACACATCGCAGTGCAAGAGGTGCGCAAGAAACACGGATGAGAAATTGTATAGTTGATACAGAACTGGCCTGCAGGGTCCTAAACGGGCCCCTGAATGGAGCCCTATGAGCCGTCGAAGCAGGGCACATGGATCTACCGGTAGGCGCGCGCTGTGCCAGATGCATTCCGACGGCCCCAAACGACATAAGATCCGAATTGACTCGTGCGCTGGGACGCGCATCTGAGCGCTCGCGATGCCTCCAAGTCGACCGGCGCGGACGCCATTCCTGCGCTGCGCGACCGACGCCATGTGCCCTCGAGCACCAGATACCACGTTCACCAGATACAACTACATGCCAACCACCTTGTAACGGTTGCATTTATGCCAACCCGTGACTTGCATGACTCTGCCATGCCCACTCGTGCGACATGCGCCAACCGCCTTGAAAAGGGATCAACGGTGTGTACCGGCATGTTTTGGGGCAATGTCCCCGGTGCGCGTGAATGTTACAACGGACCCTACGAAGGGATCCGTACAAGATGCCGTACTGGCCCTCCATTCGACGCACGTTGGCCAGGGTGACTGCTGCTGGGGGTGTGTCAAGCGCTGCCTCTCCAATTTATCGTAAGGGGTACAGCCCTTACCGAAGGGCCCTTACCGTAGAGGGGCTCTTCCTGCCCGTTCGCTACGTACTTGGCGGCCCGTGGGAATCTCGTTCATGTTCAGGGGAGCTGCGCTGGGAAGCACCTGACTCCCACGTCCCATCCCTGCCAGCACGCTGCCTGCGCATGCCCCCGGATGGTTGGTTATGGCGGGCCCCGACAAGCCGCGCACGGGTTGCCAGCTTGCCACCCCGAAGCTGCAAAAGCTGACACGATGAACACACGGACCCGTAATCGTTCCTGCTCGTCCTGCTCGTCAGGAACCCTAGCTCGCCCTGCTGCCCCCCCCCCGATGCCCACTCCATCTCGACGTCCCTTGCGTCGTCTGGATAACTATAGAGAAGGCGAAACGTCACTCTCGCTCGCTCGCTCACTCACTCACGTGCAGCCATACCAGTAGCCTGGTAGCCGCCCGGTCAACCCCCCTCCACGGCAGTCGCGTCGCAGCGAATGCGCTGGCCTTAACCAGCACGTGCCCGGTCAATGACGCTCCCAGCTGCTCTCTCCAATTGCTTAAAGCCATCTGTCACACACACACATACACTTACGGCGGGGTGAAGAATAATTGCGACGCTGGAGGCCCCTCCTCACGCCACCATTCACACCGCCGCGTCCCCCCTGCCGTCACTCACCGAGCTCCGCACTGCCGGCTGCGGCCGCAGCGGCGAAGGCCGCCGCCAGCGCCGCCGCCTCCGACGTCACCACGGCCCCCGCAGTCTCGCTGCGCACCTCCCCTCTGCCCGTCCCCTCCCCATTTCCATTCCCAGCCCGCCCCGCCCCCGCCCCTGCACCTGCACTCGCGGCCCCGGTGCGTGACCCCCCGAACAACGAAGACCCACGGGTCACCAGGTCAACCGGCTGCGTGGCGGCGCACGCCTGCTGGCTGACCGCCGTCATGAGGGCGCTGAAGCCCTCCAGGGAGCCCTCCCGAGCGGCGGCCATGGCGGCCAGACCCACGGCTCGCTTCTCCTGCACCAGCCTGGCGGACCACCGCTCATCTGCAGAGGGTGGGGGGTCGCGAGCAGGTGAGCAGGGGAGCGCGTAGGCGGGCGGGAACTTGGCCAGGGGTGTGCCGTACAGGTTCATGCGGGGCTGTCGACGGGGCACACAGAGTGGGACCTCGCCTTACAGCCGAGGATAAATCCTAGGGGTTGGTTGGTGGGGTCGGGGTGGGTCGGTGGTGTGGGGTCGGTGGTGGGCGGCTGGGCGCGGATGCGTCGATTGGATCGCGCTGCCGATGCATGTGGTGGGGTCCTCGCCTGTCCGCCCCACCACCGACGCGCGTCCTCGCCTGTCCGCCCCACCACTGACGCGCGTCCTCGCCTGTCCGCCCCACCACCGACGCGCGTCCTCGCCTGTCCGCCCCACCACTGACGCGCGTCCTCGCCTGTCCGCCCCACCACCGACGCGCGTCCTCGCCTGTCCGCCCCACCACCGACGCGCGTCCTCGCCTGTCCGCCCCACCACCGACGCGCGTCCTCGCCTGTCCGCCCCACCACCGACGCGCGTCCTCGCCTGTCCGCCCCACCACCGACGCGCGTCCTCGCCTGTCCGCCCCACCACCGACGCGCGTCCTCGCCTGTCCGCCCCACCACCGACGCGCGTCCTCGGCTCCTCGCCTGTCCGCCCCACCACCGACGCGCGTCCTCGCCTGTCCGCCCCACCACCGACGCGCGTCCCGCTCCTCGCCTGTCCGCCCCACCACCGACGCGCGTCCTCGCCTGTCCGCCCCACCACCGACGCGCGTCCTCGCCTGTCCGCCCCACCACTGACGCGCGTCCTCGCCTGTCCGCCCCACCACTGACGCGCGTCCTCGCCTGTCCGCCCCACCACCGACGCGCGTCCTCGCCTGTCCGCCCCACCACCGACGCGCGTCCTCGCCTGTCCGCCCCACCACCGACGCGCGTCCTCGCCTGTCCGCCCCACCACCGACGCGCGTCCTCGCCTGTCCGCCCCACCACCGACGCGCGTCCTCGCCTGTCCGCCCCACCACTGACGCGCGTCCTCGCCTGTCCGCCCCACCACTGCCCCCACCGACGCGCGTCCTCGCCTGTCCGCCCCACCACCGCCCCCCCCCCCCCCCCCCCCCCCCCCCCCCCCCCCCCCCCCCCCCCCCCACCGACGCGCGTCCTCGCCTGTCCGCCGCACCGCTTTCATCAGCTCGCCCCGGGTAGGTCCCCACCCCCTCTCCATGTCGCAGCCTTACATCGCTGCTCACCCTCAGGGCTGGTGTGTAGAGCGTCTGGACTGATGCGATTGAATAACCCTTCCGCCCCCCAATGACCCTCACCGCGAATGATCCGCGCCAGCTGCTTGAGATCGTCGTACAGGATGTGCGCTGACAAGAAGTCCCCGTGGTACCAGTCCATGTACTGCGGCCAGTCGTCTGGATGGTCTCGGAGCAACTCCCTAGAAGCGCCGGGGAGAGGGAGGGTCGCAGGCGTTGTGTGTGTTTGTGTGTGTGGGCGGGTATGGGAGACGACAGCATGTTTCGGTGTGGCCGGATTCGCGCGCATGCGTGTGTGGTGTGATGGAAGCACTGAGCCGCAACCGGAAGGACAGGACGCCATAAAAATAACACACAGGCGGGAAAAGGGCGCTTAGACAAGAGACAGAAGAAGGGTGCGTGCGTATACCTGGCAAGAGGTGACAAGCAATAGGAGTGAGGTGATCTCGTCCATGAGCGTGGCATATGCTGATTCGGTGGGTGGTACCCACTAGGTACTCAGCCGTGTGCCCGTTTGCGGGTTTGCGGTATTGAAGCTCGCGCGGCACGATGCGGGAACACCGTGGCCCCTCTGGACTGTGTGGCTCGGCCCGTCCCCCTTCCGAGCCACACATGCTGCGATGTCGGCCCCACCAGGCACGACCCATGGGTCATCATCACCTGCCTGCAGCAGAAGCTCATTTGATGCACGTCCAGGCTTCGGACCATGCTGGCGAACAGCGTAGGGCCCGGGAGGATGAACACTGCTCCCGCCGCCAGCCCCTCGTACATCTTCATCACCGAGGTCTGCAGTACAGTACGGTGCCGTACATGCGTGGCATGAGGCACGATAGCTTGCGGTTCAGCTTATCATGAAGATTGAGAGGTAATCGGTGCTCTGGAGACAATGAGAAGCATTAAAAGGACATCAGCGCTCTGGAATGACTCGACGCTTTACTGATGTTACCCATTATTGCTGGCCGGTGTTGCACCAGTTGATCTCAAGCAGGTAACAGCTGTGCACGCGCGCCGCCACCTCCACACACGCACTGCCATACCGCCGTCTCTGCCTCTCCACCTCCTACCCACCCCCCGTCTACTGCAAGAGAGCTGGCACATGACACCCCACTCGGCCCACCTGATACGGCACCGTGATCACGCCGCGGTGTCGTGCGAGTACGGACGGTCCGCCGTAGTGATGCCGGTACACCTTGACGTGGTCCGTCAGGCCGCTCTTCAGCAGCCAGGGCATCAGGAAGGTGTTCTCGAGGTGCCGCTGGTACGGCGGAAGGATGAGGGCCACCCGTCGGGAGTCATCAGCCGCTGCGGCGGCGGCGGCGCTGCCGCCACCAGGTGCCGCCTGGGGCGCCGCCGCCTCCGGCAGCAGGCAGGTCCCCACGGGCCGCAACATCATCTTCCGGTCGTACGGCAGCCTCAATCCCCGTCTGCGGGCGCCGGACAGGGACCCGTGGGTCATGAGACTCTAGGGAGCGACCCCCGGGTCCAACTCGGCCCTTGGGCCGTTTTCCAGCCACGCTGCACGAGCGAGACCATGCGGCACGGCACCGTACGACGCCGTACCTTGCCATGTACTCCTCCTCGTACGGGTTGTTGGGCACCCACCATACGTTGGGCCGTTGGGCCGCCTGTGCCATCAGCTCCACGTAGTCGCGCAGGTCTGGTTGCGGGATGCCGTAGTCGAATCGATTGGTGATCTGTACGGAAATACGGCGCCGACCCACATCAGAATAAGGCAGCAGGATATCGGCGATGAGGGCTGAACCGCAAGCTACGGCGCCCGAGCCCAATCTTTCATGCCTTGTGTTACCCGCCCGCTGCTGCCGTGAATGCTGTGAATGCCGTGCAGCCCTCGCCGAGCTCTGGGCCCTCGCCGACGATGCCGGGCCCCATGCCACGACTTCATGAGGACGTGGCAAAGAGACCCCCATTGCGGCCCCAAAACCATTCCCGCACGGGGTCCACCAGCATCGCGCACGGAACCGACCTGAAGTACGATGGGCGTTGGGCAGCCACCCTGGAGCACTGGACGCGCGTCTGGGATGGTGTCACTGAAGAGCAGCACGTCCCCCATGTGGCACATCAGCTGACCCACATCCCGCCAGACGCGGTCGGCGGCGCTGGCGTTGAGGCCGTACGGCTGGAACCTGCAGTGCAAATCCCATGTACGAGCTGAGGGTAACGAGCTGAAGTAATAACAAACAATTCCCTACCCCCAAAGGAGACTCGGCAAAAGCCGAGGTGTTAGCGTTGAGCCGAATGAATGCCGGATGGATAGGCGATGCGCATCCCGGCATGTGAAATGGGCCGGGAAGCGACTTCCGCGTTTCCGTTTCTGTCCCGCCCAAACGGCAGGCTCCCTTCCATCTCAGTTAATCGACACATGCCCGCTGTCTCGCACAGCAATCCCTGGCTGTCATGGTTGAATCAAATGACAGTTTAGTAAAGAGTGACCCAAATCGGGTGCCCCCTGTCCCGCCGTGGTGACTCACAGCCCTGGGTTGACTCGGGTCCATGGGACACCCAAATGGGCAGCGACTGCGATCCAATCCCAGAGCGTGCCGGTGTGACGAGTGAACACTGCGACCCTGAGAGGCGTCCCGGCTTTGCATTCGTTCCTACACGGAACGCCGAGGGGCATCCAGTTCAGGTGCATACTTTCGGGGCCCATCGATGCCGCGCGTGTTTTACCTAATATCGGCCGGCGGTGCGAAATGCACCCAATCATTAATGCTTGCATAAGCTAAGCTGAGCGCTGTGTCGTTTATGTATGTTCCGGACGCCAAGCGCGCCAGAGTCGCGCTGAGGACGACGAAGACCCATAGCATGAAGGCTCCTTGCTTAGCTAGCAATCATTCGATATGAGCTCAGCGCCTGAAATCAACTCAATCACGAAACGCTGTTGGGGTTTCGGTATCTCGTGCAAAGAGCAGCAGTTGTTATGTGTTTACTCATACAACACACGGCGACGTGGTACAGGAAAGAGAAGTGCGAGGACAATCGTTGGCAAACTGGAAATGAACGGACAGAAGTGGCGTATGGATCATTTCTTCCTTCAGCAATTTTTAAAATTTCGGTTGGTTGCCCGTTTTTGGTTAAGAGTCGCGTATGTGTCGACGCTGGAGACTACTAACATCTTAATAGACTTCTCATTTTATTTGCAACTTGTGGCTATAATGTTAGACTGTCCTGCTAGTCCACCTCCGCGTTTGCTCCTTTCTGTAACCGCTACAAGGTGAACCCGTATCCCGACCACCGGTTGTGCCAACGGGCCGGGCGTTTGCTCCTGTTTGCTGCCCGACGACCACGTCCGACGACCGGCTGGCCAACTCGGTCGCCGTCTCCTCCCTGCCAACGCCTCGCACAATGCTGCACCAGGCTGCACCTCACCCTCACCCTTCTCGCTGGTGTCCAGTGGCCTGGCCGGCTTGCCGGAGTTGTGACTCCCATCTCCACTTCTTTCAGGTCAGTCTCAACTTCTTTCAGGTCAGTCTCAACTTCTTTCAGGTCAGTCTCAACTTCTTTCAGGTCAGTCTCAACTTCACCGCCGAGCTCTGGTCTCTCCCATATTTTTACGAACAGTTCAGGCCCGGCTCCTTGAATGAATGAATGAATGTTACAGCGGACCCCAACGGGCCGGTAACGAACAGTTCAGGCCCGGCTCCTTGCCGAGAGCCGTTATGTCCTGATCTCTGTGTCCCACAGGGCCTCGCCGCCGACGGTTTTGACGTGCCCCGCCAAACTCAGGTTCGACAGCTAACCCGACGAAGTCCCGCATGCCGCATCCTCCAGCAGGCTCCGGCGTCGTGTCCACGGACGTTACAGCGAACGTCCAAAAGGGCATCCTCGATGCCCGACCGTCAACACCGGTAAACAGCTGAACATCTGTCGGTCAACATGTTGATCCTCCTCCTCATCATCATCATCACCATCATCCAGCTCCGCGCGCTCGTGGTGTGTGTTTAGGAAAGGAACCCGCCTGGTTGTGTGCGCTACCCACATCACCCGTGTGTCTTACACACGTGACCAAGCCAACCAATACATGTGACCCAAGGCAAGGAAACAATGAAACCCTCGAGCAACGGCTCAGGCCCACTATTGCTCTCCTTCGAAACCTTCTTCTAGAGAGGAAACCACCCACAGACGGTATCGCAAGGATAGAAATACGCACCAAAACGTGAGGATCGTCCTCTGCAGCCGCCCGAATCACCAGCAGCAGCAGCACCAGCAACCGCTTGCACCATGCGCTCGTGTCTCCCCTCGTTATCGCCGCCGCCTCCCCGAGTCACGACGACCACAAAACCGCCATGACCGTGCCTCACCACGCTCCGGTGACAGATGGTGCTCAGGCATCGCCTAGTTATTCCCCCAGGAAGTGGACGCCAGAGACAGATGGAAAAGTGTTGCTACCTGCTAAGCAAATCATGCGATCAACGAGGAAATCAACGACCAATCGACCCACTTTGAACCGGCCCGGCGGCCGGCGCTCGCCCTGCGTGGCCGCGTCGGGAGTCACGGGGCGCCCATTCAAGCGCGCGCTGCCGCCCTGCCCCACACCTCCCACACGTTTTGGTGTGATCTGGCGGTGGATGTCGGCTGATGGAATATGAGGTTTGGAATATGAGGTTGCGCGGAGGCGCAGGTACGTAGGGTGATGTGGTCTGTGGATGAGTCGAGGCCTATCCTCCACTCGTCCACCTGCGCCGTCGTGTCACCCTCAGTCCACAAAGTCGCAAAACCTACATCTCCCTGCCATCGAGCCCTACTCTCTGAGTCCATGCCACAGGTTGCCTTCCAGTTCATCGTACAGCGCAGTCCGTACAGGTCCGTACCCGGTGTACGAAGACTCGCGTTCGCGATTGCCCCGGCCACCTGCCCAAGTAACAACCCAACTAGCAACCTGCCCCAACATGCTCCCGCGGGTCGTGGAGAAAGCTCCCCGCCTGCCGGGATTATGTCTTACCACTATTGATGGGTGGGATCAGGTCAGGTGAGATGATGTGAGGTGAGGCGCCCTCCAACCAACAACAACCACAAACAAACAACTAATAACTTGTGTCGAGACGGTTCTGCAGCCCCGCCCGCCCGTCCGCCCGGGTTTCATGCGCCCGCCGTCCATCCCCAAACTGCGGGTACATCCACCTTATCGTACAGCCACCTTGTCGTACAGTCACCTTGTCGTACAGCCAACTTGACTGGACTCGTAGCCGATTCCTCCTCTGCTGCACTGCTCCACATCACCACACCACGCGACGCCGCTATCCCCGCGCGTCGCTCTGTAGCCACGATGACCTCCTGCTCCTCTCCACTGCTCCGCTGCGCCGCGCCGCGCACCTTAACATCCTATCCCCTCCCCTGCTCTCCCCTGCTCCTGCCCGGGTCCGGCGGCGACGCGGTCGCCCGCGGTAACGGTGAGCGCACCATTCAGGTATGTATGGTAAGTAACTCGGGACGCGTATTGACTCCTGTGCCACGCATCGGTTCCCCAATCCATGCCCCTGCTCCGACGACGGGACCCCCCAACCCGTCCCGCGGACACAGCGACGGAAACCCCCCCCCCCCCACACACACACAGGCCGAGGTTTGGGTTGGGCGGGTCTCTTCTGTAAACACACAGGCCGACACCGTCGTACACCGCCGTACACCACAGTCCGTAAAAAGTCCTGGTATGCTGGTCCACATCTCTCCTCACATGCTGCCGCCGCCGCCGCCGCCGGCGCCACGCACCGCCGCCGCCACCTCACCGCGGTGCAGCATGAGCCAGTGCATGGCCGCCGCCAGCATCACCATCAGCACCGCGAACAGGGCGCGCAGAGCCACGTGTGACCAGCCATGTGCCACGTCCACCTCCCGGGCCAGGGTGAGTGCGGTCCGCTCCGCGGGCGTCAGGCGGTGCGCCCAGGCGCCATGCACCTCGTGGACGTCCCGAAGCGCCTGGTGGCGGTTGTGGCGGTTGTGGCAGTTGTAGCAGTTGTGGTGGTTGTGGCGGTTGTGCCAGTTGTGGCGGTTGTGCCAGTGACGGCAGTGGGCCGAGGGGTGGTGGGCGGTGGTGGGCGGTATGTGGGGCATGTGGGAGTGTATGCGGGGCATGGGTTGGGAATGCCGCACCAGTGATGGTGCGGGATCAAGTGATGAGGGCTGGGGGTGCCTTGGTCTGGCGCGGAGGTCGGTGGTGCAGGCAGGCGTGCAGCGGGTCGGTGAGCGGGGGGTTGCAAAGTAGTAGCCAGCCATGGAACAGGATGGGATGACAGGCGGCGAAATAGGGAAAGGCGGTGAAACGGTTGCAACCGGTGGAGCCCAATCATTACGTCATGGGACTTCCGTACCAAGCCTGTCCGCCTTTCCACAACGGTTCGTCACTTCGCCTTCCTCCGCCAAACCCGCCCGCCCGCGCGGTGCGGCTGACTGGACCCGCTGGCTGGCAGCAGAGCGATAGGGCCCTCGGGCGCCGCCCTGCCCTCAGTCCCTCACCCACATTACACACCCTCACGCCCCCCCCCTACACCCTCACCTGCCACACGTTGACGCCGCACTTGATTCCAGAGCCCACCCCGACTTGCAGCACGCGCTGGCCCCGCTTCACCCCCCGGGTGGTCTCCACGAAGCCCAGGGTGTACCAGGTGGTGCTGCGGGGGAGGCGGGGAACAGGTGGGTTAGGTCGGGGGGAGCAGGTGGGGTTGGGGGTTGAAAGACTAAGAAAACCAAACCCAGAACCGAACCCGGGGGAGGGGACAGGGGGAAGGGGCGCAGCAGCAGCACCACACCGCGCGGAGAACGGACGCGCTCTAGACGTGCCGTACAACGCCGTACCTGCTGCTGACGTTGCCGAAGTCGTGCAGTACAGCCCGGGAGGGAGCCAGGCAGTGGTCGTCCAGCTGGAGCGCCTCACCCAGGCCGTCCAGCACCTTGGCGCCACCTGCCGTACCGTACGGCAAAACAGATCGGCACAGGGACGAGCATCGGCGGGCGATGATGTCAGCGACTACTACCGTGTATTCACCCGTCACCACCATTCCGTAACGTCTCCATACCTTCGCCCTCATGTAGGTTCACCGCCGTGCGATGGTACGGCAACCCGGGTGAGAACTGAGGCGGCGCTGTCGTACTTTGCGTACCCCACGTGGTCTTCAGGCACCGACTTGTGACAATCATGGCAGACCAAGAACGAACTCCCGACCAGTCCCGGACCCACGCGGTTTTTGCTGCCTAACCCGCGCCGACCTGTTCCGACCCACATCGCCCCATCCTGGTCCGCTATTCCTAAACTCCCCAACTCCTAAACCCACCCGCGTGCAGCAGGAAGTGGCTGATCGTGGACGCGCGGAAGTCGGGTCTGTACGGCGGCCGGGTGGACGACGACGGCACGGGCTCCGAGACCTTGCCGCCCGCCTCCGCTGCGGCCGGACCGGGTCGGGCGGTCGGGAGGCCGGCGGCCCGGTCCGTGGTCGCACCCCGATCTGGGCCGCCGGTGGCGCTGCTGCGGTCACCAGTCGGGTGCTGGTCGCGGCGACTGCCGTCGCTGCTGCTGGTGGTGGTGCTGCCGGCGGTGCCGCTGCGGCCGCTGTCGTCGGGCCCCTTGGCGGCGGAGGCGGAGGCGACGCCGTCGCGGTGGCGGCGCTGGCGGCGGGCGGCGGAGGCCTCCCGGCGCCGCTGCAGCGTGTCCCCAACCGCCTCGGCCAGCTGCCGCCACGTCAGCACGTACGGCGCAATCTGCGGCCGGAAGGATGCCGTACACGGTGTGCGCGGCACACAACACGAAAGGTTTGCAAGTGTGTGATCTTGGTCAGGAGCTCCTCGACGGTTCTTCGAACAAAAGACGATCTGCTTTTCGTCGCAGTCACGCAAGAACTGCCGGCAGCTGGCAAACGACAGGCCCTCGTTGCCCGCGTCCATCTCCGTATAGTGCTAGCCTCGTCGCCGTAGGCCGAACACCTTTCCTTGGGCGGCTATTGGGCCGTACCTGCGTCATGGCCAGCGCCATGGCCCTGCTCGCCTCCTTGACCACGTTCTTGCCCAGGTAGATGCCGTTGATGCCCTCCTCGTCGGGGGAGAAGTGGATGGCGCTGCGCGGGGCGGCACGCGGGAGGAAACAAAACCCAGGCGCACGAACACGTGACCGGGTGCATGTGAAAACTGAGCCGTGAGCCGTCATGACGGGCGGGTATTCTCGTAACCGTTACAAGGTGGACCCGGGACCCGTACCCCGACCGGGTGTTCCGGGTTTGTTCGACTAGGGCTGCGACACGCGGTACCCGGTACCCGGGACGAGGCGGGGAACGAACGCATGGTGTGTTTACAGAAGAGACCCGCCCGACCCCAACCATGGTGTGTGCGTATGTGTGTGTGTGTGTGTGTGTAATAACACTCACGAGGCCGTACAGGGTCATGCCATTCGCACCCGACGTACCCGAGCGCGTCGTCCGACTGGCCCAGGTGCACCCGCACGCGGCGCAGCAGCTGGTACTTGGCGCCGCGCCGGCCCCGACCCATGGGTCGCGCCAGGGAGGGCTTGTTGGTGAGCAGCACGGCCGCCGCCCCCATGCGGAACAGCAAGTTGGTCACCATGCGGTGGCGCTCCGTGCCCGAGTAGAAGGCGGGGGCGCAGGTCTCGGTGGTCACGAACAGGGCGGTGCTGTTGGGGTGCGCCTGGAGGAGCACGTGCGGTCGTACAGTACGGTACGGTGGGTTCGGCTCGGCGAGTTAAAAATGTAAAAGGCCGCGTAAAGTAAAGTACGGTACCGTGCCGGGCCGCTTTAAGCTGTTTGTGAATATGTGAGACGCCCCGCAGCTCATCGCGCGTCGCCGCAAGATTTGCAGGCGATGTACCTCCCCATGCCCCCATCCCATCCCCAGCCGTCCTCGGGCCTCATGCCTCTCCCCGCGCCAAGCTCATAATCAACCCCTCTTGATCCATAATTGAATGAATGAATTCCTGATTCATAATTGAATGAATGAATAAATGTATGAATGAATGAACTCCTACCCTCGCCTCGCCACGCCTCCCCTCCCCTCCCTGGCGCAGCTCTCCTAACCTTGAGCAGATCCGCCACCATGTTGACCCCCACCACCCCGTTGGCGCAGCCCATGCCGCCCAGATGGTACGACTGGATGTCCGTACGCATCCCGAAGGCGTTGACCACCATGGAGGCCATGGAGGGCGTCGGGCAGTAGATGGAGCAGGTTGTGACCAGGATGTCGATGTCGGTCGGGCTGAGCCCCGTCTGCGGGAGGGGGGGAGGGGAGGAGGGGGAAGGGGAGAGGGAGGAGGGGTCGCGAGGGACAGGGGGTCAGCGATCAGGTGGGGGGCTGGGGGCGGGCGAGGGGCGGGGCCGGGGGCTCGGAGCGGTTAGGCGAGGGTGGGAGGTGATTGGGGAAGATCGGAGAGGGTAGGAGAGGCTCGCGGTGGTGGGAGACAAGCTGGGAGCGGCAGGGAGGGGAGGGAATGGGCCACAAAGAACAGAAGAACCCAAATCCACAAACCAACAACCCGGGCACACCAGGGAGAGAGGGGCCAGGTGCGACGGGGGCTACCGCAGTGGGCGCGCGGGGACGATGCGCCAAGTGCTGGTTGGAAGCGGGACATGACCCACAGGCACAGGTAAACTGCGCTTCGCCCGCGTCCGGCCCTGTCAGGTATGTAACAGGCACACATCATCGGGCATCGCACCTAATATACGTACACACACGCACTCCGGGCGGGCGGGCGGGCGGGGGTTGCATTTCTAAACACACGCCCTCCCTCCAAGTTCCAACCACTCCTCGGCGTCAGAGGGGTCGCCCCACGGGGACCCCTCCCATCATCGGCGCCCACTGCGGTACCCGCGATGCCTTCAAAGGCCGCTGCCACCCCCCCGCACCCGCGATGCCTTCAAAAGCTGCTGCCCCCCCCCCCCACCCCACCCGCGATGCGTTAGCCGCCCCAGCCGCAGTTCCTTTACAACCCCCCCGCCCCCGCCGCACCCCCCCGGGTCGCCCACCTTGGCCAGCAGCCCCTCCACCGCCCCGCACACCGCCATGCGGCACTCCTTGGCCGCCGAGTCCAGGTCATTCTGCACCTTGTCGCCCACGAAGGCGGGGTTGAGGGTGGGCGGCAGGTGCGTCTCCGTGGGGGACAGGCCGCTGCGCGCAAAGACGCGGGCCTGGAAGTCGATCAGGTCGGGCGAGAACCGCTGCGCAGGGGGGGGGGCGAGGTGAGGCGGCGGGGCAGGCGGGGGGGGGGTGGTCAGGCGGCGGGGCAAGCGGCGGGGCAGGCGGGAAAGAAGCGAGAAAACCAAACCCGCCCAGAACAGGCGGGAATGAAGCGAGAAAGCCAGACCCAGAATGGACAGCTGGCCAGGAGGGGCCAAGGCTGCGGGGACATCAATGCAAGTGGGCGGCAAAGCGGGGCGTGGGGTATAAGGCGTGCAGCGGGGCGGCCTGGGTCAGGCCCGGAAAGACGGGCTGTGGCTGAGGGGATGAGGACTTGGAGGACATCGGCGGCAGGCGCGATGGGAAACGACAATCGAGATGCGTCTTCAGATGGTGTAAATTTATAAGCATGTGACGGCAATACCCGCGAGGAGCGACGGGGAAACTCGTGCGACGATTGCGCGCGACGCGACGCGGAAAAAGGGGCTGTACACGGGGATGCTAAATAACTGCCAGCGCGCTGGCGATGCACAGGCAAGGCGCATCCGGCTGACCCACGGGTCGGTTGGTCGGCCTGCCCGCCGCCCCACCACCATAACGCCTCACCTTGGCATCGTGCCACGCCTGCAGCACAGCCCGCTGGTCCAACTGCGGGGTTAGGAGGAGGGGGAGGAGGACGAGGTTTGGTAGGGCGGACGCGGTAGGTCGCGAGGGGCAGGTTGAGCGAAGCAGAAGAGGAAGGACGCCAGGAGGCGATCCGGCCGCGGTTCTAAAACACGGCAGAGCTATCCCATGGCATGCTCCAGCGATACCCCTGTTACAGGTGGACGCGGCTGGCTGGGGAGCCTTATCGCGCATCAGGAGACGGGAGAAAGGTGTAATCCCCTCCGCCCTCCCCCCCACGCCCACGCCGGTGCTGCGAGCCCCGAGGGGCCCCACGGGAGGTCCCGTCCTGCGTGATGCCCGGTGCTGCATGCCGGTTGCGGGCAGGCAACTGGTGGGAAGGCCGCTGGGAAGGCCGCTACCGGAGCTTTAGGCGCAGGGAGAACGTGCCCTTGTCCCCGGGAGCCATGTTCAGCATTTTGTCTTCTAGGGAAATTGCGGGGGGTCCGACGCTGCTGTCACACACGGCTGACTGACATCGGCGCGGCGCTGCGGTGAGGGCAGTAAGGGCAGCGGCCTCACAAGCGGTCCCGTCATCGCGCAACGTAATGTCTCATTGCTGTTTCGCGGTCCAGCAACCCAACAGAAAGGTATGTTGATGTATCGCAAAACAGCTGACACGTTACTGTCCGTTCGTAACTAGAGCGATGCCCTGCTCCGATGTTGGTTCCTCTCAGAGCCCGAGACGCGAGTCTTGCCTTGAAGGACTCGGGCGGCTTGTACACGTTGAGGTCATAGAGGTAGACGGGGGAGGCGCCAGCGCAGGGAAGCAGAGACGCCATCTGAGTAGTCAGTTTCGTGAATTTGTGCGGCCCGTGGGTCAAGTCCGAGAGGGAGTGCTGCTCTTAGTGTCTTTGATGGGTTTTGTGCGTATACGCAATAATTGATGGCTTTCTCAGGTACGTTATGATGGGTGCGAGGCGATCCTACATCCTTTTGAATGCTTTCTTTCCCATGATGGCTTCAAGCGTTTCGGCATCGCGGTCGTACGGCGCATCCCAAACGGTTGAGCTCGAGCCGAATGAGCTACGGAGATATCAATTGTGTCGTGCTTGTGCCGAGACGCTGCTTGGTAGCCGTACAAATATCCTTGGGCGAATTGAGCGAGTCGCGCTCCGAAATTGGCGAACGTTGGAAGTCCGAGGTCGCGTGGATCCGCGTACTGCAGCTTTAAGTTTCGGTCTTTGTTATGCGACAAACCTATACCGCAATGACTGGCCTTGCCGGAAATATTCAGCGGGCGGAGGAGAAATGGCCTTGATGTCAGATGTCCTTTGTTGGACCAAGTCACCGTTGCATGGGCAGCGGCGTGCAGACTGCTTTCCTAAGGCAACACGTAGCCGCCCAATACAGCTGGAAATGACAAATTCCCACTGCTCTCTTTATCAATACTCGGGAAAGCCCGGTTTGCAAATCTGGGTACTCCATACCCGTAGTACCTCTGCTTCAATCTGGTCAAGTTTGGTGCTGATACTCGGAAGATGGGAATGGAGACCCTATAAGACAAAAGCCGACAGTAGTGTCAATGCCCTAAAATACATTCAACAATGCGAATGCGAACAAGTGAATAGAATGTGAGACGATCGCGCAGTTCAACTACAGTAAACGCACATACAAAGGTCACCAAGAGAGTATGATATCATATTATTGCAATGAAGGAATCCAATGCAGCTCGGTTCACGAAGCAAGCCCGTTGTTTGGTCTTGGTATTGGAAGGACATTTGGCGCGCGTACAAGTTGGAGTAAGGCCAACATATTTGGAGAAATTGCCTCACAAGGTACCAGCTCCTTCTTAACCAGAGTGGGACAGCAGTGCTGGTACGAGCGGTACGGCGTCGCAGAATTCAGCAACAAAATTAAGCATTTCCACATTGCGAAGTATTTGGGAAAAGGTTGTTTGGTATAAAATTTCGTTGCCACACTGGTAGCTTTGTTTCTTCGTCTTTTGTGAGTTAGATCACCACGAGAATGCCGTCCCAAAGCCAGTCCAGCACCATCGTTGCTCGCGGGGGACGTAGCTCTGCAAGTGCACCTACGGGAGCTACTGGAAATGTGCTTAGGCGGCGGCCTGGTGCGTCGCTGCCGCTACAGCATAGTCGTCTTGAAGTCTCGTTGAACACGGACGCGCATCCGCAGGTCGGGTTGGAGGTGGCTCTGGCAGCAGCGCGAAGGCCCAACAAAACGTTATGAACTTCTATACGGATGATTCTCCTGGCTGGAAGATGTCACCGGTGAGTTGCATGAGATCTTGCTGCGTCGCTTGCTGAAGCCTAAACTGACAAAGGCATCTTTGCAGGTTGTTGTCATCACCATGAGCTTGGGCTTCATCGCTTTTGTGACGATCCTCCATGTGGCAGGGAAGGTGAGTTGGGACCTGACAACGGCACGGGGCCAAGGGGGTCACGCAGGGAATAGGGGGAGGGACTTGTCGGTTTCCTAAATGACAGTTGACGTGGTATCTTCCAGCACATGCCTGTAGTACACCAATGCCCAGTTAAGCTCGTCAGCGGATGGATCCACTACGGCGTTTTCGCAGCGTGTGTTGGGCGGCAAAGTGGCCACGAAACACAAGTGGTTCAGCGGCAGGTCCTGCGTTGTGGTGTAATATAGCAGTTGGTGTTACGGTGTAACCGAAATAACCTGGTGTGATCTGGTCCCTCCCTTTCCCTGACGCAGTTCCAACGGGCGTAGAGGAGGACTCACGCTGCTAGCAACGTATGAGGTTGGACGCTTAGCTATGACTCTTAACTTTGGGGGTGACTGACTGTGTTAAGATAACGTAGAATGCTGGACAGAAGTGCGATGTAAGTTCCTCATAGCGGTACATAACGAGTCTGGATCAGAGGTCTTTTGCTGATGCTACGATTAGTCTGTGGTAAAAATGAATCGGGGTATCTGTTGGAAAAGGAACCTGCCCGACCGAGCCCAGTTGCATGATGTGTGTATGGACGGCCAGATGGTGATATTGGCTGTAACATCGATAAACTCCAAGATGGCGATGGTCGAGTTACATCGCCTGGTAGCGCCATACTGCATCACCCAACCTGCATTCAGTCGGACAGATTGGTGTGTCGCATGGTTATGCCCCGATGCCGTGCGTGGGCGTGATGCTCATTGTGCAGCAATGGATTTTCTGTAAGCACATTCGTGATCATGCGCAAGGTTAATAGCGCCGAGAGATACGTGTCAGTCCTGTTGTGACCCACTGGCGCTGTGGACATGTGCCGCATCAGAACACTTCTCTAGCCATTATGCGGACCCAGCTTACCGTGAGTAACACCAGCCGCTGTAGGATAGGTAACGGCAGGTGGAACGTCGCCGCATGTGATGAACATGTTGCGCTTGGAGGTAACGTCGCCATGACTGAACAAACACAATGAAATAGAAAAAGACGGCCATTAGTGCCGTAAGTCACGCGTCGTGGGTGTCGACCGCAGTTCGGGAGAGCATCCTCATCTACAATCATCGTGTCAGCAAGCCCACGCTGCGCCGTTGAAGAGTGTGCTGCCATTCTCGACTGTGTCAAACCAAGACGGCCAGCCTGAACAGCGAATTTGTGTTCGACGTGTAGCACGGCTCCGCGAATGAGACGTTGGGCGTTGAGTGGGTCCAGATGGCCGGGAGGAGCAAGGCAGGTCAACGCCACGCCCTGCGCTGTCAAGATCCGCCGCTTCTCACTGATCGCCCACGACATGCAGCGATATCTTGCCATTGGACGCGAGGAGTTCCTGGAACTGCGCTGCATCCGCCTTTTCGTAAAACGTGAGGGACAGAATGTGCTGCGGATCCGTGCAGTCGTACGAGTCTATGAAATGGCGCAGGGGCTTGCCGACACGGAACTTGAGCACCTGCGTCTTCCGGTCCAGCTCCGGCGCTACCATATCCTTCATGTACATGACCTGCAACAATCCGCAACACAAAACGTGGTCCTGAAGCCGCCTGCACAACCAAAGCGCTGCGTGCCCAGAACCCGCAACCCTCCACCCACCACCCCAACTTGGCACCAGCACCCACCATATCGATGCGTCCTTGTGTGCTGTGGCTGAACTTGTACTCGAGCCGGTCAGCATACAACGTGACAACGCTCGAAGCTGAGCAGCTCGCACGGCCAACCACGAAATCCTTGCAGGTGGCTTTGGCTAGCGGGGTGCCGCCGCCGCCCTTCCTCTCCTCGACAGCAGCCAGGATGGAACTTGCAACCTGCTCCAAAGGCTGCAGCTTGGCGGCCACGCTGCGGTAGGGCCAAAGGCATAGTTTGCAGTCAAGCTGTGCTGCTAGACGAAGGCCGCCGCGCCGGTACGTCTTCGGGTGAGCGCAAGGGCCCATCACGAGGACCCAATCACGGTAGAGAATTTCAGAACAGGGCAACCACTGCGTGGATACATGTGCCGTGTCCAATCGTGGACGCCCACGAGGTAAGTGACCGCCGACTAACCCGCCACGCCCCCCGCATACCGCTACCCGAGACATCGACTCACTTTCGATTTAATTCTTCAGAATCCATCCGTTCTGGTCTTCGCAAAGGCAATTGTGGTCGTCCTGCAAAGGCACTCGGACATCGTTACAGTTATCAATGGCAGATAATGTCGGGGACGGCGCACCCTACCTTGCCGAAGGCGACCTGAATCTGCCCTACTGGAGCCAGCACTCCTGGGCACAGATTTGGACCTGATGGATTTGTTTTGCTCGCGAGACCTATCGATGGCCTTCTGCTTCAAAGCCCTGTCGAAACGACAAGCGCCAGATCAGCATGCGCTTAATCCATTAAACGGACGAAATCTGCAGTATGCTCACTGCATGTATTCTGTGGTGCTCGCAAGGGTACCAGCGGTAGCTGCTGCGATGCCCGAAGTCGGGCTTGGTGCGGGGCCCAGCGCAGGTAAAAACCTTTCATTGCTACTAGTGGATGGCTCACACGGCCTAGGTATACTGGGGGGTGGCGCTGGTCCCATTCGGGCAGGAAGTGTCGGCAGGGTGCCAGCCGGGAGGCCGGAAAAAGAGTTACGACGTCGAAGATCAGCCATTGGTTTATATTGTGTTCAATTGTATGAAGCTAGCTGCGATGGTTTAAAGGCTTGAATGGGTGTTGCAAGCGTACGGTAGGGATGGACTTCGTTGGAGTTCGTTTTAGACTTGGTGTGACGGTGAGCTAAAATGCTTAACAGCCAATCCTTCCTTGGCGCACACAGTACAACAGAAGGGAACCGTTACCTCAAATAGTAACACTGGGAAGAGGGAACCCTCCATCCATTTCTTTCCCAACCGTCTCAACCAAAATCGACCCGACACAAGACGAAAGACTGCGTGCGCACAAAATGCATGTCCACAGGGCTCTGGAGGCAGAAATAGGCCTTGGCATGGCTACAAGACGCGGCATTGATCGGAGCAAGGCTGCAACTGCGGTCGGTGCACGGCAGCCGGGTCGTGAGGTCGGGGCTGGGCAGCGCACAGCCTCAGTTCACCAGCGTCACCAGCAACTGCACGGCCCCCGTTGCCACACCGACCTGCATCACCCCGTTCTCCTCCCCACCCGCATGCGAGAACGGGGGTCACCCGATGCCATACCGCGTGGCGAAAGAACACCTACCAACCCATCCGCACCCAACATTCGTCGCCCTACCCCTTAGGTGCGTCCACAGCCACAGCTACAGCGCAGCAGGCAAGTGTCCCTTGGAGCGCCGTGCAGTCCTGCCGACAAGCCGCCCAGCAATACCCCAGGTCCGAGCTCGTTGGGCCAGCTTCTAGAACCGTACTGTACCGTACCGCGCCGTACCTGCCCCGTCTCGCCGCGCACGCACACTCGGAGTGCCGGCCTCGCGGCCGGGGCGCCGGACTCTCGCCGCCTCTCTCCGCGGGGCCTGTTGGAACGACCATCGGCCATCGTCTCCTGAGCCATTGCCCCGCGGTCGCCTGGGAAGTGGCTTTGACACGCGCGTAGTTCCCACGCAGTTCAGAGTTGGGCCTCCGTGGTCCCGGCCCCTGAACTCAATGCCCCCTGGACCCTATGCCCCTGCCAAAGATTCCTCCAGAGGTCGGTCCCGCGCTCTCGACGCATGCATATGCACTGTCGCTGCCATACCCTACGCGCCGCAACAGAAGACAAACCCCGCGGCTCTGCGGCGTCCCCACACCCCATCACCCACACACACCGCCCCGCCCCTCGCAAACCTCGCGAAGCCCCTCGACCCCCCAGCGCCTGTACCTTCCGCGAAACCCTGGACTTAGCGCGCCCCTTGCCGTCCTTGGCGCTTCGATGACAGTGCCGTACTCTCACATGCACGGAATGCAGTTGTCTCTAGACAGCACAGGCTAGCGCGTGTTCAGCAGCGGACGAGAACAATCTGGGCCCACCACCACCACCACCACAACCACCACAACCACCACCACAACCAGCAGGCCCAGGTTAGGCGGAGCACCTAGCAGACTGAAGAGTGCGGAACGTCCCGCTCCTCAGTGCGTGTTCGGGAAGGATGTTATGCACACAGACTTTCGAACCCTTACCGTACAAATACCGTACATATACCGTACATACGCCGGCCGAGGAATGACGGCCGATCCCGGTCCCTCGCCGCGGGACAACCCGCCCGCAAGCAGCGGTCGGCACGGAGGTGACGCTGAGGATGGAAGGCAAGACCGGTTGGGGAACTGCCGTCGTACGAAGACCCAAATGCAGACCATGCTTTTGTGACGAACTGACGATATCCAAAACACCGCCGTCCCTTACCCTCCCTCGACCAACAACCCATAACCCACGACCGACTCTCTCTAGAGAGCGCACGTGCGGCGCTCGTCAAAACCCCCCGCCCACCCACACCCGTGCCCACACACCACACGGGTCGTGTTGGTTCCGGTATGGTACTGCGCGCGTGTCTGTACGACCCGGCTCCAGAACCAGAACGCCGCTCCCGTCCCCGCCTGTTATGCTTGAACGATGGACCCGTGGGTAGGTGGGTAGATGGATGCATGGATGCGTTACCACCTGGACAGCCATCTCATCAACAGGCAGTCTCCGACAGGGGCATCTCTCACCCGCCTGGGCAGTGCCACGGGTTTCATCGTCTTGACACCACCACATGCACCGCACTGGCACCCGCATCCGCATCCTCAGCTTCCTGTCTCCCGCCCCACAGGCCCGCACCCGCTCAGGCCTCCCCACTGCTCAGGCCCGCCCCCCGCTCAGGCGCGTTTCTTGGCGGTCAGCGAAGAGAACAGACCTCGCTTGGTGCCGTTCGCCTGCGCCGCCGGCGCAGCCCCCGGCGACTGCTTGAGCGCCGACTTCAACGGCGGCTGCCCACCCGCTGGCGACGCCGCCGGCGGCGGCGAGCCCGCCGCCGCCGTTGGCTGCGGCGGCGTGGACGGCGGAGCCGCCGCCGCCGCCGCAGCAGCTGCCGTGGCCTCCGGCTCCTGCGGCGACTGCGCGGGCTTGAAGAGGTCGTCCTGGTTGAGCGCGGGTTGCCAGTCTTGCCCCGCGAGCAGGTTGGCCAGGGGGAACGTGGCGGTGGTCGTGGGTCCGGCCATGGAGAAGGACCTCTTCCAGTGCTCCTGCAGCGCCTCGGCGGCTGCGTCCACATTGACCGCCTCGAACCTGACGCCGGAAGGGGAATGAGGGTGTGAAGCAAGCAGGGGGAAACGTGAAAGGGCGGGGCAGGGTTTGGATTTCAAAATTGGACAATAAAAACGAAAGAAAGAGAAACCCGGGGCACGGGATGCCGCACATGGGAAATGGGTACACGTGCACAAACTCAAACTACTGCGCAGCAGACTACTACCCGAGCCGAGGTCCGGTTGGGATGCAAACTGCTGCGCACGGTATCACCTGGGGCTTCCCCCAGCGGCGATGGCGCTAAGGGACAGCGGAGCGGCAACGGCGGAGTGACCCGCGAATGGCACCGCGCGATGCTGGACGCGCGATGCTTATCCGGCAAGGCGACGTCTGGCCTACTGCCCTCCTACGACAGACCGGCAGCCGCAGCGCCTGCTTCCTCCCCGTCCCCTTCCCCTGGCAGCAGCGCAGATTGAGTATGTCTACCAAATTCCTATATTCCATATATATATATATATTCCGCCCTTTCCCTCCTTCCTCCTCTCCTCTTCTTCCTTCCCCTTCACCTCCTTTCCCCCTTTCCCTCAAAGGAACTCACTTGGGCATGCCGCCCCCCTTGTTGAGCCGCTTCACCATGCCCCAGTACTGCAGGCGGGGCAGCGCGTCCTCCACCGCAAAGTCCACCGACAGATCGAAGTTCTTGCGAAGGAAGCGCTCGCAGTCCTGTCGGGTGAGGGCAGGGCAGGGCAGGGCAGGGCAGGGCAGGGCAGGGCAGGGCAGGGGGCGGCACACGAAATCGGGGGAGACCATTGGGCGCTGCGCTGCGCTGCTGTCAGAGCAAAGGTCCGGGAGGGAACAACACGTCCCCCGACTGACCCCCGGGCCCACCGCTGCCTCCGGTGGCCACCGCTCACCAGGTCGATCATGGCCTCCGTCATCTCCGCCTCCCGGGTGTACAACAGGCCGTACGTCAGGATGGCCTCCTTGAGCTGCGTGGTTGGGGAGGGGAGGGGGCCGGGGCGGGACGGAGGGGGGGAGGAACCGGCGGGGAAGGCGTGATGGTGTGTAAAAGAGAACTGCGCGGCGAGAAGCGAAGTCCAGCGTATCAGGCGATGTACGGTAGGCGAAGGAAGTAAATGACACCCGAAATACCCTTAACCCGAAACCCGAATTACCGACAACCCAGATGGAAGTGAATGGTGAAGGCGGCGTAGAGGATAGTCGCCGACCAGCCGCATCCGCGAGCGACCCTTGACTGAGGCGGGCGCCGGAGCTCAGGTAGCAACCGCCGGCGGAATGGCTGCTGTATCGTAGTCTAAATCAAGAGACGAGTGGAATTAACCTATGTAAACTATACCAATTCAACAAGGTGAGAGTTGGGTGCGACCACAGCGCGTGCAATGCCGCAAGCAAAACATCGTGCCCAGCACAACCGGCCCGTGATACTGTGTGTGACCGTGTGTGCTTGGCGAGGAAGCCCGCCCGAACCGACCCCGAAGTTAAAGTTCAACATCAAGAGCGTGTGTAAAAGAGAACTGAGCCGCGAGAACGTGTGTGTGTGTGTGCGTGTTTAGCAACGGGTACCGGTATGCGTGCGTTATGCGTGTCTGCCCCTTGGGGACTCCTGCCAGCTGCCTACGTGTTGGATCCCCCTTGCCGGAGAGGACCACCGTGCCCTGCCTCGTCGCCCTGGCGCACACCACTTCCTTCCACTCCCCTCCCCAACCCCATCCCACCGCATCCATCACCACCACAATTAAGAATCATCACTGCCACCACCACCACCACCACCACCCTCAAACCCTGTCCCGAGCCCCACCTGCTGCTCCGCCATGTCTTCCAGCAGCATGGACACCACCCCCTCCTGCGCGTCGTCCGTCTTCTCGTACAAGATGTTGACCATGTCCTGTGTCGTAGACAAGTAGACGGCGCAGGGCGGGAGGGGCCCGCGGGGTTCGAGGGATGGGCCGGCAAAGGGGGAGGTAGGGGGGGGGTCAACAAAGCAAACACCTAACCGTACCAGGGCCTGGCAAGCGGCCGTAAAGCACTCTTTCGAAGAGGTTCGGACCTGTTCCAAGTGCCGTCCCCTGCCCCCACCCCACCCCACCCCACCCCACCCCACCCCACCCCACCCCACCCCACCCCACCCCACCCCACCCCAATCCAATCCACAATCGCAGCCAACCCCCAACAGGCCCAGACCGGATCACTCGGTTCGCATGAACGCAGTTCGACTTTACCACCCCATCTGTTACCCCTGCCCTGTTACCGCTGCACCATTCCCAAGAAGTCCCCAACCTGTCTCATCTCATTGCCCTCGACAACCCCAGCAGCAGCAGTTACAGCAGCAATAGGGGCAGCAGTAGCAGAAGCAGTGGCAGAAGCAATGCAGAAGCAGTAGCAGAAGCAGTAGCAGAAGCAGTAGCAGAAGCAGTAGCAGAAGCTGTAGCACAGCCCACCTGGATGGTCTGCGAACGCTCCGCCTGCGCGCTGGTGTAGACCTGGCCGCAGCGGGCGGCTACCAGCGAGATGCTGGACCACAGCACGGCCATGTCCACCACGTCACCCTGGAGAAGGGGGTGGAGGTGGAGGTGGGGGGGGGTTGGGGAGTCGGGGGGTTGGGGAGATGGGGGTTCAGGGGTAACGGGGCGTTGGGTTGGGGGGTGGGTTCTAGGGTTTGCGGTTGGTGGGGCTGGGGATATGGGAAGTTGGTAGGACATAATTCAAAATGCGCCGCTGCCAGAACAAAAGTCCGGTGAAGAATCAACTGCACCAGGATCCCCCGGGTATGGATGCGACGACGTCCACCTTATGGGTTGGGGGGTCGGGGGAGTGAGGGCACGCACTAACTCAAACACACAGGCACACACGCACACACACGCCCCGGTTACATGGGAAGTATGTTTGCGCCTGGGTTCGGTGCGGGCGGGGCGGTTGCGTTTACAAACACACGCCCCGGTTGACCCCAGTCGAGTCCCAATGCCGGCGTGTCGGGCCCACGTTGCCTCCCTCCAGCGCGGCCTTTCTTCCGCACGGCCACATCCTTGTCATTCGCGCGGGCCGCCGTACGGCAGTCCGTACGGCACCGTACACCCCGTACCTTGAAGATAGCCGCCGCAGCCGCCACCAGGCCGCCCACCACCGTGATCACCATCTGGATGATGGTCAGCATCCTCAGGTACACCTGTACGACGTTACGACGTTACGACAGTACGGACATCCCTGGTGAGCGCTTGTTGGCGTGCTCCCTGCCCAATGACGGTCCCCGCGTCCGGGCCCGCCCTCCATCCCCCCTCAAGTCAAAACTCCACCCGCCCACCTCGGGCCCCCCGTCCCTGCCGGCTGTTGACCGGGTTCCTTCGCTGACCGGCTGATTTGACCGGGTTCTTTCTGCGCGTGTGTGTGTCACCCCTCTTAATCCACCCCGTTCCTCCCCCTCCCTGGCCCCTGGCCCCAGGGAATATGCGGTGCCATCTCAAGTTCTTAACCTCCCCGGCCCCCACGACAGCGGTGCCGGCCCCCCTTCGTCAACAAAGACAGCGAAATCGCGAAAAGAGTGCCGCCCCCCATCCCCATCCCTGGATGTCGATCAAGACAGCGAACCCGCTAACTAACCATCGAGACCCCCTCTCCAGGGCCCCCCCTCCCGCACTCAGTCCGCCCCCGAGCTCCGAACCACCTCAGCTCCGAACCCCCTCCGAACCCCTCAGCTCCGAAACCTCTCCGGCCCAAGCTCTGAACCCCTCAGCTCCGAAACCCCTCCGCCAACCAGCTCCGTAACCCCTCAGCTCCGAAACCCACTCGCCTTCTTGTCCGCGAAGATGACGTCCATGTCCGCCATGGGGATGTCGTGGAAGCACTTGATGTGGATGTTGCGGCCCGCCAGGATCTCCCGCTGGCGCTGCTCCAGGGGGCGCTGCAGGGCGGGCAGCTTGTGCTTCTTCTTCTTCACGTTGGCGGACCGGTATAGCACCACCACCTCCTTGAACGCCGGCTCCTGCAGCTTCAGCTTCCTGGTGGGCGGGTGGTGGCGGGTGGCGGGGGAGGGGCGGGCGGTGGGTATAGTTGGCGGACATACACAGACTGCGCTGATAGGGTTCGATCGGGGTACGGTGCAGGGTATACCGAAGATTGACGATGACGTTGCAGCGGGTGGGGGGCTGAATATTGAGTTATTGACTGGAGGTCGAAGTAGGAAATTGGTAGACATTTCAGACTGCGCTGCTGCCAGAGCGACGCTTCGACTTGAAAGGATTGGTACAGTACCAGTGGCGGGAAGGGGGGTCAGCTCCCGCCACCCTCCCAACCTCCCAACCCCCGCCCGACACCCTCCCAACCCCCCAACTCCCCCCCCCGTCCCCCACTGCTCACTTATGGAAGTTCTTGATGACCGACCAGGCGGTTGGCATCAGCAACCGCAATGTACGGCGCTCAACCACCTTGCGGGCCTGGTGGCTGCTCTCCGTCAGATTCAGCGACACGTCCGCCTTGGGGGGCGGCGCACGGCCGCGGATCTTGTCCCAGATCTGCCGTACCACGCCCAACACCAGCCCAGTACGTACGGGTGTGAGAACGAGGAGGAGGAGCGAAGGTCGGCAACGGCACGGCGGGGGCGGAGTTGTTGACCACACAAACCAGGAAGGACTTGGGGCAACCCGATGCCTTCCAGTCGGTGTGGGCGCAGCGTGCGCGCGGGAGTGGGTGGTGGCGGCACCGCAGTGTGGGTCGGTGGGTGGGTGTGAGGAAGGAAAATACGGTACCCGAACGCATAGCGGGCGGCGTCCTCGCTGAGCACATTCACCGATGATCATGATCATGTGCAATGCTATTCGCACATCCAAACGTCCACCACACAATCCCGCATCCACCACACAATCCCGCATCCACACATCCAACCACACACACACACACACGCGCGAGTCTCTGTTCTAAAAACACCCACACACACCACACACGCGCGCGTTTGTGTGTAGCCGTACCATGCCCAGCGGCTTTGTGACGAGGTAGTCGACCAGCAGGTCGATCTTCTCGTTGGTGTACAGCCCGGACGCCTGCGCCACGGTGATGCCCCGGTGGAACACCAGCACCCGATCCGCCATGTCGGGCAGGTCGGCCCGCAGCGCCCGCCGCTCCGCGTTGGACGCCCAGAAGGCCCGCAGCATCTTGTCGTCGTAGTAGGCCCAGTTGACTGAAGGGGGAGGGGTAAGGGGGGAAGGGAAGGGGGGAAGGGAAGGGGGAAGGGAAGGGGGAAGGGAAGGGGGAAGGGAAGGGGGGAAGGGAAGGGGGAGGGGGTTAAAATAAAACAGCCCAGACAGGGTGGGGGAGAGGGAAGGGGAGGGGATATAAGGAATTGGTACACAGTTCAAGCTGTGCTGCTGCCAGAGCGACGGTTGGGCTGGAAAGACTTAGTACAGTGCCACAGGTTGCCATGGGCGGAAGGGGAGGGGAGGGGCATCGGACGTAGGTAGACGAATCGAAGCTTAGCGCTACTGCCAGAGCATATGGATTACGGGGTGCGGAGGGGGCCGAGCTGAGGATCTGAGTTCGGAGTTTGCTGTGGGAAGACGTCCAGAGGAGATGTGCGTGTGTGTGTGCATGTCATCAATATCCCCCCTTCTGGCCAACCCCCCGTTCTTTCCACCCACCTTCCACGGGCAGTGAGAACATGAACTTGTCCGCCTTGGCCAGCTCCCACTCTTTGGTGGTCAGGATGTGGAAGCGGGCGGCCGCCATCAGCTGCCGGCGGGCGGTCGCGAGTGCGGATTGAGGGGTGCGGGGGCCGGGGAGGCGAGGACATGGGGGTGGAAGCGCCCGCCTTCAGCCGTCTGTGTCTCGTACTGAGTCTGTGTCTCGTACTGAGAAAGAGAACAAGAGAAGAACGCGCGAGGGTGTGCAAGGTGTCTTCATCTAACATCCCACCCGCCTCTCGCCCCTCCCACAACACGAGGTGGCTGTTCCCGTCAATAGCACCCCAGCAGGCACGCACATCCCGCCGCCACCCGTCCGGCCCTACAACGCAACGCCCCCTTCCCCTTCCCCTGCCCCTGTCCCCCGGTTCCGTCTCCATCCCCGTCCCCTCCAATGTCCTACACCCTTCCCCCCCTTCCCCTCCAATTTCCACCCCCCCCCTTCCCCTCCACGGCCCTGCCTGCATGAAATCCGCGATGAGCTTCTGCTCCGAGATGTCCAGCTCCGCCACCGTGGGGAGCCCCCCGCCCACACAGCTGATGAGCGGCTGGTCCTTGGCGCCCATGGAGAAGCGGAGGAAGTTGTGGCGGATGCTGCGCTTCAGCGCCATGAACTCCTTTGGGGCGAGGAGGCAGGGAGACCGGTAGAGGTCGGGCGGGGCAAAGAGCGGGGCAAAGGGCGGGAGGGTGATGCATTCACAGAGGATGTGCGGGCGCTATGGTCCACCGGACGCCGGCTGTCAGGAGGTTGATTATGCAACAAAACATCTGCGGCCCACGGGGTTCGATGCCAGGTTCGTAGGTAGGGTGGGAGCTGGGAGATAGGGGTCTTTGAAACCGTGTGGAGGGCGGCACCGCACCGGAGGGGTGGTATGTTCCGGCCGTGCAGGCGGGCGGGCGGAGGTGCGGCAGGGTGAGAGCCGACGAACCGACGCGACCCAGATTGACACACTAGAGGCGATATGGGTCGTAGGGGTCTTCACCTGCAAGCCCGAGTTCCTGTACGCAAGAGCCGCACGTTCGTGCGCCCGTCCCCTTCCAGCGCCCGTCCCTTTCCGTGTGAAACCGTCTGGACTGGTAGTGCCTGAACAATAGTGCACTGTGCGCTCTGCTTGGCCTAAGCCGCAGTCACCGTGTGCTTTGTGGTGATGGTGGTGAGCGTGTGTGCAAGCGTGTGGCCCAGGTACGGATGCGGACGGGCCGTACCGGCACTACAACCGCCCGCAACCCGTCTGGGTGGGATAATATCCGCCTGTAATTTTCAGCTGGTATTCAAGGAAGAAATGGATTTCTCCCGGGCGGCCCGCCCAGACGGCGCGGATGACAACCGTACCTGCGCGTACAAGCTCTCAACGAGCTGCGCGATTTGTTCGAAACGTGAACGCTCCGAGACTGACATTCCGGTCCTCACGAGCGAGTAAATTTCCTGAAACTCCACCTACGGTGAATGCACGGCGGGCGGATTGCGACCAACTGATGCTCCGGCACTGCGGGATGACAGAAACATACAGGTGTCCAAACCATACCGGAATATGGCGATCTGGTGGGCACACAATCGTAACACCGGTCGGCAGGTCGCTCTTTTTCGCCTTTTTGTCCTCATTCTTCTTGTCCTTGCCCATTGTTGCTACACAGAGGATAAATCACTATATGTTGAGCCGATGTGATCAAACAGCTTCCCGAAATCAAGCTAGGCAAGCAGATGGTATGTCGGTAACAGTTGCCAGCAGCTAATCGAACAAGTTAAACGCTTCAATTGTCAACTATGCGACATGAATATCCTCATCAGATTGAATAATTTAAAGGTTTCAATGGCTGCCAGCTTTGACAATCGTTGCGAACACCTATCCGGGCAGGTCCCATCACACAGTAATGGAGTGAGATCTAAGACAGCCCAGAATTGTCACTTGATAGGTACGTGTCCTTGAGCGCGATGTGTGTTGGACCGTATTGCCCAACGGTCTTGGACGACGTACGCCGTACACACTGGGTTTCGCACCCACACACAGGGTTGTGAGTAGAGAGGTTTCAAAATCAATATATTGAAGTTATAATGGTAGTTATAATGCACGCTGTCACATCTGCGACTGTCTGGGAAACCACGTCTCCTCTGATTAGCCCCGTCAAGGTTTGGATCATTTAGTGGAACTAAATAAGGTTGAACTTACCCATGCCGGCGTCAAGCTACGCACAGTCTTTGGTGTATGCACGTTGGACCGACTCCTATCGTTGACCCAAGTGACCAAGGGAATGGCAGACCCACGCTCTTTGGGAATTGGTTTAAAGCAGTCAATTGATATTCTGGGTCTCCAGTAAGTTATGCTGCACACTAATCGCTGAATGTCCCAAAACACGCCACCTCACCGACGCGACTTTTACCCCGCAGACCCAATCAGAGGAGTCCATTACACCTGTCAAGACTTGCATCATTTTTGCGAAGCCAAGAAGTAAGCTTTCCTGCTTTAAGAACGGGATGCAATTTCTTGCGCGCGGACTCAACACAGTTCCCATTTCCGTTGTTGTCCACATAATGCATCCAGGGCTTCTTCACTTCGTTGAGTCATACAGATACCGAAGTTGTGGGCAAATGGCTAGGTAAGTGCGAGTCGGACACTCGGATTTCAGCCCCATCGCTAACCGTAATACAACCACCTCTCCGGTACATACTAAAGCAGCGAAGCTCGCAGAAATGCAATCTTCAACGCCATCCATTCCGCTTGCAGATCACGAATATGTCTACCCCGGCCAACCTGTTTACGAAAAGGGAGACTTTGGCGAGAGCATGTAAGCAACGGCCCCGGGGCGCGGCGCGAGAGAACGAGCGTCGCTCCTCCTGCCATGCAGGCCCAGGTTGCACACGCATGGACTCTCACCAAGTTTTTGAATTACCAATCCATGCAGGTACATCGTTGTGGGCGGTGCGTGCGAGGTGTTGGCGCCCGACCACGACGCGCACTCGGACGCGTCTCAGCGGCCTCGAGGTGCGGCGAGGGGCCGGGGACGCCGTACTCCGTACATCCTTTGGCGGCGGTTGGCATGCAGGGCCGGCTGCCTGCTGCGGTGTCTAACCGGAGATTCCATTTCCTCGGGAAGTAGAGGAGGATCATGTGTTCCTGCGCCATGGGCTGTACACGTGGCAAAGAGTGGTGTTCCTGGTCCTGGAACCCGATAGTTGCTGTCATTCAGAAAGGCGTCGTATGGTAATTGTCGCGTACAATTGCGAGTGATAGCGAAACAGACACCGTACAACCTGCAGGCATCCCGTCAGGCTTCAGCTGCACCAAAACAACGTCGGCGCCGAGCGGCGCCGTTGCCCGCGCACCTGACCTCAGGCTCGCCTCCTGCCACGCACCCTGCCCCGACCCCGCTGCCCCTCCCTCTCGCCCCGACCTCCCTGACCCGGACCCAAATCAATATATGCCCAGAGCTGCTCGTGGCGGGCCAGTCCTTCGGCGAGCTGGCCCTGGTGTGCCCCCGCAAGCCCCGCACCGCCACCGTCATCTCCTCCCCGGCGGCGGGCGGGGCCCACCTGGTGGT
Source organism: Eudorina sp. 2006-703-Eu-15 (assembly GCA_003117195.1). NCBI lineage: Eukaryota > Viridiplantae > Chlorophyta > Chlorophyceae > Chlamydomonadales > Volvocaceae > Eudorina > Eudorina sp. 2006-703-Eu-15. The sequence continues at coordinate 363,423 of BDSI01000065.1, read as the reverse complement.
CATCAACCGCAGCGCGCTCAGCAGCCTGCGGTACATGGGCGCAGCACAGGTAACGCGCGCCGCACGCCTCCTGGTGGCCGCCGTACGGCCGTACTGATGCGCATGACCGTCTCCGCAAGCATCGTACTCATTCGTACGTGCCGTGCCGCGCCGTGCCTCCACACGCAATACACGCACGAGGCTGCCAGCTGATGCCGCCCGCAGCCCACAGCTGTGGACATCGTCGCCCCGTTGTCGCTGTTCCCATCTGCCGGTCGTCCCCTTCCTCCCCGCCCCAAATCTCCTCCCCAATACCTCCCCACACGCGCAGGCGGACGCCAGCCATGCGCTGCAGTCCCTGTTGTGCGCGTGCTGTCTGCGGGTGCTGCGGCTGGGTCCGGGTCGACGGTCCCCGGACGATGTTGAGATGCTGGCGGAGTTCATGGCGAACATGGAGGTGTGTGTGTGTGTGTGGTCGGGACGATGGGTGGGCGCGCATCACACCCGCCGTTCGATTGGATGGGTGGGTGGGACGGGGTGGGTGGGTGGGGGTGGGTGGGTGGGAGGACCTTTGAAGGGGTGTGGGCGTGGGGATGACCCCCGGGCGATGGCTCGAGCGCCAGGAGGCGGATGCGGCCCCTGGGGGCTTGGGTAGCCACTAACCAGGGACAGTAAGGCAGATGCGGGCGGCGCTGGGGGCCCTTGGCGCCGGGAGGGGTCGGTCGTCGCGGGTCGCGGGAGGGCCCAAGGCCGACGGCCCAAGGCGGCACGCGGACGGGACGGGACGGGGCACGCGGACTAGAGGCGCTACCCGACCCGTGACCTCACCTTTGCGTCCGCCGCCCGCCCGGCTGGCGGCATAACCCGCCGTCGGGTGCCGTACATCATACTGCAGGCGTTCAAAAAGCTTCCGGCCGACATGATACGGCGCCTGGCGGCTGACTGTTCACACGTAAGGCTCCCACCGGGCCGAGTGCTGTTCGAAGAGGACGCCCCAGGGAACACGATGTACGTCGTGGTTTCGGGGCAGTGCCAGGTGCGGGCTCGCCCCCTCGCGATGCGGCACAAAGCCGCGGTGGCGGGCGGCACGCGTTCGGCGCTTCGACCTGGGTCGCTTGGAATCGGTATGACGATGACGCCGCGTCGACTGGTGGCGGGCGGCGTCGGCGGGCGGAGTTTTATCGACGCCACGACGCCACGTTCGATGGTGTCGTTCGCGTCGTCATCAATGGCAGGCGCCGTGACGGAGACGACGGGGCCGGGCAGTGGCGGCGCGAGTGTCGTACGGTACGGCGGCATTGGCCGGGTTGCGACGGTGCTGACGATCCGGGCGGACCGGCGGCGGCAAACGGGCAGCGGCGCGGCGGCGATGGCGGCGGGCGCGGCGGCGGGCGACGACGAGGATGATGCTGACGAGGACGAGAACGGCAAGGTACGGGGCCAGGCGCCTTCCTGACGACGCAACATACTGTACCTTGCCGGCATCACGGCAAAGAGACGGATGCCGTACAGGCGGGCGCGAAAGCATCTGAATCATAAAGCGAAAGCGACCTGCTCAACGCTGCGAGCCACGAAACGCAACTTTGAATGAATGAATGAATGAATGAATGAACGTTCTGACCCCAAAAGGGATCAACGGTGCACACCAGGGCACGGCCCAGGGCAGGCCCCACCGACCGGCGATTTGCAGGGGTGTGATGACATCACCAGGGCATTGGGATCTGACGGGACTGGACATTGGTCTGCGTGGAGAAAGCAGACGTGCTGCCCGCTGCACCTCAAAAGGGCTGCAACGCCTGACACGTCCGGCCAGCGCCGCACAAGCTGTTACCACGGCGTGCCACGGTATCAGCCAGCAGCCAGAGAGCCAGTCCCTGCGACAGCTTGAAGACGTGGACTGACCGACCCCTGTGGCTCCGCCCGTGGACCGTGGCCCTGGCCCTGGCCCCGCCTTTTGACGCAGACGCCGACGACGGCAACCGCGAGGCACAGCTCAGGCAGCGGTACGGCCAACAAGGACAGCCCCTTCTGGATCGCTCGTTTCATGGAGGACACCCTCAAGCGGCTGCACCTGTCCGACAGCAGCGCCGGGCTGGGGCAGCAGATGACGCCGCTGGCGGCGGTGGCGGCGGCGCGCTGGCGGCAGGCGGCCGCCAGCCGACGGGTGAGCGCCGTCGCGGCGGAGGGGCCGCGGAGCAGGGGCGGCGACGGCGGAGGCGGCAGCGACGGCGTCGCCGCGGGGCCGGACGAGGAGGAGGTGGCGGAGGAGGAGGGTATGGAGGCGCTGCTGGGGCGGGCCGCCGCGCGGGCCCTGAAGCAGGCGATGACGGAGCAGCGAGCGCGCAAGGGTCACAACTACAGCGCAGACGGGCACGAGCCCATCCCCGGAGCTGACGGTGGCGGCACCGCCGCTACGGCCGCTACAGCCCCGGCATCTCCGAGCCACGTGAGCTTTGCGGGGCGAGGCCGCGCGGCGGCGGCGGCTGTGACAGCGCCCACGGCCCCTGCGGCGGCAGCGGCGGCGGCGGCGCCGCCGCCGATGCGGCGCATCACGGTGACCGATGACGTCAACGCTGATGATGTGTGCATCGGCGCCGCGTCGACGCCGACGGGAGCGCCGACGGGAGCAGCGGCGGCGGCGGCGGTGCCGCACCTGCCCGCCGTCGCGCCCGCCGCGGCGCCCGCAGTCGCGCTGGAGGATCCGGCGAAGCGCCTGCTGTCCAAAATAGGCAACCGGGACCCCGCCAACGTCAGCCGCACGCTGCTCACGGAGCTCGTCCAGCGCGCCGACGTGGGTGTCGTACTGTACGAGGTGGCGAAGAAGTTGGTGCGGCGCGGCGGCGGGCCGCGCCGCATCAACCACAGCACCTCCAAGAAGATCAATCGGGCCTTACACCAGCAGATCCGGGCGGGCCCCGATCGGCTCCAGGGAACGCTGCAGGGCCAGCGGGTCCTCGGGAAACACTCCACCGTCACTGCTTCACGCGGCAGCTCGCTGTGGCAGCGGGGCATCGCGGCGAGCATGTTGCTGTCATCGCACCGCCCGGCGAGCCGCCACGGCGGCGGCGGCGGCGGCGGCGGTGGCGGTCGCAGCGACCACCACTTCGGGGGGCCGCAGGCGGCCGAGAGCAGCGTGTGGGGCGACGCGCCCTCCGTACAGGTACGGCAGTTATGGATCCGAGCATCCGACACGGGGCGCGTACCAGACATGACTCAGGCGTTCAGTCGTGCAGTCAAACACACAGACATGGGAACACACCGGCCCCGCTTGCCGGCCCCTCCCGCCGGCCGTCGGTGCCGCTCACACGAACTACCGTAGCTTTCAGCCCGGTCGATGAAGGGGGTAGACCCTTAGGGTCCACCCCCGGATGTTGTGTTGAGAAACTGATCAGAGTGTAGAGTCAGTCTGTGTTCAAAACGGAGGCACTCGCAAAGCCTGGTCGTGGTGCCCGGCCCCCTCCCTCGACCGCGCCCACCACAGACCAGCCAGTACCCCCGGTCGCTGCACGGCGGCTCCGGAACCCGACCCGCCAGCGCCCTCACCTCCGGGGTTTCGGGTTTCGTGGACCTGGACCTGGGGGAGAGCGGAGACGACGTTTCGGAGGTGGACTGGAACGGCAGCGACCTGTACAGCCTGGCGTCGTACAAACCCAGTACGGCAGCGTCGCACGGCACGGGCCGGCGCGTCACGTCGGGGGACATGGACCACACGACGCTGATCAACGCGGGTGAGAGTAGTATCCGGTAGTACGGCAGGGAGCTGTTCGCGGTTGATTGTCGTACCTGCCGGGACCGATGGAAGAGGTGTATTGCGCTTTGCCCCGTTGTGCGGAGAGGCCACCTAGCAATCAGGATATTCAATTGATTCATGTAACGTTTCTGTTTTCGCGTTCGGGTGACATTTGCTTGACCGCCAACCCATGCAGACCTAATGAGCTCGTCCGAGCTGGAGGTCATGTACGGCCCAGTCATCCGCAGGATCACCCCCGGGCAGTCCTTTGGGGAGCTGGCGCTTCTTCACAGGGACTCCCGCCGTACAGCCACCATCATCACGGGTACGTGGCGGGCATGCTGTGTCGTACCACACGTCTCTCCCACGGTCACAACCACATCTCCACATGACACAGGCACGCAGCCACATGACACACATAACCCCTCCCTCCGCCCCCTCCCCCTCCTCGCAGCTTCCGCCGGGTCGCCCTCCCCGCCCTCCTCCACCCCCGCCTCCCCCTCCAGCCCCCGGTGCGGCCCCGAGCAGCCCGTCGACCTCATCTGCATCACCCGCCACACCTACAACCACACCGTGCGGGCCAGCCAGGTAGGTCGCCCCCTCCCCGGGACCGGCGCCGGTCTCCCAACACCCTCTCCAACCTCCCAGGCCCCTGAAGTTTTATATTTATACAGGGATTGCTTCGTCTCTCGAACCTGCCGGACATGACCCGGTTCCTTCCCCCTTCCCCGACCCCTTCTCCTTACCCCCGACCCCCGATTCCCCCGGACGCACGGTTCCAAACTTCCGCTCCACCAGCCCGCACCGCATCATCATCTCTCGCTTTCCTGACACCCTGACACCGGGATCGGATGGCATCCCACCCCTCCGTTGCTCTCACCCTGCATCCCTCCACACCCCTTAACATGGGGGTGTCTGGGCCGTTGCCTATTTAGACCCTACCCTATCTGGTCCACCAACTCCCCTACACGTCTTACATGAACATGTCCAATCCACTTCTTATACCCGTGCCCCCCCGCCCCCGCCCTCCCGCTACCCCGGCCCCCTCCCCCCTGCAGGTGGCCCAGCTGCAGGGCCTCCTGGGCTTCCTGGCGCGTCAGTCGCCCTTCCGGGCGCTGGACGACCAGCAGCGCGCCGCGCTGGCGGTGTTCTGCCGGCAGCGGGAGGTGGCGGCGGGGGCGGTGCTGGCGGTGCAGGGCGAGCCGGCCGACACGCTGTGGATGGTGGGTGCTATAGCTGCTAGGGGGGTGGGGGGCAGCGGGCAGGGAGGCGCTGCGGCGGGAGGGAGGGCTGCCGTACTACTGCCGTACAGAGGTGCTGGTCGGGGACGGGGTTGCTTGCTGCGGGGTGAGAGCCCGATGGCGCCCGCCCATAGGGGCGTCGGTGAATGGGTACGGCAATTTCATGGCGGCGGGCGGGGAAAAGTCCGATTCGGCGCACGGTCCCGTCACCCCGACCTTGTCTGGATACGGTACGGACCAGTACGGGGAAACCTTCGCATTCGACATGACTCCCATCTTGGTCTCCTTCCGCTGCCGGCCGGACCCCACATACCAATACCGACAGCGAAACCGCCGACAGCACAACCGACAGCGTAATCTCGGCCTCCCTTCCGCTGATCCCCCTGGCAGATCCAGGAGGGCGAGGTCGTCCTCCTGGACAGCTCCGCGGCGGTGCTGGAGCCCCTCCTCTTCAGGCCAGGAAACATCCGCCCACCGCCGCCGCCGCCACCGCCAATGCGCGCCGCCAGCCAGCCCACGCTCCTGACCGCCAGCGTGCCCGCCGCCAACGCCACGGGCCTCGACGGCGGCGGCGGCGGCGGCGCCAGTTGGAACCCCGTCGCGGACGGCGGAGGCGTCATCGGCAGCGGTGGCCGCGGCCTGCTGCGTCAGCTGTCAGCTCCGGAGACGGGAGGTTCCTCCGCGGGGCGTATGGCGCGCAGCTTGAAGCCCGCGGCGCTGGGTGTACGGAAGGTACGGCGTGATGTACGGCATGGTGCGGTCTCCGGGATCCGATTGCGGATCCAGGTGGCCTGGCCCCTGCCGCGTGTGATTATGTCGCCTGGAGGCCCTCCCTGGAGCCTGGTAGCCGGACGCCACCTTAGCAGGCCCGTAAGGCCCACCGCGTGTCCGTGATGCGATGCCGTACAATCCGACACGTACACGTGTCTCACCCTTCCCGGGGTACACGTGTGAATCCGTCTGAGGGGTCTGTGTACGGCACGCCCCGCGTATTGATCCCGCCGCAACCTGTACGGCGGCCCCGCTCCCGCCGCAGGATTCCTCCATGCACCGGCGGGTCATGTTCGACAGCGGCGCGTCGTCGGCGTCGTCGGCGTCCGCCGGCGGCGGCGGCGGTGCCGACGGCCCGCTGCGTCACGTCGCCCCTGGAGCGCTGATGGCGCTTGGCGGCGCGCTAACCAGCATGGGGCCCGGCGGCATGTTTGGGGAGTCCCTTCTGACGACCATGACGTCAGCGGTGACGGCGGCGGCGGCGCCGCCGCCGTCGCAGCAGGTACAGCAGCTGACGGTGGCCGCGACGGCGGCGGCAGCACCCGCCGGAGAGGACGAGGAAGCGGCTGCGGCAGCGGCGGCCCGGGGGCGGAAGGGCCGCGGCCGCGGCCTGACGTCGTTCGTACCACCGCCGTACCCTTGTACGGTCATCGCCCGTCGGCCCACCAAGGTGCTGACCATCTCGGCGAACGACCTGTCGCGGTTCGCGGATGCGGTGGCGGCGCCGCTGGCGGCGCTGGCGGCGGCGCGGGGCGAGCTGCTTGCGGCGCGGAGCGCGTCCGTCAACGCCGCCAAGGAGGCGGTTTCGGAGCGCGTCTCAAACGCGCGGCGCGTGCTGCGCACGATGCGCCTCGCGCAGAACCCTGAGGTGGCGGCGCTGTTTCCGTACCCTGGCCTGGCGGCGGACCTCAAGCTGGCGGCGGAGGAGAGCGCGGCGGAGGCCGCCGCCGCGGCGGCGGCGGTGGCGGCGGCGATCGCCGCAGCGTCCGGCCCCGCCTCCTCCGGCATTCGCACCCCCAGTTCGTCGGGCGCCTTATCCTCTAGTCCTTCGACCATGTCCGTTGCAAGCAGCTCGCGAGCGACCTCAACGGCGGGGCGCCGGACGCCGCTGGAGGCGGCGGCGGCGGCGTCATCGAAGGCGGCGACGGCGGGCCGCCGGTCGTCGGGGACGGGGTCAGCGTCGCCGTCAGCGGCGGTTGACCACCGTGGCGTGGTACGACTCACGGGCGCGACGCGGGGGCTGCGAGAGCTCGCCGCTTCGTGGGGAACCAACGGGAGCGGCGGCAGTAGCGGCTCCACGACACACAGCGTGTCAGGAAGGAAGAGCGCACAGATATTGCTGCCGGGTGCGCTGCTGCGGCGGCTAGAGAGCAAGATCGGAAAGTTGGCAGCAGCCGGCGGCGGCGGGGCCGCTGCGGCGGCAGCGGCGGCGATGGCCGCGGGGGCTGCCACCGCCGCCGCGGCGGCGGAGGCGCTCAAAGACAGCTGCACCAGCGCGCCACCGGAGCCGCACCGCGCTGGCGACCGCCTCTCGGCTTTACTGTACGACAGCACGCCGCGGCTGCCGGAGGCGGCGGCGGAGGCGGCGCCGCCACGAATGGCGGACCCCAGAGCCACGCTGGACGGCAGCGACGACGCGGCTCCGACGCCAATGGACGCCGCGGCGCTCTGGCCGTTCTTCGAACTGGCGGCCGGCGGCGGCGGGACCGCCGCCGCCGCCGGTGCCGCGGCCGCGGCTGGCGTCGGCGTCGGCGGCCATTACCTCGCCACCATCACGGAGGAGAGCAGCAGTGGGCTGCGAAACGCCGGCTCGCTCCTGGCGTCCGGCGGCGGCGGCGGTCTTCTTGTCGGGCAGGGCAGCGGCGGCAGCAGCCTGCGGCTGTCCAGGGGGGAGCTGTCGCTGCGTACCGCCTTGTTGGAGGCGCCTGCCGCAGGTGCTGCTGCCGTTGCCGTGACTGGTGGTGCTACTGCTGGTGCTGCTTCTGCTGCTGCTGGGTTGCACGAGGGTGACGACGAGGAGGAGGCGGTGTGGAGGAACGAGGACGCGGTGGACCGCCGCAGCAGCGCCGGCGGCGCCTTGGGCGGGTACTTTGTGTTCGGGGCGGCGGGGCTGAGCGAGGAGGTGGTGGAGGAGGTGGACCGCGAGGAGGTGGACCGCGAGGAGGACGAGGAGGAGGAGGAGGAGGGGCTGTTTACCTCGCGGGATATGGACCCGCTGGACGAGAGCCTGGGGACGGTTGAGGAGGGCGATGAGGAGGCGGCCCTGGAGGAGGAGGAGATGGAGCGGTTGGTGGCGGAGCGGGAGGAGGAGGAGGCGGGGGAAGAAGGGGAAGCGGAAGCGGAAGGAGAGGCAGCGGTGGCCCCGGATGGTCCACGTGCGGCGGGTGCACCAGTGCTTGCATCGAGGGCGGCGCCGGCGGCAGTGGCGGCGGCGGCGGTGGTGGTGGAGCAGGAAGTGCCGAAGGAGGCGCCCCGCCGGCCGCAGCTGCCGCCGCTGCGGCTGCCGATACCCATCCGGAGCTCCAACTCATCGTTCACCGACGCCAGTGCCGCCGCCGCCGCCGCCACCGCGTCCGCCGCACCTGCCGTTCCCGCCGCCACCACAGCGACCACCGACGCCTCGGCGGCAGCGGCGGCCGCCACAGCGGCAGCGGCGGCGTCGCCGCCGCTGCCGCCGTTGCTGCGGCTGCCCTCCGCGCCCTCCTCGCGCCGCCGGCCCCACTCGTCGACCAGTATCCCCACAGCTGACGGCGCCGCCGGCAGCGCCAGCTCCTCCCCCCACGTCGCCGACGACTACCTGCCGCCGCTGCTGCATCCCCGGCAGCCGCGACTGCGGTCCAGCGCGCCGCCGCCCTCGGCGCCGCCCGCCGTACACCGCCCCCGACCCATCGCTCCCCTGCCGCAACCTATCCCGCCGTACTCTGCCGTACGCGTCCAGTACGTCGACATCAGCCCGGTCACCAGCGCCAGTACGACAATGGCCGAGGCCGTGGAGGCGGCGGCGCTCGCCGCCGCCGCCAGCAGTCCACGGCGCTACCGGCCCTGGTCGGCGGGGGAGACGGAAGGCACTTCTTTCCGTACACGGTACAGCGGCAGCGCCGGCAGCGACGGCGCGGGATCAGACTCACTGCTTATCTATTCGGACGAAGGAAGCGCCAGTCCCGACCTGTCGAATGTGAGGCTCGAGAACGCCGTCGCCGCCAAGCGCGGCGGCGCTGTCGACGTCGACTTTGGCAGCGCCGGGCGGACGCCGGCGCCGCCGCGGCGGGGCGACACCGCCGCGTCCGACATGTCCGACGGCTTATCGCTGCTCTCCGGCTTCACCTCCGTCAGCCCGACATCCGCCGCCACAGGCACCGGCGCCTCCGCCGCTCCTGTGCCGATGTCGGCGTTGCTCGCGGCCGCCGCCGCCGCCGCGGCCGCGGCCGGGGTCGCGGCCGGGGTCGCCGCCGTCCGTGGCATGCCGGAATACAGCTCCGGACCCGTCTCCTCTTCCGCCTATGGATCTGCCTCTGGATCTGCATCGAGATCCGGATCCGAGGATGGTACGACAACCATCATGGAGGCGCAGGGCGCCTCCCTGGATCGGCTGGTGGGTGGCAGGCCGCCTCGGTCCGGCTCCAGGGGCAGCATCGTCAGCCGAGGCAGCGGCAGCGGAAGCGGAAGCGTCGAGAACTTCCTGTCCGGCGGGTCCTCTGCCATCGGCGGCAGTAGCAGCAGCAGTAGCATCAACAGCGGCGCCATGGCCCCTCCAGTCGCCATCAATGGCAGCGGCAGCGGCCTCGTCCGCATGTCCGCCAGTCCGCCGCGGCAGGCCGCCGCCGCCACAGACGCCGCAGCAGCTGCAACAGTCACCGCCGCGACGGCGGTGGAAACGGAAGCGGGCAGCGCCGGCGAGGCCCAGACACCGTCGTCATCGTCGTCGCCCTCGGCTCTCGCGGTGGCGGCGCCGCTGCCGCCGCCAGCGACGCTTAGCATCGGCAGCGATGCCACACCCGACGTCAGCCGGCTCACCACCACCACCGCCGCCGCTGATGATGATGATGCCCCTCTGCCTCCCGACACCATCGCTGCCGTACAAGCGGAGCCGACGTGCGCTGACGTCGGCGGCGCGGCCGCGCCGTCGGCGGCGGCGCCGCCAGCGGCGGCCGCGGCGACGGATGGCGCCGCCAACTTTACCGTAGACGGTGCCGAGTCGTCCTGGCCCATCCTCCCCTGGACCCATTTGGATCACCGCAGCTCCACACCACGTCTGGGTCAGCCGCCTCCGCCGCCGTCGCTCTGGGTGCCCGCTCCGCCGGGGTTCGAACACTTCTTCATGTCACATCCCGGTGGCGAACAACTGTACGGCGGCGGCGGCGCAGCTCCGGACCCGCCGCCGCCGCCGCTGCCGGTCCTGAAGCCGCTGCAGCTGACGGCTCTGCGGCGGCAGCTGGCGACGGAGGAGGGTGACGTGATGTCGGGTCCGCAGTCCTGCAGCCCACGGGCCGGGCTGACGGACAGCCCCCAGCGGGCCCGCGGGTTACACGCCCCGGCGGGGCTGCTGGACTCGCCGGTGCACAGCCCTCGGATGGTGTCCCAGGTGTACTGAGTGAGCCGGGGGTGCGGGAGGCGAGGCGGTGGCGGTGGCGGTGTTGGGGAGGTGGTGGTGGAGGCAGGGCGGAGGTGGAGGAGGAGGTGACTGACGGCTTTGGATGCCGGTGGCGTGGGATGCCGGGGCCCGGGGGGGCCGCTACCCAGCCACCGAGATGGTCCTTGGAACCCCTGCTGCATCAGGTCGTGGTTGCTGCTTGGTTTGTTTCCTGCGACTCGCTTCTTACGCTTCTTACATTGACATCATGGGTCGATTGGTTACGGTATGGCTCCGCGGGCTCTGGAATGTCGAACTGGATCGTGAAGCGGAAGCGGCGAAGCGGTCGCAACGATTGTGCGGAGCACTTGGGTCGCCCCGAAAGGGGCGCTAGGCGCTGGGGCACGGCCCTAGATCGGCTGTAGATCGGTGGGTAGCGTAGGGTGTGGGTGAATGCGTGAGCGGGCGGTTGGCAGCCCTGTTCCTTGCCTGGAGACGCGGCGTCCCCCTCCCAAAGCGGCGGTGTGCTGTGCGCGTGGTGGTGGTGGTGGTGGTGATGGTGGTGGTGGTGATGGTGGTGGTGATGGTGATTCTTTTGGTTTAGCGCGGGTTTCAATGCCGGGATGAGGTTCAGGCTTGGCTGTGGTCCCCCTGTCTTCGAGGAATGTCACCGCAGCCTTCAATTCATCAAATAAAAAATGATAATCAAGTGAGTGAAAAAATTGAATTTCACGGCGGACCCCGCAGTGGTGGGACTGCTGTTCTTTGCTGGGTAGTACTGCGGGCTGCACACACGCAAAGCCAGGAGGCGGCGGGGAAGGGGGGTGTTAGGGGCCAGCGCGTTGGGGTTCGCCGACTCGGACGATGCACGTCGGCCACGTGTGCACGCGGGCAGGTGCTGCGACCGTGACCTGCTACCGGGCCCTGCGAGTACGGCGCAGCCGAAGCGATCTCCTCGCCATGGGAGGACGGGGCGAAACATTGCGTGCACCGCGCGTGTGTGGCCGTGCGCTTGTGTATGTTGTGTCTGCTCGCTCGGCCCCGAGCGCGGTGAAGGGGCGGCTGGCGCGAGGGGAGCCGGTGGCGTGTGAGGGGCTGTGAGCGCCATCGATTCTGAGCCTTCTGGAGGCGTGGGCGTGAGGCGTGGTCACAGAACTCCAAGGGTTTGAACTGTTACCCGGCAGCTACTGGGCTATTACCCGGCAGCTACTGGGCTATTACCCGGCAGCTACTGGGCTATTACCCGGCAGCTACTGGGCTGCTGCCCGGCAGCTACTGGGCTGCTGCCCGGTGGTTATTGGGTTGCTGCTACCGGGCGGGCGTGAACACGCTACCAAACCGCCGGTAAGTGAGACGTCGTCGTCATCGTTGTCAGGTCAACGTCTGTTCTTCTCTCTCGCCCTCGACCCCCGGACTGCTGGCCTGCTGCTGCTGCCGCTGCCGCAGCTGCGGCGGCCGGTCCTGTCCGTGGGCCTTTCGGGAAATATCGGTCGATCACATGCGTCACGCCTTGATTGGTTGACCGACCTGTACATCACCCTGACCTTGGCGACATACACCTGTGGTACGGCGCATCTTTCCGAATGATGGAGAACCCTTCATCGTCGCCTGCTCTCGGGGTGTCAGGGGTCACCATAAAGAAGGATCCTTGAGTAAGCGGACCTAAATGCAAAGTCATATTGCCGTACGCGCTGTACAGCACGGCGAGCTGGGTTCAGCCTGCGTCCTAAGCGGGCTTGATAACCGGGTTTTTATAAGATGCGCGCTCTGGCGGTTTATTTAATCTCACCGCCAAGTAATGCACTTTCTATGTCATGCCTTTAATTCTCGGCGATCTTGCATTCTTAGTCGCATACCACCCTGGAGTTGTCTCATGCTGCCGAGGGCCCGATCGATGGTCGGAAGTTGCCTCCCGGGGTGGGGGACGGGGGTCCAGAAACATGTGAGCAGCAGGCAGAAGGTGATGAGCACTGCGTCAGTCAGCCAGCGCGCGTATGTGAACGATGAGACTCGAGCGGGCCTGTCTCTCTTCACCCCTTCTAGCAAAGACCTGGATCCACTGCTGGGTACTGGCCGGAGGCGACCTGTCCGTGTCCCTTGGTTTGGTTTGGATTGTGGTCCAGACTCTGACTCGAAAGAGTTTGTGGCACCCTACATCCCAGTCTACCGGCTCCTCAGCGTAACCGCATCCTAGTATCAGCTAACTAGAATGCATCTTGCACAATTACGCGGTCCATCTCTTAATTTATTGACAGAAAGGGCTTTCGGGGTGCCCCGGGAAGGAGTCGGCACTCCCTTTGGCGACGCATTGGGTGCGCTTGCTGCGGTGTGTGTGCTGTGTGGGTTGCGTTGGGTTGGGTCGTCGTCACGGCTCCGCGGCTCCGCTGCAACGATCGATTGCGTCTCTCGTCTCGTTGGGCTCATTGTCGAGCGACGCCCATCCGGGTTCCCTCGTCCATCCAGCACCTTTTTTCGCGGCCTTGCACGTTGGTTGCAAACGTGGAATGCACGACCATGCAGCACCCAGCACGCATAAGCGAGTGGCGCAAGTAAGAAAGTCGCTTTCAGGTTTTAACTCACAGGCAGGCAGCAGCCCGACACGAGGGCGCGAGTTCATTCCCACTGCCGTTCCGCGCATCACACAAATCCTTCTGCCGCCGTGCGCTGCGTACCGTGTGGCTCTCCCCAACGAATGTCGACGATCGATCGGTGCGCCTGGACCAACAACTGCCGTGCCAGGGCATCAACTGTGCGCCATCAGCGAACTGACGCACCAACGCGAAGCCCACGTCAACTCATGCTGCATTCACCATATAAACATTCGTCCGCAATGCTATGGCCGTGTCCTTAAATCAGTCTCAGAAACGTAAACATGCCGCAACGCAAGGCCACTCACGCCTCAGCGCATGCAAACATGACCAGCTACGGCTACTGGCCGCCCTCACCCCGCTTGGTACCCGGCTCCTCCGCAGCTTTCACCCCCTCTCCCATCCCCCCTCCACCCTCCTCCTCGCCCTCCTCGCCCACATCCCGCGTCTCAGCCGCCGGCTCCTCCTCGGCCGCCTCGCCTTCGCCCTCCATGCCCTCGCCCTCGCCGCCCTGCCTGCCCTCGCCGTACTCCTGCGCCATCTCGCGAATGCGTCCGCCTCCACGCTTGCCACCGATGTGTCCACCGACCTGCGGCGGCGGGGAACGGATGGGATGGCGACAGAGGAAGCGGGGAAGCGGCGACGGGGCTGATATGGATTTGCAAATACAGTAGGGAATGAGGACTGGGACTGGGGAGGGGACCGAGGGGCATAGGTATACTCTGGTAGGTAGGCATATCGGTACAGGAAGAAACTGGCAAGACATGCTGGAACTGCACTGCTGCCGAGGAGCAAAGGTCCGATCGGGATGCTGTTCAACACCTACATCTCCAGCTGAGGGATGGGTCGATGGATGGATGGGGTATGTGGATTGGCAACCATGGTACGGCACATGCGCGCGAAGGGGACTCGTGGGGCTCATGGTAGACACCCGCCGTGAGGACGGTCACCGGCGCGCAGCGCCCCTTTGGGGGCTCGCTGGTGCGCGGGAGGGACCGAATGGTGCAGGTTCAGTGACACAGACGAAACGAAGAAACCACGGAGGAGGAGTAAAGTTGGGTGCGGACACTGTGTGCGATGTGCCGTCGCTCACCTTGACGCGCTCCATGCTGTCGCACTCGTCAAACTTCTTTCCGAACATCTCCTGCGGCGGGAGGGGTGTGGGGCGACGGGCGAGGCGGCGGGAAGGTGAGGGCGGCGACCAGTTAAGGAGGGGGGGTGGTCAACGAGGTGGGCGCGCCGATGCGGGTTTTGGTTGGCTGCAGCGGCTGGATCGTGCTGCTCATACCCATCAGTGGTATAGCGAGGCAGAAGACGTCCGGTTGGAGGTCAATAACCCAATCTGTCGTTCAACTGCGCGGCAAGGCGGCAAAACCCGGGAGGCGGCCGATCCGGGGGTCGGGGAATTGCGACCCCCGGGATGCGGGTCTCTCATGGGGCAAGCACGTAAGGGCTTTCCGCGGGTGAATGGATGGCCATGCATCTGAAACTGATCCTGGCAAAAGCCCTAAGGTCCTGACCGTGTCCGCTGCCGACGCCGTTGTATGAATGCATGAACGTCGCTGTGAACGCCGCTGTGTCCGTGCATCTCGCGGTCGCGGGCATGGATGAAACGAAACCGCGAGATGCACAGACACAACGGCGTCGGCCATGCTGTGTAGAGAATCAGCCGACGGCTCCACGCCCTGCCTGCGCCCGCCTACCCGGGGGCCGGACCCATGGGTCGAGACGTGCGCGCTACTCCTCGCTGTGCAGCTGCGCGCGTGCGGCTGCGCTCTGCGCGCGCGCCGCATTTCGCTCCCACGTGAGCGCAAGGCTGCTTCAGTGAACCATGGCGCGCGATCGTGCGCATGTACCGCTGTCAAAGCAGTCAAAATTCGCCGGTCCCAACCATCGCCCCTCCGCAGCTCACCTGCGCGACCTGGTCGCGCTCGTCCTGGGAGGAAGCCATCAGGGTCGCGATATCGTCCGTTGTGGGGCGCTGCTGTGTTGAGAGCGGAGCGGAGAGCAAGGACGCTTCCGGCGACGTTAGGGAAGTGTTATTACAGCGTGGTACGCAGTAAAAATTAATATTTGTTATACTCCAGGTACCGGTATCGTAACATGCCCACGTAGGAAAGCAATCGGTCGGCCGCCGAGTCAAATATCCTCCGCCGGAACGAATGACGAAACATGTACGGCGGATGGGATTTGGGTGAGCTCATCAACCGGCCTGCTATGCGTCCAGGGCGATGCTTTCTTCGGGGCCGCAAATTTCTCCGCGTCGCAAGGACCTGCGTGCGTTGCGACCAGCCGGCTTATGCCTGGTCACACGTCCGACAAGTTTCACGGCGGCACCAAGCCCACCAACTACTTTGTATCCGGCAGGTGCAGCTTTACAACTTGTAAACCATCACAATCCGCGTTAAACCACAATCCAAAGCCATGCCCGTCTTCTACCTCACCGTGCCTTCCCCTCATATAAAATTCGGAAATACAAAAAGAGCGCGTCTCCAGCTTCGGAGTGGGGGAGCTGACTCCTGAGGCACGCCATGCCGCTTTGCAGACACACACACGCACGGCTTATGTGTCACGCGCGCGATGTACGCCTTCAGTCAGCTAGCTCGGGTCCCCGTCGCTTCCGAACGCGTGCGCGCGTTTTTATGAATCGGTTCATCCGAACCGCGCCAGCCACGCCCCACGCGTCCGCATAGGGCCTTTCTGCCGCATCGGACCAGGACCCTCGCGCCATGGCAGACACAGAACCCAGCCGCAGAAGAAAGACCCAAGGAGGTGGACGACTTGCTTCGCTGTCTGGTGACATGTGCTGTGGGGATGCCCCCCGCGCCGGCCCCTGCTCAAATATCTCCCGCCGCCTCCCCCAACGTTTTGACCACGAGGGTTGCGTTGTAATCAAAAACCGGGGGAGAGGTAGCCAGGCGGCGTCGTGCGGCGTTTATGACACAGTGGCTGGGCGATCTTCACATCAGCGCCACCGCCCAGATGTACACTCCGCGAAGAAACTCGGAAGATGCACGACTCCCTATGCAACTCCTCTGCCCCATGAATTCTGCAACCCTCGAGTCCGCCGCACCCCTCGTGCAACCGGTAGGTACTGGGCATCGAATGCGGTACGCGCGCAAACAGCCGGCACTGCCGCCTTGCCGCCGAACGCGGCCTAGTCGGAGGGTGCTAACTGCAAAGCACGGCCGACACTTCAGCGTCACCGCGCCCGCAAAGCCGCGTCCCCGAGCCGACGTACCCTGCTGACGCAGAGCGTCCATCACCGTACACATCACTTCCATGCACACCGTCGGACGGCTGAGCCCCATCCGCCCGCTGGGCCGGGTGGATCCTGCGCAGCGCGGATGTGCCCGCCACAGCCCGGAACGCACAGCGTCCCTCGGACCGATGACCGCACGTCGCACCCGAGGGTTACTGTGGCGGGCATTGCGCGGAGGGCTTAGGCTGACACCGCTGACCCGCGGGGCCACCTGTCAGGTTCATAACAAAAAACGTTGCCACGCACTATCCATTCCTTACTCGTCATCACCTCGGATGAGTCTTGCATCTCCTTCAGGCCGACAGCACTGCCTTCCGGGGAGCGTCCCATGAAGGTGCCATGGACATGCACGTGCATGTCACCTGTTGACTCACCTCTTCACCCGCCAGCTGAGGAGCGCAATGCAGGGTGCCGGGCCCCCTCCAGACATGCCCTCCGCCGCACCGAATTGAGGGCCGGAGCGACCACCCCCGAATCTCTCTGACCCAAATCAGAACAGGTTGACCCGCATCAAATCAGATCAGATCCAATTCAATCCGACCCGGAGATGCGTCGTAGCGGCCTCCACCCTTCACCTCACCAGCCCCACACAAGCCCGCCCGCGCCCAATTCAGCCTGCCACTGCATGTGCCGGTCGGACTCGCACAGCCCTTGACAAACACGCGCGACGCCCGGGACCGGTGATGCGAAATGCGCCGCCCGGATGAGGAACGTTGCGGAAGGGTAGGTTGCGGTGAGGCAGGTGGCGACCTCGCTCGGGGCCCACGAACACAACACGCGCTCCACAGCACGAACGGCACATCACATCACATGCTCACACCCATGTGCTGTAGATAGATCCTGCGGCCGTCCGCCGGCCCCGACCCTGACCCCGCCGGGGGGCATAAATGCACCCCACAGGGGCCAGCGGGCGCACACACAGGGCGGCGCACGTGCGCCCCGCTGGCCCATGTGGCATACCACCACTCCCCGCGAACACACCGCGCGACAGCCACAGAGGCCCCCGAAACCATATGTCTGTTTCGCAGCAGATAAAAGGAGTTCCAAAACCGCCCCGTCACACGGACGCTTCGCGGCTCGGCCGAGTTCCGCCAGTCAGCGTCCGGGATCCGGCCTGTCGCACACACAGAACAGAACACAGGCGCTCCACCGCCCACGAAGATTATTGTCCGCTCCAGCAACACGAAGCGACTTCAACGCCCGGGTAATTTATTGCGTGTCGGAGCTTACGGAAACGCCGAACTCTAGCGGTAGGGTGCGGCCGCCGGGTTTTACATTGTAAAACCCGACGCTGCCGTTGAGTTTTTCGCAGACGGGAGACGCAGTGCGGGATCCAAATCTGAAGCGCGCATGTCCAGGCAGCAAAGTGCGGATCGATGCCAGGGCCCTGTTTTCGGAAACTGCCACGTCGCCCGTCCGGTTACGTCCCTTCCTCCCTCCCTCCCTTCCTCCCTCCCTCCCTCCATCCCTCCCTCCCTCATCGAACATTAAACTCGAAAATTGCGAACAATAACTGCTGCCGAGACTGCAGATAGCAGGTGCAGGTTGCGGAACCAGACAGCTTCTGTCTGCGTCCGATTCGTCACAACACCGCCAAGAATCGCCTTCCTCCCCCCGTCAGATTCGGTGCGCTTACGCCCATCATATCTTATTCGCTCATTGGGCCGCGCCCGATCTGCAAGACACACATACATATAAGGAGGCTGTTCTTATTTGGGGCGCCATGTAATTAATCATGATCGTGCATGGCGCGTCTGAGTACCAACCAGTTTAGAGACCTACCTTCACACGCATCCGACCGCCCCACCCCACCCCTCCCTCACACACACACAAACCGCACAAACCGCCGCCAGAGCGCGACGCCACGGAGGTCGCCGCCGTGCAGGGTGGTGTCCGGACCATCCGGGGCGCAGCGGGGCCGCCACATGCCGGGGTGCTGGTGGACAGCTAGTGCGCCATGTCGGTGAACGGGTAATAAAACACACACACACATCCACATCGCCGGTCGATCTGGACTCCTCGTTTCTCGCGGCTCAATTTTTTTATACAGACACCACAAACACACACACACACACACACACCACGCACACACACACACACACACACCACGCACACACAAACACAAACAACCAAGCAAAATGAATGGCTTGAGATCCGAAACACTTCCGAGACAACCGCAGGCATGCCGTACATATCTAGGAGACGTCCCTGAGACAGCATGCCCGGGACCCGGGACCCTTGCACACCATTGAAGCGCTGCATGCGCGACTCGAATAACCGAAACCTGGCCACAGACATCACACGACTCCTGTCGTACACAGGGCGCGTCCTTCCGTCCCAGTACTTTCCACAGCTCCCGTCCTGCGACGTATACACATCCAACCTTGGCCTACCGTATCCTTCACAGCCGCAACCCAACATCCCGCCGAGAAGCCGCTGCTCTCCGCAGCCGCAGCCATTTTCTTTATTCAGGTAAACGCCGGTCGCGTTCAGCAAAATTCAATCCAGCATCGCCTCGTGCGCGTGGACATGCCCGACAACTTCCCGAATGACCGTATGTTCGTTACCGGTGGCAATTGGTTTCCAACCATCGCAAGCTTCGGGGCACAGGGCGCGCGACACTGGCACGCGGTGTTGACCCCCGCACGGAGCACATGCAAGCCATACCACCCAAACGTCAATTGCCGTACCGTACCATCAAAGAGTCGTACATGCACCCACAGGCCTCGCCAAGCAAAGGAACATCGTGCACCACGCGATTTCGCCGCGGCCTCGCTGCCGGACCGCACCTAATCGGCATCAACGACTAGGTTATCTTATTAGCTTATCTCGGGGTCGATTCCATCGAAAGACATGCACCGAGACTTGGCACCACCGTGGTCGTACCGTCTTCTACTTTCCGACGACCTGAGACCCCCAGAGACCCGATCAATCCCACCGCGGCCCCCAACCCTCCCTGACAGGTTCGCCCCTTCCTCCCCCACACACCGCGCCGGCCGGCCTTGAACACCCACCTAAGGCCGCCCACTCTGTACGACATCCCAAACGGATCCAGGAGTGACCTGCTCGGCGCCCCAAGCCGATGTACATCTCACCGCCAGAAATAGCGCCGATCCACCATAGCCGCCGCCCCGCGCAGCAAGCTTCGCGAAACCCAAATGAAACCAAGCCGAATTAATGCCCCATTCCAGTCACCTCCTGACTCGCGGCTGCCACACACCTCCGCATTGCAACCCAATAAAATGGCGAAGGGCTCCGCCCCTGCACCATCCACCTCACGTGCCCTCTTGACCGGGCACGCACCCGTTACGACACACACCCACACAAGAGGCATCGCATCTAACCACAAAGAATGCCTTCCTCTGCCCCTTTTGCCCCCAGGCCGCAGATGCACCAGACACAGCAGCATCGGAGGCTGCAGCAGCGCAAGCGGAGATCGGCACTCCACACGCGGTCGACAGGTTTTCTACCCCGTGTGTATCACCTGCATGGTGATACATGCGACCAGCGCTGCTGCCTGCCGACAATCGATGCTGTTGCTGCTGCGGCGGCGGCGACGGCGGCCCGGGAGGTCAAAGGGCAGCTGCGCACATCCACAAACGCGCCGCTGCCCGCCGTACATAAGCCAAACCCACCCTGGATACCAGCTCACCGCGGAAACCTGATAATGCAGTCGAGTCGCCCTGTTGCCTGCTTTGCTTTCATGTGGCCCGCAAAAGTCAGGGCGCCAACTGCGCGCTTTACTTGCGGTGGGCTCGCACAAACATCATTAATGCGTGACACACACACACACACACACACACACACGCCGTGCAAGCGCGATCCGAACCCCAGAAGGCAAGCCACACCCTTCAATCTTTTCCCGTCCACGTAGTGTGTGACCGGCCACGTGGCCACCACGTGGACACCCGGGCGCCACACCGCCCCAGGCGCTGCAGAGGCTGCCGCCCCTGCTGTTGCTGCTCGGCGCCCCACCAACCAAACGGCGCAAAGTGTCAAAAGCGTCAAAGCGCCCCAAAAAACAGCGCCAGTGCCCGCCCGCTCCCTGCTACCCCGAAGCCCGTTGGTAAGGGTTCTGTCGCCGGGCAGGGTGTGGTGTGTCTGGGCATTCCTTTTCACCCCCGACGCATTCGCCCAGTCGCACTCCGCACAGCGACCGACCATCACCCAGCCCAACAACGCGCGGCCGCGCGCGGGGGCGGTAGTAGTCATGGCGGATAGATAGTCACCTTTGGGATGCCTCAAGAGTGCAAGGCCCCCGCCGCCGCCGGTCGTCGCCCAAATCTTCGACCCGCCCGCTCCTTCAACCTCCGATCCTTAGTGGTGGGCCTCCGATCCTCAGTGGTGGGCCACCACCACGTCAGATAACAACTGCGGGGACCCGGAAGACGCGCGAACGAACGACACGCCCTGATTTGCCGACCGGCGCCGCTCAGCACGCGCTTCAACGAATGGCGGTCTCCAGTTGGTCTCTCGCAGCCCTTGACGCGCTTCGCGTCCCCACGCGGCGAGTGAGATGGCCCCCCTGTCCTGTGCGGCGCCGGCGCCGCCTGTCCATTATGGGGGGTTAGGTCCCCGGTCACAGGTCCTGGGGCACGTACTCGTCCAGGGACATGAAGATATCCTCCGTGATGTCCTCGGGTCGCAGCAGCGCCACACCCGCCGCGAGGTTGCCCTGCCACGACGGATGCACGGCAACGGCGTTCTGCGCGCCCGTCAGGACCGCCCCGCGATCCAGTGCGTACGACGCGCTACGGTGGTGGTGCTGTTGGCCGCCGCCGGCGCCGCCAAAGCAGCTGATGGCCCGCGCCGCCGCCGCGGCCATCGCGTCCGCGTTCGAGGTGCCGTTCATGCCACCGCCGACCATAGTGTTCGGCCCATGACAGCTGGGTCCAATCTGCATTCCAGCGGCGGCGGCGGCGGCGGCGGCGGCTGTGCCCTGAGTCCCAGAGCCCAGCGTGTACAGCGGGGCCGAAAGAGACAGGGACGACATGTTGCCGTACATCGCGGCGGCGCCTTGCTGACCGCTGGCTTGGTTCATCAGCTGCTGTGCCTGCTGCAGCTGCTGCAGTTGCTGCTGCTGTTGCGCCTGTTGCTGCAATGGCTGGCCCGTCATGGGAAACTGATGCTGCTGGTACGGCATTTGCAGCTGAGCCAGTGGATGACTGTGACTCTGGCCCTGCGACTGCGACTGTGCTGCCTGCGGCAGCTGCAGCTGCTGCAGCTGCTGCTGCTGCTGCTGGCTCGACGGCGGCAAACTGTAACAGGACGATGGGCTGGACGTCAGGAGCGACGGCTGGTGTTGCGTCAGGGACGCCGTCTGCCCGGGCATCTGATGGGGCCGCGGCTGCCACTGACCCAGCAGGTGCGCGACGTTGGAGAGGTCCGAGGGGCACACCTCGCCCGCGGCCACCCGCGCCGACATTTGCTGCTGCAGCTGAGAGGGCGCGTACTGGGGCATCGACCCCGTGAGGACCTCCGACTGGCTGCTGCGGCCTCCAGTCAGCTGCGGGACACCCAGGCCTTCATTCGCACCGAGGCGCGACAAGTTGTTGGTGTTCGCGTTGTACGGCACGCCGTTGTTGCTGCTGTTGTTGGTGCCAAGGCCGCTGGCCGCGAGGTTGCTCATGGGATGCTGGCTGGCCGCGGGGCCTGGCATGGCTGTGTCGGATGTGGGACTGTGGTTGCTCGCCAAGTTGTTACCGCCGGCCCCAGAGGACGCAATCTCGGAGCAGCCGGACCGGTCCTGAGGAGATATCAACCGGTGGGAAATGATGATCAGCTCACAAGTTCTCAAGAGTCAAGACAGACTGCTTGTACACGGAAAATGGACGAGAGCCAGTTCCAAACCACACCAGTTTGTCTCATCATTTTCAGCCCCCTTTCCTAATGCACATGCCCCCGACCATGCCCCCGACCCAGATCGCTCGTATGCCCGCGACCCACATCCCTGCCATGCCTGCGACCCACATCCCTGCCATGCCTGCGACCCACATCCCTGCAATGCCTGCGACCCACATCCCTGCCATGCCTGCGACCCACATCCCTGCCATGCCTGCGATCCACTCCGCGCACAGCCCGCCCGCGACCCACATCGCCCGGGGAACACAGCCGCGTCAACGTGGTACGTGCCGAGCAGCAGCGCCAACAACGACGTCAAATGGACTTGCCCGCGCTGGCGCCCTCCCCTCCATCTTCATGACCGGACTCTTCATGACCGGACTCTTCATGACCGGACTCGTCATGACCGGACTCCCAAGACAGAACTCCAGGACGACAGAACTCTAGGACGACAGAACTCCAGGACGACAGAATTCCAGGACAAAACGGTACGGATGTAACTCACTGACGGAACTCACCGGACCGCGGTTCCGCCGCTTGTGCTCCTTGAGCAGCATCACCACCTCCTCCAGGGCCTCCCGCTGCGACTGCAGGTCCATGGGGCTGCTGCTGCGCAGGTGCACGTGACCGGCCGAGAGCCCCTGATTCTGGCAGCCCGCCATCTCCATGGGCGCCACGAAGGGCGAGATCTGGTTCAGGGGCGCCGAGTTGGGGCCGTTGGCCGCAGCCGCTGTCGCGCCGGTGATGTGCGCGCCGGGCGCGATGAAACTGCTGTCCCCTGGTGCTGAGGTCTGTGGGTGCGCAACAGGGCGTGTGGAGCCAGCGGGGGGCAACGGGCAAGTAAAAGCGTGTTGGACCGGCGCGGAGGCGCGGAGCAAAGAGGGTTGGTTATCATGGGAGTCAACACAGGGGCAACTCTTGACCGCGGAATGTAAAGCATTCGCCCCGGGGGGGCGCCTGATCAGGCAGCGAAGGGGCAGTCAAACGTTGAGCTGACGTTCAGACGAAGTGACGCTGCGCAGGGCATACAATCAGCCGTGTCGACTTACACGCTTGCAATGCAGCAGCTCCGCCCGCAGCTGGGCAACTTCGGCAAGCGCTGATTCGTATTTGGCCGTCACCTCGTACACCTTGAGCGTCATGGACTGGACGTGGGACTGCAGCTTGTTGACGTGCGCTTTGAGAGCAGTATTTTCGTCCTGCAAGCCTTGCAGTGTATTCCCCATCTGCGACATCTCCGCCAGCCTCCGAGCACGCACTCGACGTGCGGACTCGCGGTTGCGAAGGCGCCTGCGATTCACGGTGAAACCGTTGTTCACGGTGTAACCGTTGAACGCGCACCGAAACAAGCCCCCCTCCGGTGAATCGACGCCATGTGCATGCAGATATCAATTGAATTTTATTCATGTTAAAACCATACTGAGAGCTTGTCGAAACGAAGTCCTTACCGAAGTGCCTTCCGGCGTTCCTCTGGAGGCAGATGCTGTAGAGCTTCCAGCTCTGTTTCCGGTTCGTCATCGGAGAAATGGTCTTCTTGGTGAGTATCGGGGCTGGCTGCGTCACTTGCGGCGTGCGCAAGCCCAACTTCACTCGGGCTACCTTCAGCCTTCTGCGACATGACATGGTGCGTAACACATGGCCACGGGTGTAATTCATTGCAAGACATACCATCGACACACAAGTAATTCGTTCAACAGACGCGTGGTCCGTTCAAGCCCGCCCGAACGCAGAGCTCCCAGTGCTAACAATAAATAAGCAAATTTCCGTGCATGGTATAAAACAATGCAACTATTTCGCGAAATTCAGCCGGGGGACTTCGACGCGGTCAAGTAGCAACCAACGCCCCAAACGTAATTCACTTCCCCCTTAATCAACGGTGCCAAATCAATCCAACATGGATGAAGATATTGTACGTTTTCCTCAGTTCCACAGCGCAAGCGGGAAGCACCCATGTCCAGAACCGGACATGCATTCCACCCGACGCGCGGACAACGGTCCGCACGGTCCATAGCGCGTTTGTGCACCATAACTGCATATCAACAATTCATCCCTCACCATATCTCCAGGAGTATGTAAATACAAAGGCTTGTCGAGGACCTCGTCACGCCGCCGTGCCGGACCGCGCCCTCAAGCCGCTATAAGCAGTCAATGATCAAACAGGTACCCTATCTCCGTCACACGAACTAAAACGACGAAGTCCGTGCCTCCTTGAAATTCGTAGCACAGTAAGCCTCTCAGGAAAGAAGTATGCGTTGCATGTGCATCCTGCAGTGTATGACAGTCCACATCGTATCGGGACAAACTGGTAGCTAACAAAATATATTCGCGCCACGAAACTTCGAACAGTAAACCTTTCTGCCCAATTCCAATTCGCCGTACGGGACCCTTCCCACCACCCGGGACCACACCCAAAAGAATTGATACATTAAGATTCAGCCGCTCCAAACCAAAATCGATACAACTCCTTACAGATATTTCACGGAGATGCTGTTCCGCGGCGCGAAATAAAGACGGCTTGCAGTTCCAACGACATTGCACTTTCGCGATACGGCGTAGATTCGCGGATACGCCTGGATTCAATCGAACGTCGCCCACTGATCCTGTCCAGATGTGGAGATTGGGCTGCTCCCTGCTTGTGCCGCACTTCCGTTGTCGCCCATATTGCCGTCGTTCTCCCCCCGAAATCCGGTACCATGTACAGCACCAACATCTTGTGCGGCCAACGAAGTGGGCGGATGCGGTTGTACCTGGATTCGCGTACATGCCGGAAGGTCGGCAAACAAACGTGCCAGTCGACAAGCACATCGCCTATGCAAGGCTTTGCAGCCCAATGCCCCTGAAAAGGCATTAATTATCAGTCACCCAATTATCCGGCATGAACCCCGGACGCGACCAACCCACATCGCAGCTCACCTGCGGTCGCGACGCGCCCGATGGCTGTCCTCCGAGTATCTGTGGCGGCGGTATCGACGCCAGCGGTGCTGATGAAGACGCAGGGGCCGACGACACTGCAGCCGGCCCGGGAGGCGGTGGTATTAACGCAACAGCCGGCGGATGCGCCGACGGTCCCACTGCTGGCGCCTGCGCTGCTAAGCGGCCTGACAAGAAGCCGCCCGCCCCGGGCCCCGTCGATGATGTACCGGACTTCTTCAACCCGCTTACGTTTACTCTGCAGGGCAAAAAGGCAAGAGTCGCAAGAGTCGCACTCGAGTTAACGCCTTTGCTTCCCCGCCGCTTGCGCGTCCTGCCGTGCGCGCGACGACCAAGATTCTCCGATCACCCCAGGCTGTCATGTGACCACCAACGGCTGATCAACAATGCCCCGAAGAGAAACCGCCCGTTTTATAACACAACTCAAAAACTTTAAACGCCAAACGTGCACGTTATGATTGGTGGCCTCAGCCCCACAGACAATAGCCCTCGCGCCGCACGTCCAGCTGGCAACGCGGGTAGCCAACCCGACCCGTCACCCGCTCCAAATGGCAGCAAGATGGTGCTCCAGGAAGCGCTTCCCCGGCGCCCGACCTACCTGATCGTCTGACCCTCCTGAAGCCGCAAGCCCGCCGTTTGCCGGTACAGCCCTTCCACCTCCTCCGCCGCCGCTGTGTTGTTCGCCGCCGCGGAGCTGTGAGCCCAGAAGTTATGCATCGTCGATCCAGAGGACGATGACGTCCCCGTTGCAGGTGCCCCCGATGACGAGGGGCTGCCTGGTCCAGGCCCGGCCGTTTTGGCGCGCGCCGCACGCTCACGTGCGACCTGCTGCTCGTGCCGCACCTGAGAACACGAGGGGAGGAGAGGAGCAGTGTGCTCGGTGGCGCACAACCCCTGGCCAACACGTGAGAAAGAAGGAATGCCTAGCCAGTCTTCCCAAAGCCGTGCTGTTGTGTCCCCAGGAACTTTGTGCTCCGACCGGATCGCGTGTCCTGACTGACAAGCGGCGCCTGCTATAGGTCCCGCCCATAAGGGCTGCAGCATCTGCGCTGCCTGCCCTGGGATGGCTGAATGCCATGCCTAATGCCCATGAGGGGTTCAGCCAGGGGCAACGAGGGGCAAGAAAGTCCTGTAGGCATATCGCAAGGACTTGCTGTTAAACGACGTTGTGCACATGTACGATGTGTGTACCGTATGCTATCAGCAGCATACACAACAACACGGCTAGGGTTTCCGTATAGATGCATGTGACCAAGCAAACGAGCGGTGCACCTTTCCCAGCGCCAAAGCGCCATTGCTGGTGTGTGCGAATAAGTTCGGTTCACATTATCTTGTCGACAAGCGCTGCCGTGGGACCCTACTTGACTTTGCGCAGCAAGTTCCCTTAACCAGTTCTGGACCGCGAGATCTATCCCCTAGCCCAACCCGGAAGGGCAACAATAGATGAACGCAACCGGTCCGTGTGACCCGCCCTATCACAGGGGGATAGGTCAGGGGACAGATGCCGATGATGAGTTTGACAGAAGATTTCGAGTTAGGTCCCACGGACTCGCGCCGTACCAGGGCCTCGTTGAAATCGAAGGCGTCGTTGCGGTTGTCGAAGCCCATACCCAGGAATGCATGACGGCGAGTGGCTGAGTCCTCCACCCGCAGCACGTAATAACGTGACGAGTCGGTGACGGGTTCCACACACACGGCACGCTGTCCATAATGCACGGGGCAGATGGCGAAGAGCTCGCCGCTGTGGAAGACATTGGGGTAAGGCCAGGTAATGGCAGGCAGTAGCGGCGTCGTCGACGGCGAGTGAAAATAATAGGCTCCAGAACGCTGTCGAGTCGCAATACGGTGCTGAGGGCACAACGCGCGTACCTATTGGGATCCTCAAGCCTGATTTCGCACAGCTCGCCCCGCGCAACTATCCGCAGTCGCCCGGAGAATAGCTTGTCGCTGACGAGCCACTCTCCTGAGCGCCACCCGTTACTACCAGGACGTGGCGGAATGCGAAACACGCTGACGGATCTAGCAACGTGCAGTGTACACTCCACATCCTCTGTATCCGTATCCACCATGTCGGCAAACACTGCAGAAATCCAGACTATCAGCACAACATATAGGTGCCACCAATAATATGTTACCAACTGTTGCTTTATGAGCTGATGCAGAAGCCTTTCACTACAAACTCTGCCAGTCAAAACTGACGTGGTTCCGTACAATCATGCCTACACCCTTTCAAGAACAAGAATGCACAAAGTGTGCGTATCTTCAGGTCGATTCTGTCATTGTTACAGCAGTTGTACTGCCGGGATGCTAATGATGGTACATCGTTTTGCCTACTCACTATGATTCAGGAGTGACTTGGCTGGGCATGTTGTTATACTACAAAATGTATGTTGTAGTTTCAGTGGACATGGCGTGTGCGTCGAGAGCGTGATGCATCCTTGCAAGGAGGTTGTTCAGCGCATTATGCCTGCACAAGCAGTCCGGCATTCACAATGGAGAAAGCATGAAGGCTTCTAGCATTTTCTTGAGTGAGCACATTGATAGTTTGAAGGAGATAGCCGGTAGGTATTGTTGGGGTAATAGGTTTGAGGCTCTGTATGAGACTCCGCTGTGGCCCGTCGAAGTGGGTTTTCAGGTTTTTTATTTTTTATGTTGTAATCGATCACATTTTTAGGCCAGGACAATTCCTCTAATATGGCAGGCTTGCGAATGGACCACAGCATTACGCATGATGGTGTAGGCCTCTGACAGGGCTCGCCCGTCAACGGCAGTACGAAGATTTTGCGTGTCTAAATTTTTATACCTACGGGGAACAACAATCCTTGGTAAGGGAAATACTTTCGCACTAGCCGAAGGATGGAGGGAAACCCTGCTCTTGACAACGGGCCGAACGCAGACCGATGACGATTGGTGCCGAGTGAAGCTTAAACTACACGCTAATTAGCAAATTAGTCTAGTAAATTGGCAGAAAATGATTAGTGCCTTTCGGAGGGTCCGTCCTGCCTTGTGCATCCGGCTTAGCCAGACAGGCTAGACGCGAATCCAACAACCGCAGCATCGCCGCAACTTTCGTTCTTGCAGTGCATATAACCCGTAGAAATTATCTGTCGTCTATTTTACCTCCTAGCTTCCAACCTGAGCGCGCACACAGCTCACACCCCCCTCTAGCTGCGCGCGCGTGTGCACCCACCCGGACTGGCGGATCCTCGTCGCCCGACCCACATCACACATCCTCCAGCATCCGCAGCCCGCTGACCGCAGTGCCCGCCACCATCTGCCCCCGCAACTGCTTGCACACCCCCTCCACCGTGCGCTTGCTGACGTGGCCGGTCTTCTCCTTGCCCAAGCGCGCCTGCTCGCGGTAGCGCTCCAAGATGACCACCAAAGAACCAAGGTCCAGGGAGGGATAACGTTGGCGCCGTACCTCCGGAATCAGCACGTCCTCCAACTGCAGCACCGGGAGCGGGCAGTAGCAGAAGCGAAAGAGTGGCAGAGAGGACGTTTCAGGTTTTCAGAGGCGCGAGGCGTTTTCGTTGCATTCTTCACGGGGTGCGTGGTGAGAGCGGGAGACAACACCCGCCGTGACTGACTATGCGGGCAAGCTGCAAAAGCAGGTCTGGATGTGCACCAGCTGGCACGGCGAAGGTTCCCCGGACCACTCTTTGGGACTCCTCCAAACCCTTTCGAAACTCCTCGGGACTCGGGGTGTTCTCTAGGGTTGGAAAGCCACTCAACACAGGCGCGTGCTACACCGGTACCACGCCCTACGCCCCACGGCCCAAGCCGCTGTCCCTTGCGCTGCCCACTGACAGGGCCTCGCCCCAATGTCCGCCCCATCAGTCGTCACAGGCCCACCATGGAAGCCAGTGAAGCTCTGCCATGGATGCGACCTGCCCAAATACGGTACTCCCGGGGACCCCTGGCAGGCGTTGCATCTCCGTATGGCGTCAACACTGACCCTGACACTCGACTCGACTGACGGCATAGCGATTGCGGTACACACACGTGTCAACAAGACTGCCACCGGGTTCCCCCTGACTGGCGGTTCAGGTCCTGTCCCATGGCTCAGTTCTCCCACCGTAACACACCATCCATGATGGGAGCACCTGGTATGCACACCTGCATATCCCGTACGGCATAGGATTACACACACACACACACACACGTACATACATGCACCCGGTTTCATTTCTAAACACACACTCGGTTTGGGTCGGGCGGGTCTCTTCTCTAAACATCTCACCCGGGGCGACATGAGCAGCGCGCACAGCTGCCGCGGCTCCGCGAACTCCTCCGCCAGGTGGGGCACCGCGCAGCCCGCGATGAAGCGGTCCAGCAGCGCCACGTCCGCCGCCAGGCGCTCCACCGCAAACATGTTGTAGGCCTTGACGCCCTGAGGGTGATGGGGAAGTCCCAGGGAGCGGTCGGTATGGAGGGGTGTTAGCAGGGATATTGGGGGTTGTCTGGAGAGGTTCGAAGAGAGCGGGCGCGCCTCTCGGGATTGCGAGGGGTCTGCTGCTAAGGTCACCAAATCAGGAGAGACCCAGGGGCCACGCGACGCACCTCTTTGAGCAGCTGCATGAAGGCCTTGCCCGCTGCCCACACCACCGCGCGCGCCAGGAACAGGAAGGAGGACCGCGGCAGAATGGCGGCCGCAGCGTCTATAGCATCCTGCCAAGTTCACGATACGGGGGTATGGACACGGGATACGGACATGGGCACGGATACGGATATTGACACGGATACGGATACGACACGGCAGTGAGGGAAACAGAGAGGCGGGCGACGTGCGGTTCGCGACATACGGTACACGGGGCGGGCGATACAAGACGGGCGGGCTGAGACTGCGGCGTTTCGTGCTGTAAGAGGTGATTAGGTCAGGGTGAAGCCGCGCTGCTGGTGCGCCCTGCTCACCTGGTCATGTTCCGAGGTTACATTACAAGGCACCACCGACGCAAGGACCCCTGCGTCCACTCTTACCTATATCTTCCACCTTTCAATCTTTCATTCAACGAACACGATCGGCAGGGCAGCCGACTCCGAGGGAAGCGCGGCCCCACGCCCCGGGTTAAGGTACGGCATCCCACCGCGATGGCAACGATCGAGGCCAGGTCACTGACCCTACCAGCCCATGCCCAAACCCCAAACTGCGTTGGAGGCAGACCTCCACACCTGCCTCCAACATCCAACATCCAACATCAATTAGAGGTTTCGGAGGTTTGGAGCAGTCTGCACCTTCAGGAGCTCCAGCAGGTCCTCCGCGTATTGCGAGGTGCCCGGCGGAAGGGGCCCCTGGGGCAGCCAGTTGAGCGACTTGGCGCCGCCCACCAGTGCCTCCACCCGGCCCTGCAACAGCCGCTGCAGACCCCGCTCGCCGCCGTCCTGCACCGAGCGCAGCGCCGCCAGCACGGCCCCCGTGGAGCTATCGGGGCCCACCCCGCCCAGCCCCGCGAAGCCTCCGACGCCGAAGGCGGCGGCTGCCCCGCCGCCCGCGGCCGCGGGCTTGGCGCCGACTGCAGCGTAGCCGGTGGCTGCCACTGTGCCGGGGGCTGCACCCCCGGTGGACGAGGCGCCGGCGGCGGCGGCCGCCGCCGCGGCCGCGGCCATGGCACCCAGCGGGCGGACCTACAGGACAGGGACAGGTGTGGCAGCCCAATGTCCAGCAGCCCAACCGCCCAGCAACAAAGCGCATATGTGAACAGACAATCAGCGGCCAGACTCTGCCGATTGATACACGCGCAGGCGGGTCGCAGTGTGCAGACTGCGCAATGCGGCAGCCCAGGTGGGCCTCCCGTAAGGGCGCTGTTCTCAAGTGAACCTCAAGTCCTGCGGGTCGGTCACGACTGCGGGCCACCCTGCACCCGTCGGTAGCCGACGCCCACACATAAGCAAGAGTTTGTACGGAGGTTACACCGGACCTTTGCTCTGGCAACGGCACAGTTTTGCGGCGTATGTCTACCGATTTCCCAAGCCCCCCGCCAGCGCTTCCACCCGGCCCAGTGTGTATCGAAAACGAAGAACCTCCATGAACTTCCAGGCGCACCTTACCTGCAGCATGGTCCACTCATCCAGCGCCTGCATGGCCAGGGCCAGGCACCAGGCGTTGGTGATCATGCGCATCACCTGGCGCGCATGCGCCGGTGCGCCGCGACGCACTGACCCGTGGGTCGCTGGTGCCGACGCCGCCGCGTCCGCGCCCAGCAGCCGCGCCGTGTGGTCCGTCAGCGCGTCCACGACCGTCTGCGACGGGGGACGGTGGTGGGTTCAAATCAACAGAGGCAGGCACGCGACGAAGCGGCATGCGTGCTGGGATGTGTACCCTTTCCCCTGACCGCCCGGCGGCAGCGCCGCGGCTGCCGTCTCTGAATCCAGTCCGTCCTCCATAAAGACAGGGATATCCTCAAAGAAAGGGATGTCTTGAAGCAAGATGCCCAGGGAAGCACGCACCGCCCTCAGCCAGCAGGCAACGGAGCAGTCAGTCCAGCAGCGACACACCTTCGCGAGGAGCCGATCTCGCGCTTGCAGTACAGCCGGCAGTAGCTCCCACGGACTGAGCAGGC
Organism: Eudorina sp. 2006-703-Eu-15; assembly: GCA_003117195.1. Classification (NCBI taxonomy): domain Eukaryota; kingdom Viridiplantae; phylum Chlorophyta; class Chlorophyceae; order Chlamydomonadales; family Volvocaceae; genus Eudorina; species Eudorina sp. 2006-703-Eu-15. The sequence goes on along the minus strand of BDSI01000065.1, from coordinate 331,950 downwards.
CCTGGGGTGGACCAGGTCAGCAGCGTGGGGCGCAACGGAAAACCATCACTGTCGGGACATGGCGTGCCGGTACGGTAGTGCAAACACCGCTTGGGAGGATGTGGGTCCTCTTCCACGCAGGGACAGGACCCATATCGCGCGCTGGAAGGGTCCGCAGAAGTGCATCATATGCGGTGTAGGCGCTGTGGTTCGGCGCGCCCCTTGAGGATGTGGCGGGCCCGGTGCCTCTTCCCTATCGAGTGTCGACGCATGGGGCCTTGCTGCCCCTCCGGACCCTGTGCCGGACCCTCCAGAACTAATGCCGCACGGGGTGTAGAGACAATGAGCGCCGTGTGTGGTCCGACGGCAGTGCGGCTCCGGCGGAACCTGACTCCGAACAATATCGGTCCTCCGGGCTGGAATGTGCAGACAGCCCTGGTGACGGACTTGAACATTACGGTGCGGTGTGGTTCTCCACAAACCAGACTGCGGCCGCTGACTCTCAACCACCGCAACTACCTGCAGATACGACAGCGAGTCGGTCACGAAGCCGCGCACGGCTTGAAGGATCTTCGGCAGGCAGCCAGTGTACGGCGCGCGGTACGGCAGGACCGGTTGCGCATCGGCGCTCTCTGCAGGGGTGACACGGGGCACACGTGGGGTGGGGTCCGTTGGTGCCGTACTTGATCGGATTGGTCTTGGTCGAGCTGGGCCGACGATGGGCCACGCCGACCGACCCTTGGGTCGATGAGTACTGCACAGGCCCTAAACAGCTGTGCCGCAGTCTATAAAACCCACACGCTCAGGTACGGATCATGGCGCATGGATCCACACGCACTCCGTCACCCACCCACGCCACGCACCCTCGAACGAAGCCGGCAGGCCCAGCCGCCCCCCCAGCTCCGCCGCCTGCTGCTCCGAAACCACCTCCAGCCCGTCCGCCAGCGGGTCCGTCGCCAGGGCGCGGCCGACCCGCAGCGCCACTGACGCGGTGAGCAGGTCATGGTAGCGCAGCCGGCTGCCCGTCAGCAGCTCCTGAGGCCCGGTGTACCGGGGGAGGCGGTTCACATGCGATAGTGCCACAGTAGCTTATCGGCGATACGGTATCTGTGCAAAACCCTAGCCCTGATTGCCATGCAAATCAATTTGATTATTTCTCTTTACATTACAGTAAAGTAAGGAATAAGACCACTTCCTATCCCAATTGTGTCGCAGGATGCCATACTGGGCCGCACAGAGCAGGGGACGTAACAGCGGCCCTCGTGCACACAGAAACGGCAGGTCGGGCAACGCGTGAAAAGAGGTTGAAAAATCAACGCCGGTCCCGTATACCCGCACAACATCATGTCTTGGGCGCGCGGTCTGGCGCAGTGGGTTGTACGGCAGTCGCTCATCAGCGACTGCCGTACGGCAACAGCAGGAGCAGCAACAGCTCAGGCTTACCGTGATGGGCGCCGTCGTGAAGCCGCGGGCTCCCAGGGCCGAGCAGACAAGCAGCATGAAGTCCTGCGGGCCCGGGGCGAACACACCAATGCGTGAGCGAACACGAAGCCAGGTATGATACGACGTGGTATGTCGGTCTACTCATGGAGTAAACAAGGCCACGTTTTAATACCGGTATCTTCGACCCGTGCCTCCGGTCCACGTGCCCCAGAGGCCTCGCTGGCCATCAAGAATGCGGGCGGCGTGTGACACTGGCTACACACGTCCGGCAACAGCCAAGACTGTCATATATTCATGTGCACGTGTTGTGCAGGTGGTGTTGCGCAGGTGGTGTTGTGCAGGTGGTGTTGTGATCCCGGACAGATTCCTTCCCCCACATGTGGCCCAAAGTAGGTCACCTTGAGCAGCAGCATGATGGACGCGGGCGCGCCGCCCGCCAGCGCCTCCTCCAGGGCGCCGCTCAGCACGCCCCGCAGGCTGGCCGCCGCCGCCTCCCACAGCAGCGCCGCGCTATCCGGCGACAGCAGGTCGGGGGCCGCGGCGCGCACCGCGTCCTCCACCACGAAGAAGCCCGCGACCTGCGAGTGGGTGAAGGAAAGCAAAGGATGTGAAAGAAAAGGGCGGCAAGGGATCAAGCATTAATTCCATGGACCATGGACCGCAACATGGCACCCGCTCCGAAGACGGCAACCCACGACCTTTCTCCACCAGGCGGCTCTGCCCCATCCCATCGCTCCTTCCCGTCACTCCTTCCCGTCACTCCTTCGCATCCCTCCTTTCCGTCACCTGCGCCAGGTAGGACTGGTAGGACTCAAGGAAGTTGGCGGGCGGCGCCAGGTCGGTGGTGATCTGCAGGCGCCGCTGGTCGAGGTAGTAGCGCCGCAGGGCGGGCATGCGGCCCATGCAGCGGTGGATGTGCACACACCTGGCGGATGGGGCGTTTCGGGCTTTAGGGTTTCACACTTAACACAACCTGACGGGTAGCTCAGGGCGCCGGGGTGGCATGAGAGTTGCATGAGCGTGCATAGCATTTAGAGGATGGGTTTAAGCAAGGTCGGAAAGCTGGCGGTGGGCAAACCCGCCTTGAACACGCATGCCTCTGACGGATCCAGCGTGCCTCCAGCGCCGCCCAGCTCTGGTATTCATCCTCACCGCAGTATCCCAACTGACCGCTCCCTTATCGTCGACAGCCCCCGGCCTTCATGGATGCGCCCCGCAACGTGCGCGCCTCTTAGCTCGAAGCATAAGAGTGCGGTAGGTTCCTCCGAGGCTGCGGCAGCTCCTGTACCGTGACCACTGCCGGGGACTGAATGCCGTACCGCTTGATTGTGGTTTGTTTGCGACCCCACAACACAACCAGCTCCCTCCGCACTTGCTTCATGGCACCCAATGTTGGGGTTCCCCGATCCCATAAACCCGCCCCGAGCGCCTGCCTGTCGAGTCCCTGCATGTCCACGCCCTGCAGCAGCGCCGTCGTGTAGTCTGTCAGCGCGCAGCTGGGGGGCAGCGGAGCCGCAGCAGCAGCCCGGTGGCGAGCCAGCAGCGTCTGGATGGCCTGGGAGGTTTGGGAGGGGTGGAGGCAGCTGCGCGTGCATCGGCGTCGGGAGCGCATCCTGCGATCCTGGCAGTGCTCCCTACTCGCGTCGCGACCCACATCCCGGCCCCAGGTCCAACGGACAGCCGGCCCCGCGGCGCGCAAGACAAGGAGGCCGCCGCAGCGGCGGTCGTCCAGGTCCGCATCGCCACCAGCCAAGCGCTGGGAGTACGGTAGCGCGCCTTAGCCCCACATAATACGGTACTTGTCAAGAAAATGTACCTACATGGAATGTTTAGTAATCAGCCTCCCGGGTGCGTCATCACCAACCACGCACGGGGGCGGCTGGCCGCGCCCCGAGGCTGCATGGTGGAGCGCTCCCTACAAGGCCCACGCCTACCCGACAAACGAAGCAAACGTACAAACTGGGATGTAGTTACAAAAACGCAATTCGTTACAGGGGGAGGTACAAGGGATCGCCGCAGGGATCATCGGCGCATGGAGCCCGGCAAGGAGCCAGCCCCGCCCACCTGCAGCGGCTGCCCAGGACTCAAGGTTGCGATGTCCAGGTCCAGGGGGGCTGCTGCCGGCTGGCTGCCGCTGGCTGCCGCGTTGGTCCGCTGGGAGGCGTTCCTCGCCAGACTGGGGGGAGGGAGGCGCAGCACAGGCGGCCCGGGCGAGCGGCGGACCGGACCCAGTCAGCGAAGCACCGTGCGACCTAGCGAGCTGGCAAGCGGGCGGGTCCATCCGCTGCACTGATGGCGGCCTGAACCGCATTGTGGACGACAGCGCAATCAGAGGGCCGGGCCAGCGCCGGCCCTGCCAGGCACGCCACGTACACATGTGAGCGGGGACGAGGCAGAAGCTGCCGCAGCACCGGTCCGACTGATACAGGCCGCTGGGGCGAATCACCGCTTCATGGCCAGCGCGGAATGCCTAGCGAATGCCTAATGAATGCCTAAAGAGGCAAAATAGTGACTAGACAGCTGACGGGCTCTCGCCAAACGCAATAAAAGGAACGGCGGTGGGCCCCTCACCGGCCGCCGGCGGCAGTCGCCGCTGCCCCAGCCCCCGCTGCTGACGCCGTCGCCGACGACGACGGCGGCGGTGCCCCCTCCCGCGCCAGGTCCCTCCTGAACGGCGCCCCCACCACCACCCGCGTCGCCACCGCGGCCGGGTCCCGCTGCACCATCAGCGCCGCCGCCACGGCACGGCGCTCCGCCGCCAGGTCCTCCTCCATCTGCCGCTCGATGGCGGCTTTGCGGATGGCCCTGAGCCCCACCTGCCGCGACTCCGCCCTCACGATGACCTGGGCAGGGTCGGTCCGAGGGTATAGGAAATTGGTGGACATTGCCAAACTGCGCTGCTGCCAGAGCGACGGTCCGGGCCGAGGGTGCCGCCAGGGAGGTATCGCGCCCCATTGGGTCCCCCGCACAGCATGAAAGCAACCGATCGCACCCCGCACGCACGGCGCTCGTGTTTCGGTGCCCGGTCGTCCACTCGGCGTGGTCACCCAAGCACCCAACCCATCCTCGAGAGTCCTCGTGCGTTTCTCACAGCTTTATTGTATCTGCCGCGTCCACACCGAATGGGCGGCTGGAACATCCCCTGCCAAACTCGTCCCCTACTGCGCCAAACCCATCCCACTCGTCCGCGAGCCGCGGCCCCCCGAGCCGCGGCCGCCCGAGCCGCCCATCCTCAGCGAGGACGGGTGCGGATTCCTCACCAGCCAGTTGTTGAACTCCGCGAGCGCGTAGTACTCGACCGCCGCCTCCTGGTCCGCCACCAGCGTCTGCGGGGTCGGGGTCGGCGCCGTGAGGCCAACAAACGCGACAGCGCAAGGACGTCGGGGACCCTCTTTGGGATGGCCACCACCACTGGCCGCCACCACTGGCCGCTGGAGCATCGCCCAGTAGCCACCACAGCCCAAGTCCTAGGCGTCAGCGCGCCACGTTTCTCTAACACCCAGATCAAGCACTTCTTCCCCCTCAACGTCCTTCCGCCACATGTCCGTCCGCCGTTAAGAGTCCTGGCGCCCTCTCCAACTGGGGAGGCGGCACCGGGCAGGCCGCCTCCAAAGTTGCCTGCCGCTCGCGCGTGTCGAAAAGGGGGTGCGCTGGCAGCTCCCGTAGCGTATCCCTGCCCCGCCGCACCTGTAGGAAGTTACGGAGCCGGGACACAGCCGCCTGGTGACGCGCAGCCGCGCCCCCGCCGCCAGCTGCTGCTGCTGCCGCTGGGGCGGCGGTGGTTTGCACGCCACCCATGGCAGCGGCCGGGCTGACCGCGCTGCTGCCGCCCGCAGCCGCGGCCGCGGCCGCTCCCGCTGCTAAAGCCGCTGCTGCGCCCGCCGCGGCCGCGGCCCCTCCATCCCCGCCCACCAGCAACAACGCCGCTTGCGGCGTGTTGGATAAGACGTCCAGGGCCAAGGCTGCGAACGGGTGACAAAAAGCAGGGGGACGGAGGTTTTGTGGCGCAGGTGTCCGATGCTGGACAAGGCTCATTCTCCCTGCTGGCTGACAAGGTGCCCTCTAGGGAGGGGCCATGCCGGGCTCCACGGCGGCGTCCGGAGTGGCTGCCCAACGTCCCCCCGCCCCCGTGCTTGGAGGCTAAGACGGTGGCTCGGCTCCCCTGGAGCCGAGCCCTAGGTCGCAATGCCAGCCGCGGACGGTCTGCGGAGGTCTGCGACGGTCAGGTACTTGGAACACCAAGAGACTGCTGTCCGGCACCCACCTCTCCGCAGCGGTAACCCGGCACTGCGGCCCAGCTACCTGGTGCAATGGTACCAATGCGACCCTCTTGAGTGCCTCTTGAGCCGAATGCCCGTTAATTTCCCTCCGCACTCTCCCTACAGCAGCGCCGTCTGCATCGCCTACCCATCGTTCTCCCCCTCCTCCCCTTCCTCTCCGCCTCCTCCGCACAGACTCCATGCGCGCACCACCCGACCTGAACCGTGTGTTTGGCGAGAAACCCACCCGAACCACCCAGGCCCAGCCCAGGCCCAAGTCCAGCCCAGGCCCAGGCCCAGGTCATCAGGCCTAATCGTGCGTGCTACGCACCCAGATCCTTAGCCCGCACTTGCTCCATGAGCTGCAGCGCCTGGAAGAGCCGCCGCTGCGCCAGCAGGGCCCCCACCTCGCCGCAGCGCGACAACAGCCGCCGGATCGCCCTCAGACCGCCCACCCCGGTGGCCAGGTGCCGCTGCGCAGACAGCAGGCCGTGCAGCTCCCGGGCTGTGCTCGCCAGAGCCAGCCCCGAACGCTGGGAAGGGCGGAGGGCGGCGAGTGGAACGGGATGCGTTCGGCGAGGGTGGGGCGACAAGGAGCTTCGGAGCAGGCACTGACAAGCCGATGACTGCCGGTGGGAAATTTTGGCGATGTGGGTTCATGCGCGATGGATGCACCACAAGGGTATACCCCGTGCCCCTAGGGACGTAGCATTCAGCGAAGGACGCGGTTCCCCGCCGGAGGGACGCCGGGGGTGGTCCGCAATTTAGGATGCCGACCCGGACGCTGGCCGATGTGGGCTGAGTAGGTAGGTAGCATGTGCAGCACATGGAGCTGTTCCTCATCTGGAACCCCACTGTCCGACGTTCCGACGTCGGTGTTCCCAGCCGCATGAGAGCCGCCGCGCTGCGCGCCATGCACCCGCGACACACCCCCGTGTCGGTGGGGCCTGCTGGGGCTTGCCCTGGTATACACCGTTGATCCCTTTTGGGGTCTGCTGTAACGTTCATTCACACCCCACAACACACGCATTCGCGCGCAGAACCCCGGCAGCGTCACGCCCCGCGAGGCCAGCTACCTGCAGCTCCTCGCTGCCTGCCGCCGCCGCCCGCCTGAGCTCCTCCACGGAGGCCACCATGCGGTCCAGCTCAGCCACACATGTGGCGATCTCCATCGCATGCGAGGAGCAGACGTCCTGGACGATGGCGTCCTGCTCGTCCGCGATAGATCGCAGTACGGATTGCAGTACGTCGAGCGCGGGCCGTCCGTCCAGCAGGGCGCTGACCGGGCGAGGATGATGCGCCGGTTTGCTAGGCGGCGAGCGTCGTGGATTTGCGGCGCCAGGGTCGCTGCCGTTGGGTGGCCCGGGGGATGAGGCATTGCTTCCAGGTCCGGGGCTGGTGGATGAGGACGGGCCGCTGAAGACGATGCGCAACTGCAAGGAAACGGGGTCCCAACCAAGGGTGCATGGAGGCAAAAGCCCAGGGATGGTCGACGTGTGTCATGGCTGCCGGCCGTCTGCTCCATAGTGGAAGCGCTTTGTGCGCGGGGTGGACAGAGCGCAAGCGGAAGGCCACGCACCACGGGCGTGAAGTCCTCATTGACAAGGCAGCTTTCCACCAGCTCCCGAACGCTGGCCTCCTCGGTCCGTGTCGACTGCACATATGCGTCCGCCGACGGTTGCTGTTGTTGTTGTGTTTGTGCTTGCTGATTTGCCTTCCCCGTAGGCAGGCCACCAACTGCACTGCCCTTCATTGCTCGTCATCGCGGAAACAGTCCATAAGTGAGCGGCCAGGTAGGCTATTTGCCATGCCTGTTTCCCAGCTCATCAACTGGCTGGCAAGGGTCCTGATATCATTGCTTGCCAACCATTCGACAGCTGTCCAAGAAGGTCTTACAGACTACATACGGTTCTCAGCTCAGTGATCAGAGCATATGGTAAAATCCTATGTAATTATAATACATTTCTCTGCAACCGCCCGAACGGTCATGCCGGACCTAGCTGTGACAATCGTCCGTCTTCGTGTTGTGCGGATATCCAAAAAGGACCGGGCACTGCTCACACCGTGATGCTGCAGTAGAGACTGCCTATTCGGCAATTACATCTGTAGCCCTCGCCGTACTGTATTCGTACCTTTCTTCTATCCTGCCCTTCCCGAGGCGCCGAGGGAGCTTAAAGCTTATTGCCTCGGGGTCCACGCGCGGGAGGTCGACACGATGGGTTCGTCAACGGGTTGTCTGTTGGTTATTTGTCCAAAATTCGCAGGGGTTGAGATGTACTTCCCGCTTGCACGCCCTGAGAATGCAGCACCAGGTGGCACTCGCAGCGCACAGGACTGCATTCGTCCCCTGTTGGCACCACAAGCAGCGCCCAGCCCTGCGACCAAAGCAGACCCCTTAACTCATCACCCCCGCTGGCTTACTCGTGAGCGACCTGTGTCTGCAGAAGCAGGAGGAAGCAGGGCAAACGCTGCATACGAACCCCTGGCTTTCTCCGCCTCCAAACGGCCAACATGAGCCAGGGTGAGCGAGCCATCCGCTAGGATGTACAGCAGTGAGGGGTGTCCGATGCTTGCAGTACCACAGCCAGACTCCACCCCCTATTATCCCCAGTCACCGAACACGACCCCAACCCGCGGTCCAACATGCGGATGCTCGCCTGTGTCAGCCATCTGTACAACGCCAGCGCCACCGTCCGGCCCTCAATGTCGGCCGGACGCGCCCTCAACCCGGCGGCGTCTTCCGGCACATGATCACGGACCCATGGAGCCGCGCATGGTCCTATCACGGCAGCCGCTTGTGTAACGCCGCCCCGTGTTGTGGGTGGTGATCGGGAAGTAACGATGGAGCCGCGGCTGCGACTGCCGCCCCGTCACCCGTTCCGCACGCGGCTCATCCAGCAGGCTCCATGGTGAAGACGTCCAGGGACAACCACGGCCGCTCTCCCACTGCAACAACCGCAAACACCGCTTGCGCGCAACAGGCACGGCCCCGGGGTCGTCGTACCGCCCCCGCAGCACGCATGGCTTCCACCGCAGGTGGCCCCAGCCCCTCCGCGCTGGGGCTGCTGCATGCGGGCGTTCCGTCGAGGGAACTGCGCAGCGGGTGGGGGTTCAAACAACAAACAAGCACAAAACGAGCACGGTCACACCCAACGCACGTGGTGGTTTCGTGGTTAGCGAAAAACCCGCACGTGGTGGTGTCTGCCCGCCGCATCTCGCGTTGCGCAGCTGACGCATGGTAGCCCTGTAGCCCATCGTGTCGCCCAGCCGAGCTCACGTCATCTATCGATACCTACACGTCATACCTACGATAAGGGCATAAGGTCTTCACGACAAGGCCGAAAACCTGCACCGCGACCGACACTTTGATGGCGCCGGGGACACCCAAGACGGACATTCAACACGGCCCGTCAAAATTTGAACACGTCATTTAATGCATCCTCGCGCCCCTCCTGCACTGCAGTCGCGCCCAGGGCTTCATGTATGCGGGCTTTTCCTAGCGGCGCTCTCAAACCCCGGCCCACCGCCCGGTCTGGACTGTACGACCCGCCTTGTAACGGTTGCATTAAACCGTCACAGGTGGCGCCACTGCGCCTTGACACAAACCGACTCCCTCTCCTCAGCTCTGAAGCATGCATTGCGCAAAGTCACCCGGGCAGGAGTCTATGTAGGGTAGGGGGTTTCAACTGAATGGTGCGTGCGTGTGTGGGGGGATGGGGTGCGTGTGTGGGGGGATGGGGTGCGTGTGCGGGGGTGTAGATGGACAACCTGGTTGACCCAAGACTCCTCTTCATTGCGGCTGCACTGCGTACCGAATCGCCTATGTGGGTCACACGATCGCTGCGCGCCGCTCGCAACACGGCCGAAAGTGAGCATGGGCAGAGTCTTGATGCTGTACCCTCTCACGAGCGAGCATTTTGGAATTCGTGCAAGGGGGGCGGCGCTCCACAGCATGTCGCAGCTGTCATGCACAGTACAACCGCTCCCGATTTTTCTTTTCATCGTACCCTACCTATGTTCACAGTTATTAATATTGCAGGTTTTTAAATCTTGACTTATGCGGCGGAACATATTGATTTGCGTTTTAATTCCAAGGGAGTGCACGAAGCTGAAAGAATAGCATAGCAGCTCAGGCTGGTGGGGACAGACGCTGCTTTGGGATAGTAATTTGGGATAGTAATCAACGATCTATACTCAATATTGCACATCTTACAAGGCTAGTAGGGCGCGTCGGTTAGTTTCGTCCACATCCAAGCAGAATTATTTGGCTGCACACCTTTTTACATGCAGTAACTGATCACATGGATTTACATATGGCTAGGCCGCTAGCGGGTCATCGGCAGTCCGCAGGTGCGGGTAAGAGCAGGAGATGAGCTAGTAGCTCCCAGTTCCCCCCTTGCCTACCTGGCAACAAGACAAACATCCCACAGAGGAGATGGAGTCAGAGGCGGCACGAAACCGCTTCCAGCTGCAAAATGTCCTTGGTAAGTGTTGGTGAGGTGTTCCCCGACGCAGGGATTGGCCTTCCCCGTCAAGGGCAGAGGCCTGCACTAACGCAACCCAACTCACGTCTCTCACACGCTCTGCCAAAATGCGCCACTGCCGGAGCCCTCGAACCCAGTCCCAAAACCGTCGCCACATTCCCGACCCTCACAGCCCCCCTACCCCCAGACACCGCATGCCCTCTGCGTCCCCGCGCTTGCCACATCCCCGCACCCGCCTCCAGGGAAGGGCGCTTACGGCACTGTGTACAGCGCCATGGACACCCAGACGGGGGAGCTTGTGGCCATCAAGGTCATACCCGTGACCGACCAGGACAAGGAGGAATTCAAACAGATCCAGCGGGAAATCGGCTTCCTGTCGGACTGCAACCACCCCAACGTGGTTCGCTACCTGGTCAGCAGCGTGACGGCGTGGCGACCAGTGTGTTGGGGGGCCGTGGTGGTTAAGTTAAAAAAATTAAACCCGAAAGACAAGCCGGGCCGTGGGGGATGCTAGGGGGCGAGACCCGCGAAGAGGCTCCTAGCCGGGAAAGGACGCCCCGCATCCAGCGGTTGGTGTCCGCGGGGGCGGAGTGCGTTTCTTAAGGGCCGCCCGGCATCCACGTGCGCTATTAGGTGGCAACGCAGGAAACAGGATTGGCCGTTTGCAAGGGCCACGCGTGTGGTGCTGGCCTGCCCTGCCCCGTGCATGGCACGCAGGCGCGGTGCAGTCCCTTGGCCGCTCCCGCTACCATTCTTGATCACTGCTGCCATTCTTGGTACGATGGCTGGCTGTGTGCTCGGTTGGCGCGGGGCGAGACGGCCGGCGGCTAGGTCCGTGTGCCGAGGCTGGTTCCGTGCGACCGGGTACGACTCGTGGGAGAGGGGCCAACGTCTCCTGTAGACGGTGCCCAGTCCCTTTCGCAGCGCCGTCATGTACAGCCTCACGACGTCCTCCTATCCGACCACAAAACCCTACCTGCTTGCCGCTCTCGTGCTGTGCTTTTGCTGTTCAAAGTAAGTACGACAATGCGCTGTGTTTTCTGCGCGTCTGCGCGGCCCTGCCGGGCCCCGAGCAGGGCAGCTACCGCCTGCCGGGGGAGCTGTGGATCGTGATGGAGTACTGCGGCGGCGGCAGCGTCAACGACCTGCTCTCGGCGACTGGGGAGCCTCTGACGGAGGACCTCATCGCGTACATATGCGGGGAGGCGCTCAAGGTGGGACCCAGGGGTCCCGGGGGCATCGCCCGCTGGCGGGGCGGGGCGGGGCTTTGAGATGTGGTATCGGTCAGGGGTCGAGCATGACGGTTGCCAGCACAGCATTCGGGGTGCCTGACACCGGTCCGGTGGCTGCCGGCCTCCCGGGTGGCGTCTGTAGCACACACCTGGGCTGGTGCTCGGCCACCCTCCTATGACTTCGCTTCCCATGGCTTCGCTTCCCATGGCTTCGCTTCCCATGGCTTCGCTTCCCATGGCTTCGCTTCCCATGGCTTCGCTTCCCATGGCTTCGCTTCTCATGGCTTCGCTTCCCATGGCTTCGCTTCCCATGGCTTCGCCGGTGTAGTGTATGGCCATTCGCCACAAGCCATGTTGCTTTGTGGTTGGTTGGCTGTTGTTCCTGTTGTTCCGCGCGCAGGGCCTGGCCTACCTCCACAGCCTGAACAAGGTGCACCGCGACATCAAGTGCGGAAACATACTGCTCACCAGCAGCGGGGACGTCAAGATAGCGGACTTCGGTGGGTCGGTGGGTCGGTAGAGGGCAGGTGGGCCGGTGGGTCGGTCGGTGGTTGCACGCTCAGATGGGCCACACGACCAAGACGCGCCTCCGAAGCGTGGACGCATGCAGTCAGTCCGCAGTGCATGTCATGCCATGTTATGCCAAGCCATACCAAGGCAAACAATCGCTCTCCAAGCTGACGAGGCGGACTTTGCCCCGCCTGCCTTCTTGCCTTACCTGCCTGCCTGCCTGCCTGCCTGCCTGCCTGCCTGCCTGCCTGCCTGCCTGCCTGCCTGCCTGCCTGCCTGCCTGCCTGCCTGCCTGCCTGCCTGCCTGCCTGCCTGCCTGCACGCCTGCACGATCGGCGGTGGCAGCAAGATGGTCGAAACCTGTGGGGCGGGTGAGCTGAACCGCTGGGCTGCCCCTGCCCCTCCCTCCCTACCCGTCTCGCTGCCTCTCCCTCTCCCTCTCCCTCTCCGAGCCTCCCGCCCTGCCAACCCCCTCTTCTGTCACCCACGACAGCTGAACCTCACCCTGCCTCTCCATCCCCCTCTCCCTGTGTGACGCATCATCCACTGGGGCGGCCCTCCGACATGATTTTCGGGTCTGTTTCTTTTTTCAATTTGACCCCCCGACACGTTTTCCGGGTTTCTTTCTTTTTTCAATTTAATGCCCCGACCCGACGCAGGTGTGTCCGCCCAGCTGACCAACACCATGAGCAAGCGCCAGACGTTCATCGGCACGCCGCACTGGATGGCCCCCGAGGTCATCCAGGAGAGCCGCTATGACGGCAAGGTCAGGCGGGGTGCGGAGACGGGACGGGACGGGTCGGGTCGGGGCAGGGAGGGAGCCAGTGGGGAGGGGGCCGCCGTCCTGATTGACGTGAGGGAGCCCGCGGTAGGACGCAGGAGCTCGGGGTAGGACTTGACGATGAGGAGCGGGCCCACGCCATCCGATGGATGGATGGATGGATGGATGGATGGAGGGGTGAGTGGGCGCTGCTGCAGTGGCCGTCCGTTGACAGTTGGCCTGATGCGCCCGCGGCCTCCCTCGCGTCGCCGTCCGTGGGCCCCCCTTTCCTGCCTTGCGGCCCGTGCCGCCGCGTGAGTGGGGGCCCCCAAACCCACAGACCGCTGCCGGGGGGGATCTTTGATCCCTCCATGCCTTGGGCCCCCCAGGGCACCCCCGCGGGGAAGGCACCCCAGTCGCCCACAGACGAGCGTGTGCGACTCTCCCCAACATGCGATTCCCTGTCAACCCTGCCTCACGCCCTGCCGCACCGCACGGCCCAATGTCGCACCATCCCGCCCCCAAGGTGACATCGCATGGCCCAGTTCCCCAGGACCGCACCACGAATGAACGTTACAGCGGACCCCAAAGGGATCAACGGTGTGTACCAGGGCAAGCCCCAGCACCGCACCGTGTCGAGCGACGTCGCCCACAATATGTGGGCCCTATGTTGGCGTGTGGCGGCGCAGGTGGACGTGTGGGCACTGGGCATCAGCGCTATCGAGATGGCGGAGCTGCGGCCGCCGCGCTCCAACGTGCACCCGCTGCGGGTCATCTTCATGATCAGCCGGGACCCGCCGCCGCGGCTCAGCCAGCCCGACCGCTGGAGCCCCGTCTTCCAGGACTTCGTGTCGCAGGCGCTGCTCAAGGTGGGAGCGGGGTGTGCCCCGATAGGGGAACCCTGGGGCCGGGCGGGGGACCGGTATGGGCAAATCTGATCAAACCCTGGAAACAACCAGCCCGGAGGGTGGGGTGCGTTACCGTAGGCCTGTTGCGACGGTGCGCCCTGCTGAGGTGGCGTTGCGCCCCTTGGCTGCGAGGATGCCTGGCTGGCTGGCTGGACGGCTACCTGCATGGCCGATTTTGCAAGTAGAGACCGTGAGATTGACTGGTTGGGTTGGGTTACAATGTACTTACAAAGAAAAACCAAACCCAACAAAGAAAAACCAACCCTAGAAACCCTAGAAGCGAACCCGGCGTTACTCAAGAGTACTTACGTGGCGAGGGTCTTCCCCCTCCGGTTTTGGCGTCCCCCTCGCCGCGCAGGACCCCAAGCAGCGCCCCACGGCGCGCTACCTGCTGCAGCACCGCTTCACCATGGCGCAGCGGCCGGGAGTGGCGGCCGCGCTGCCGCCGCTGATCCAGCGGGCGGTGCACTACCTGGAGGTGGGGAGAGGCAGCGGTGGGAGGGGGGCTGGGGTGGGCGGGGGGGCTGGGGTGGGTGGGGGGGGGAGGGTTAGTGGCGGGGGTGGTGGAGGTGGCGGCGGTGGTGGTTGATGTGGTTGGCCTGGGTGTCAGGGGCCTCCAGCTGGTGGGTGGGGGCTGTGTGGAGGTTCGAATGGTTGTTGGCTGGTCAGTTGGCTGGTGTTCCAGGTCAGCGTTGGGGAAAGGCTCTGCGGCCCGCGGGTCGGGTATCCGGTCGGTATCGACCCGCGCGTCGACCTGCGAGTCGGTCAAGTCGCCGGGCGGATTCGGAGCTGGGCCGCTTGCGCTGTGGTCGATTGCAGTGATCGCCCGGTCAGACACACAAACACAAAAACAAACATGAAAGCCGCGCTGACGCTGTCCCGCAACTCCCCGCGGATGTTCCGCCACAACCCGCTTTGCCATCGTCGCTGACTGGCTGCTTCATGGCTGTTGCCCGTCCTCCTGTACCTCACGCGCGGCGCGTCCGCCCCGACAGGAGTCGGCGCTGGCGGCGCAGCAGCGGCAGGCGGCGGCCGCCGCCAGCGCGGGCACCCTTGGCGGCCTGGCCACCGGCCGCTTCACGTGGCTCGATGGGACGGGTAGGTCTAGGGGGTATAGACAATTGGTAGACATATTCATACTGAAATGAAATATGTGTACGGGTAAGTCTGGGGGGGAGCGCGCAGCTCTCCCGGTCGGTGCTCTCCTCGCCGTGTTGGGGCCCAGCGCGCGACGAGCACGGGGTCCGCCAGGACCCTATGCCCGCACCCGCACCCCTTCGAGCCCGTCCAGGGCTTGGCTTCGCTGTTTACCCCCACAGTTACTGTTACCCCCCCGGTTACTGTTACCCGCACGGTTACTCCCCACGGTTACTGTTACCCCTACGATTACCGTACTGTTACCCCCAACCGTGACTGCAGTTCGGAACGCAGCCGCGGGCGCGGCCGTGGCGGCGGATGCGGATGGCGCCGTGACCGCGGCTGTCACGATCGCGGTCGCGGAGACGCTGCAATCGGGCACCGTCCGTCCTGGTGGAGGCCACCCTGGACTCAACCACCACAACCACCACAACCACCACCGGCAGCACCCGGACTCGGAGCCCGCGTCGTCACAGCCCCGGTCGGCGGCGCCGCGGGCAGGCCGGCCGCCGCAGCCATCGTCGCCGTCGCCGCTGCCGGTCACGCCCTTGTCAGCTGTACGGCGCGTCTCGTCAAGGTAGCGCAAGCCGTGTCTGTGGGGTGTGTGTGGGGGGGGGGCACATGAGTGGGAAGGGGGACTTGGGGAAGCCATGTCGTACAGCATGTCCTCGGGGACAATACGGTATGTCGGTGACGGTTGGGTTTGGAGGGGCGTGTGTACTCGGCCCGTGACCCTTCGCTTTGCTGCCCTTTGCTGCGTGTGAGTACCGAGTACCCTTGGGGACGGCTTCCCGATTCCCGCTTGGTATGTTGCTGTCCTGTCGCTGTCCTCGTGTTGAGCTGAGCGGCTGTTGTGGAATGGCCTGGAATGGGCTGGATGGGCTGGATTGGGCTGGATGGGCTGGATGGGCTGGAATCGCTTAGTCGAGAACTGAGCCACTGTCGATCGAGCGTGTGCGCGCCGGGCCTCTGTGCCGCAGTGCGGGATTCGATGCGACAGTGGTCGTCAAGGAAGACTACGGCGGCACAGTCGTCGTACATGACGTGTACGAAACGAGTGTCGTACGCTCGGACGGCGGCGGCGCCGGCGCCGGCGGCCACCCCGCGCTCGGACACGGGCTGCTGCGGTCGCCCGCGACTCCGACGCCGGCGACAGCGGCGGCGGCGGACTACGGGGCGACTATGCTGGTGGCTGGGACCACGATGGCGGAGCGGTCCGGGACTGTACGGCGGGCGAGCGAGGCGGGCGAGGTGGACGATGACGGCGACACGGCAGGCGGCGGCTACATGGCGGCTGTCCGGGCCGCCGCGGCGGAGGCGCTGCACGGCGACCGCTTCGCGCGGCCCTCGGAGAGCCCGGTGAGCTGCCGAACATGGGGTTTAGCACGGGTGTAGCACGGCGCCCTCGGGGATAGGGGGGGAGGACCACCACTGTCAGCTTGTGGGACGCAGTCAGTGGGACAAGGCACGGGGTCCCAGGCGCGATTATGGCTCCAGCCTGGGGTTTTGCTGGGTGGGGGTCACGATGCATCGGGAGCCTTGGCTGGGTTTGCGTGCTGCGGAATGCTGGATGCGCTGCACGGCCTCACGTCGTACGGCGCCCCTAGCCCCTTACCGGTATCTCCCAACGTCCGGGAGCCTCTATTTCCCGGTACCTTCACTTTGGCTTCGAAGTGATGCGACGGGGGATACGGATTGGGGAACCGATGCGACGGGGGATGGGACTGGCGGTGGTGGTGGTCGCAGGCCGCGGGCGCGCCGGCGGCGCAGCTCAACGAGGTGGAGCGAGTGCGGGAGCGCCTCCACGCCATCTACGACGGCGGCCTGGTGGTGCCGCTGCCCTTCCTCAAGGCGGAGCAGGCCCAGCCGTTGGCGCTGCTGCAGGCCTCCGCCGGGGTGCCGCACGGGCACGGACCCGCCTGGCCGCCGCCGGCGCCGCCAGCGGCGGGGCCCCCGGCGTCGCACCACCTGCCGCACCACCCGTCGGGGGCCTCCGGCGCGCCGCCGCCGCGCCGTCCGGGGCAGCAGGAGCAGCAGCCGCAGCAGCAGCTGCAACCGCAGCCGCAGGCGACTGCGAATGGGGGCGGGGGTGCGACGGCGGGGACGCTGCCGCGGGGCGCGTCGGCGAGGCAGCGGCCTGCGCAGGCGCCGCAGCCTAACGATCAGCAACAGCAGCAGCAACAACACGCGAACCCGCAGCAGTCGCATCCGACGGGCGCAGCAGGTGCGTGGTACAACGAAAAGCAAGGGCCCAGAGCGAACCCGGCCACGTGCCCCGGGGTGGACGGGGTTGCCGGCGGGGAAGGAGGTGCTGAGACGTGCGGCGAACGGGCCAATGTAAGGACGAGGGGTTGAGGGCGCGGCAGGACGAACGCCGCCGCGCGGGCAGGGCACGGCTTGCGATGGATGCCGGAGGGTGCCAAGGGGGAGAGAGGGTGTCGACTCTTTACCCTCCCATCCATCGTCGGGAAATAGGAGAGAGAGAAAGAGAGAGATGCCAGGAGGAAAGCCGCGTGGGACACCTGTAGTATCAGGTTAGGGGGTAAGGGTGAGGCGGGTGCATGCATGGCCGCGGGCCTGGCATGGAGGTGGTCTGGAGACGGCCCCATTGCGTTGTCCTGTCCCCGAACGTCTCTGTCCCTGGGCCCCCGCCCCTCTCGTCCCCTTCCCTGCCGCAGTCGGTCCCAGCGTTGACATGTGCGGCGTGGACCCGGAGGCGTACGGCGTGGTTCTAGAGCTCGTTCAGCAGAGCGCCGCGATGGCGCTGCAGCGGGGCGAGGTGGCGGCGGAGCACTCGGCGGCGATCGACGCACTGCCGCCCACCGTCCTGACACAGTGAGTGGCGGCGGCTCGCGGTCGATTACGCCCCCGACGCGGGGGTTTGGGGCCGCGCACTTCCGGGGTACCATAACTCCTAACGAGCATAAGAATACGGTAGCAACGAGCACAAGTCCTCTCTCGATTCCAGGCCGGCCCTCCCTTTGGCCGAGGACCGGAGACGTGCTGACTGCCAGTGGCTCGATGTACCTACCATCACTGGAAAGGCTCATAGACCACCCCCTCTGGAGTGTCCGCTCTCCGCCAACTGCTATCATGCTCCTAGGTGGGCGGTTGATAGGCCGCCGGCCGCCTTGACCCCCCCCCTCGGCGCGCGCCCGCCCCCCCCGCGCGCCTTCCCCGCAGGCTGTTGTTCCATCCCTGCCTCCAGAATCTGGCCCGCACCCTGGCCTACAACCGGCGCTGCCTGGCGGTGCTGCCGCTCGACCGCGGCGCGCAGGCGGAGCTGCAGGAGAGCTGCAACCAGCTGTCCGCAGCGCTGCAGTGCGTGCTCAGCCTCTGAAGGCATCCCAGCAGTCGCACCCGCCGGGCGGTCTCCCCCCCATTTTCCCGTCGGAGGAGGGCCCTCGGTGAGGGGAGGGGGGGCCCCCGCCCACAGGAGGGGACCCGAGCCAGCCCGCCAGCCAGCCGTCCTGTGCCTGCGACGACGGTGACGCGTCTAGACCCTCGTGCGCATCGCGTGTTGCGCGCGTGCAGGGTTTATTGTGCTGTACATTGAACTTTAAGGTTCGGGGATGCTTAAGGCATTTGCCGCTGGAGGTGTCGTGAGGTGGAGTACGGGCTGGTCGGCTCAGGCCGGGGGAGGGGGCCCTGAGGTCCAGTTGCGGGCAGTGCAGGCGGGTTACGGAGCAGGAGATCAGAGAACGCAGGTGTGCGGCCGTCTGCGTCGTACGCCTCCGAAAGCGTTTGAGCCGGCCTTGCTGTCGACCATCTCAACGGCTGGGAGTTCGGTGGAACGACGGACAGAGACGGAAGGCGGGATCGGAGAACAGATGTGAGGAGACGTATGGAGACGCTGCGTGACCGGAGTGGCCGGGGCTGGCTCCGCACTAGGCGTGCCTCGGAAACCGCCTAAACAAGCGCTTGGCATGCAGGAAAAGACGTAGCTAAGGGCGTGACGTGAAAGGCGCTCCTAGGTAAGAAAATGAGAGGACAGCGGATGAAGAGGATACGAGCAGACGGGTCGCATTGTAGTACGGTACGGTGACTCTCTCAGATGCAAGGTCTCAGCGATATCGCTCAGGGGTATGTGGAAGAGTGGCATACCATGATCAAACGGGTAATACGGACAAGCGGTGCCAAGTCGCTTCGTTAGCCACGACGTTCAAACGACCAACCAACCAATCCAAACTACCATCTAACCTTGACCCAGTTGTTGTAGTCGATGTAGCTGCGCGGCGCGGCGTAACTTATGACACTTGAAGCGCCCCATACTCTCGTCTCCTTGTCGAACTGGGGCTATATTCTTACGTGTTGAGCACCTTACCACGAAGAGCTATAGGTAAATTACATTATTATACATAATCAATTAGGAAAGTATTGCAAACGTGCCCATCGCCCCTGCAACATTTATTTCGCATCAAACGATTGATTGCACACGCGCGGCGCTGTAAGCTCGCGGCACAAGTGAAGCAATTCAGCAATGAAATCACTACTGCGTTTGGGATGTAATCGTGCTGGCTGTTTGCCTCGGCTTGGAGACAGCCCAGCAGGGCGTTCGGTTGATGTGGTTTCGACCCCGTCTCGAAGCAATAAGCTGGCGTGCTATGCAAGCGTCACATCACCGCGATTGCCATGCCGACGAGCCCCTGCGCATCGGGGAGGCCGGCGCCACGCCGTTGTATGCAACGCAGCGGCAAGTGAGTATCCCCACTGCGCGGCGGTCCCCCTGGATTCAGCCCAACAATTCACGTGTCAACCGTAACAGCGAAAAGTGTATGGTTCTTAGTAACGGTGTGTACCCCTTGACTGCTCTTGGGTTATTCACGACAGCGAACTGTCCTTGCCGTGTGGTGGTAGGGGTACGGCATCACCGGCGCTGTGGCGTTGCTGCCACAGCATCCGCGCACCAACCGGTCATGCTTTACCTCCAACTGTGGCTGCCGTCCATCCCTGGAATGTGGGGCTTGTCCCGCAGAGAACTTTTACGAGATCCTGGGGGTCTCGCAGTCGGCGTCGGAACGCGACATCAAGTCCGCCTACCGCAAGCTGGCGATGAAGCTACACCCGGACGTGAACAAGGCGGTAAGGAAAAGGCCGGCATCGTTATGCTGCCCAACGTCGCACATGTCTATTGTCTGTACCGCTGGCGCTCCCGGAGCTCCACAGCCGAAACCGACAGGCATTTCGTGTTTGACCCTCCCCTTCTTGCTCCTTGGAATGCATGACATCGCTTCCAACCCGCAGCCGGACGCGCAGCAGCGTTTCGTGGAGGTCAAGGTCGCCTACGAAACCCTGTCTGATGCCAAGCAACGCGCGGAGTACGATCGGCGCTTGCGCATGGTGAGCTAGCGCGTACGGCAAACGGCATCCCCTCGAAGCCTTACTCGCGGGTGATGGTCAGGTTCCACTTGAGGATGGGCGTTGGTGACATTGCGAGCGGTGAATGCCTGGGGCCCATGCTGGGCCCGACGGTTCGGTGCTGTCGCGTAGGAGCCAGACAGCGTCCCCCTGGATTATGCACCGTGACCATTGTTGGTACTGTCGATCCCCTTATGTCAAGTAAGACAGCGACCCCCGCCGTTGTAACTGGATTCGTGCGGCGGACAGGGCGGCTTCAATACCTACGGCGCCCGCACAGGCGCTGGTAGCAGCAGCAGCAGCAGTGGCTTTGGCGGCGCGCCGGGAAGTGGCGGTTGGGGATCGTACGGCACCGGCCCGAACTACACGCAGGAGCCCGTCCCCGGCTTGGTGGGTGGGAGGGTTTGTTTTGTTCCCTGGGACACCGTACAAACAGCAACGGCGGCCTGGCAGGGCCTGTGGGTCACATACCACTCCGCTTTGAACGTATGCCTGGTTGCCCTGTCCGGGGGACCGCGCTCCCTTTGTGGGGTCATCTTTATTCCTTCATCCCTACTTTCGCACGTATGGAGACAAGGTGATAAATACTCCTGACAATGCGCAGGCAGGAATAGTACAGGAGGTGCTTACGTTTCGTAGTGGTTATGGTTACTGGGGGATCCAGGTTCCTTTAAATGTGACAATGGGTGAGGGTCCCCCAGCGCAGTTGTGCCTTGCCTTGCCATCCCGTCGGCCCACAGGACGAGCTGGTCCGTGAGCTCGAGAAGGAGTTCACCGCTTGGGCGAATTCACGTGGCAAGGGCGGCAAGGGCAAAACTCTCATGGAGGAGCTGGAAGACTTGGGCGGGGTAGGTTGGAGGAGTTCAACGCCTGGCTGGATTTGCACGTCAAGGACGGCAGGGAGGAAGTGGAAACATCTAGGAGGGGTAGATGGGAACATGGGATGATTGGTCAGGTCAGACGCTCAGGCAGCCTACCATCCATTACCTGTAGGTTCGGTTGCGGTGCGTTAGTGGCACGCCAATGCATGCATGATGCACCGGCAGCGGCAGGTTGTGTGCCATTACTGGGTATTCAGCACTCGTGCTGGATGTATATTCGACAACCAAGAGAAACGTTTTCCCTGATCCTGAACTGTGCTTTGGCGGCAGGAACTCCTGGACTTCCTGGAGGAGTCTCTGGGGATAAAGGACGAGCAGCCAGCTGCAGGGCCGTCTGGATCTGCATCCAACACCTCACAGCAATGGAGCAATCGGTCGGCAGCTGAGCGCTTCGATGACATCTGGAAGCAGTACGGTGACGGTACGCCACCCGGCAGCACCGCCACGAGCGGAGCTAACAGTGGAAGCACTGGAAGCAGCAACGGGGCCGGTACCCGTGCTGGCACGAGCAGCAGCACAGCAAACAGTACGAGCGGTAGCCGGCCATCGTCTGCTAACGCCTCAACGTCATCAAGGTATGTGAAACAGCCGCAATCAGCGTTTGCTGCTACGTGGCATTACATTCCCCTGCTCGGTCGATTTGTTAGTAATACGAACATGACAGGATAACGTGTTCTGCACCCAATACGGCACGTATCTATCTGCAGTGGCTCGTGTTCATGTAACCAAACGTCCACATGTCCGTCCTGTCCCTCTTCAGCACTGGCGCGCGTCCGGATGCTGGACGCACGAAGGAGGACGACATCGAGGCGGAACTTCAGGCGCTGAAAAAGAAGCTTAACAAGATCTGACCGTAGCATTGATAAACGATCAGGAACATGTCCACCATGTAAACACCATCCGCCACCAAGTATTCTCGAGTAAACCACGGATGCCCGCACACTCATTATTATGTTTGTCACTCAGCCACATCTTCACGTACGACCGCGGACACAACCCGCTGCCACCTGCAAGACGTCTTCATTTAAGAATCAATTCAACGCTGCGGCCGGCGCCCCACGAGCTCCAGCATGTCTGCGGTGTCCGTCAGAAGCGTTTAGCCGTAGTTCAGACGGAACATGTCTGGGGGATAGCGATATAACAGAAGGGGAAACCTGTCAAAAATTGATATGGCTGGTGTGTTCACAGACAATCCATGTCACGATTTACCCCCGGCAGTCCAGCAACCCGGCAGCGCCAAGTTCCCCCTCATGTCGCCCTCCTAGTCCCTTCCCAAGGAGTTAACCACCGTCAGAACAATCCTGCACCCTCCTTACCGTTGGTGACTACAAAGCTGTTGGTCGGGGTGGGCATCAAATGGAATGTCTGGCTGAACTTCAGCGGGACGGTTTCCCCCTCCGGCTGCAGGGGAGGTCGAGGTTCCAAGGGTTCGGCGAAACCGGAAATATGTGTGTTCAAATTTTCAAACAATGCCAGCTAGCGAGACCACGCAAAGATGCCTCTTACCATGAGCTTGCCAGTCACAAAAATGAGGATTCCGCCCGAGATCGACGGCTGGATATCAACGGTGTCCCGCTGCACGGCCACTTTCTGAAAGGGCATCGTTGTGAGCTTTTGAATTATGTTTTGCTGTCCCTGGAATTTCGCCCCCTCAAACGTGAGCAGGCTTGAATCCTGATAAAGGCTTGCCAAGCCCGCCCGGTTGGTCGCGAACATGCCGTAAAAGTAGTCCAGGAAAGCCTGCGATGCATTCGCATAGGTCTCAAAGTCTGTTCAAGAAGGCGCCAACCTCGATGGCGGACGTTAACACAACATCGTCATCCCTCGTTATCTATGGAGATTTACTCTACAAGGAACAACTTACACGGCCGACGGCCTCTGGATCAGCCATTCTTGTAGGGGCAGCGGGAGAGAGCACCGATCACTGACAAGGTAACCCGCTGCCGCGTCCACCAGGCTGTGAGATGTAGAAGCCTTTCAAATGTGACCGTGGCACACGCCATGTACATTGTACTTGTTATAGCATACTGAAGCAGCTGGAAAACTCGTTGTCGTAATTCGTACAAACAGTCTCCAGCCCTTTACCAAGTCCGAGCGCAAACCTGACTTTCACGACTCATTGTAGCAAGCATTCGAATTTCGAATGGGAAAATGTTTAGGACGTGAGAATGCAATCAAAATGGCTTTCAAAACGATGCTGTCTGCACAGCAACGATTTGTGACAATTGCAAAATGTTGTGTGCAGTTATGTTACAATCACGTCGTCAAAATTCTTAGGCACCACCCAGCCCGCGTGTCCGGTGGCGTAGAGTACTGCACCAGTCGAGAACTGGTTGCGGCTGGTGCAACAAAGCAGGTTTCCCATCAAGGTGCAAGGCGGCATTAAAGACAGTGCAGTGGCCAGAGAATTACACGACGTTCCGGGGACGGAGTGGGCAAGAGGGGCTGGATTGTGTTACGGACATTGTGGTCACAACAGTCGAATACCGGACGTGCGAAATAGGATTGAGCCCGCCTCTTTCACGCACACCCATCTGATCTAACCGTTGACAATTCTACCGAACGTCCAGACTGCGACTGGACTGGTCCAGCTTGCGGGTTGCGACAGTGCACTACACCGAACCATGGGGCGGCGAATCCACCTTCCACTTAATCCCTGCTCAGACCTCCCGGATCTGCCCAATCGAGCCCAGTACACTACCCTTTCAGTGTCAAGCCAAATTTTTCTAAAATTTCAGGGCAACTGCTAGGGCCAGACCTGGCTTGCGTTACAAGACACACCCGGGCACTCAGTCCCGTGTCAGTCGGCTCCTTACGAAGGTGTCCATCCCTCCACGCAGTCACTCGGGCCGTGGTGCACACATGAGACCGGAACCCATGATCAGGTATCACAGGTCAGGGTGTCGCCAACCCAGCTGCATCAGTAAAGTCGAACCACCATTCACTGCGCAAATTTGTTTAGTGCACACCGCACACAGTTATTGTTAACCAGGGGTGCGCGTGCGCGTGTGTGCGAAGGTAAGCCTGTACCACGTGCCGCCTCGTCTTCATCAGCAGCCTGAACCTTAACATGGATTCCGGACTGCACAAGAAACAGCCGACGGCCGGAGGGCGCGCGAACGCGCCTCCGTTCCCACACCGACGTCCCTTCTTCCAAACCCGCTCTCAGTGAAGTCAGGTTGCGGACCATACTCGGCAGTTCTAGCACGCAAGGACAGAAACAGCTCAGTGTCCCCATGACACTGGCTTTGTTGAGGCGGGCGGTTGAGGACCACAGCATCTTGTACCACCCTCAAGCCCGTCCATGAAGTACCAGTTTCAGTATGTGTACGGTGTCGTACGATATGGTCCGGATATCGTCTCGTCAGGCAAGGCACATCCGTTGCCCTCGCGTCACGCTCCGCAGTCCTCATCGCCGCCTACCAACCGGCTTTCTAAAATCATTCCAAACCATTCCAAACCAGAACCACAAACATTAAAGGCGAGGCCATCAGGATTAGCAAGCATGTGGGTCAGACGGACATGAGGGCGTTCACGCCCATAAACAATACACCTGCGACATAGTGGTCCTATAACAGTTCTCTTTCACACGGGCGACTGACGAGGACGACAAAAGAAAAACACTGCGCATTCTAAACACTTTGCCGAAAACGACATTAAACTCTGCTCGTGAATCGTGGTGTCTTATATGCATTTGCGTCAATCCACACGGCTACTAGCCAAACCATCGGCGTGTTCGAGGCGGCGCGCTTCCGTGCGACACCGCCCTTCCGCGGTCCGCAAACCGCGGAAGCGGGGGCAACTTTTTGACACGGCATCACGGCCCGCCAGCAGCGCTCTCTCCCCCATGCACACCATCGCAGACCTGTGCTATCAACACCCGCGTATCGGAGCAGTTTCGTGTCAACGCATTGCGACTGTTTTTTTGGCTCAGGGAGCGATGAAGGCTTTCGGCCCGAATCTAACATGCCTTCTCCTGCCGCGCACTGCCCTCACACCCTACACTACCGTGCGACACGTAGTACGACACGTATCGATCGTACACCCGCCCCCGCCGACCGCGTCCTGACCACCAAGGTGCGCTACCTGATATTGAACAACTCGTGCTTGTGGCCGTGCAGCCGTGCACTGAGGCGAACCTCGAGCTCTCTGAATGCAGCAAACGGATCCAACGACTGGGGCAAAACCGCGTAGTGGCCGCGTGACCACCCCGCCAACCACTTCGGCATGTGCAAGTCACTAAATGTCAAACGGCCGCTCCGCGGCCGACTCGCTCTACACCTACAGTCCTCCGCTGTCGCTGCTGACGCGTCAACGCCCGCAGCAGATCCAGCGCCGCGCCCAGGAGGGAAAAACGGCGGTCCATCAGTCTTCCGCGGACGGGCACTACTTGCGGGAACCCCAGCACCCGAGAGTTGGAACCGTCCGATATCGTGCAAAAGTGGGTCCGTTGTGCTTCCCGCTTTGTCGCGTCGGCCCTAAACCTTCGTCGTGGTACATTGGCAGCGACACTACTAGCATCAGCTGTCGTTGCTGCTGCGCCGCCGCCCCACCCTCCCCTGGCCTCCCAACGTCTGGCGTCACTCCGTGCGCCAGCTTGGGCGCAATGACCGGCGATGCTGCTCATCCGCTGCACCCGCACGGGTCATGGGCCGCTGGCTGCGCAAGCCATCGGCCGTCAAGTCAAGTCTAACATCCCTCAACGCCATCACGGCGAGTAATGCCGCACACACCTGCCCCCGCGTCGTCCTCGCAAAGGGCCCATGAACACCACCGTATACCGTAACCGGCCGCAAAAACGCTCCGCACGCCAACACTGCCCTGCTGTACAATCCTTTCCACGTGCGGAGGAAGACGCGGTCCCCTAGGGCGCGCGTGCTGGCACATCAGCCCCAGCCCGAGTCAGTCAGTTCCAATTTCTTGAATGACATTCCTCAACCAGCTTTGCGAGCTCCAGCTCCACACTTTTGGCCTCCGGTCTGTTTCGAGTTGTCCGGCTTTAAATTATCCGGCTGAGGCCTGCGCTGCTGCGGCTGCGAGCCTTTGCCACCGCAACGCACCAACCCTCCGCGGCACCAGACCATGTTCCCCGCACGGCTGCGCCCGCCTGCGCTCGTACCGTCGCCTCGCCTACCAATGGCTGTCGTGCTGTCCGCTATCCCTGGGCTGCGTAGAGCGCCCCGGGGAGCGCCGGGGCGCTCCGCGCAGCCCTGGGCACCCAACAGCAGCCTCCCTCCCGCGCATCGGACCCAGCCCGCGGGTCCACGCGCTCGTCGGCGCTATCGGGGGAGGTCCTCCACCAGCACGCGGACCGCTTCCCGCGCGTGGTAAATCACCCGCAGCCCGGGCGTCATGCCCACATCCATGCACACCGCCGCGAGATGCATGCACACCAGCTTGGCCTTCTGGTCCTGCCGTACATCCGGGTGTTCCAGAAAGACCTCGAAGCTCTTCGTGGAACGCTTCAAGAATTCTGAGAACCGCAACGTGGTGCGCGCGTACCCCACGAGCTCGCTGACCTGCTCGTGACCGAACCCGGCCAGCGGCTGTGCGGCGGCGGCGGCGCCGCCCGCCGCTTGGCTGCCGCCGGCTGGCAGTGCCGCGGCGTGAAGGGACGACGTGCTCGAGTCCTCTGGGGACGGCTGCTGGCCCCCAGCCAGAGGGCCTGCCGATGCGGCAGCGCCTGCACGTGTGCACGTGCGCGGGGGAGCGTACGGCAGTCCCCGTACGGCAGTACAGGCGCCGTCATCACAGATCAACGGCCGTGAATACCGCATGGTTCAGGTCCCCGTGGGCCACTGGTCCGCGCGGTCCCCTCATTCACAGCCCCGAACGATTGCCTTCACCCTCTTGGGAGGGACACAACATCGCCCCATGATGTGTGGCGGGCGAGCCGCATGCCGCCCACAGGTCCACAGGTGGAAGGACGCATCGCTGTGCCGCCGGGGCCTATGGACATGCGGCATGCAGCTGTGGTGTACAGTTCCGCCCTCCGCGGCAGCCGCTTCCGCGGAACCATGCCGACAGCGGCTCAAGAACAGGGAGGCGAAGCAAGGCCGCGGGGAATAACTCCGGATGGTTCGGGTGATTGTAAGCAGCACCAGACCACACACGCCAGACTCTCAAATGTTGCAGAGAGGGACCTAAGGACGCCCCCGCACAGACCCGGTGAGTGCATGGAACTGCCAACCCACGACACACCTGCCCCGTTCGCCGATTGCTGCCGGTGGTGCTCGCGCAACGCGGCCTGCGCTTTCTCGGCGCAGGCCCTGAAATTGCCGGCCAACAGCGACGCCTGGCGCAGCAAGCAGACCGCACACAGCCGCTCCGCCAGCAGCCGCAGCGCCTCCTTTCCGATGGCGTTGGTCCGAATCAAGTCCGAGAAGGTGACCGTGTGCTCCAACAGATCCGCGGTCTGGCGGTACAGATCCGCGGCGCGGCTGCTGCGGGGGGTCGAGCGAAGCCGCTTGGCGAACGAGCTGGCGACCAAGGGCGTGCTCTCTTCCACGTTGCCGGCACTGTATCGCGTTGCTGGCATTGTATGCTCATACTTGCTAAGGCCATGCCATCCTTCCCGCAGCAACAACATTCCTGCTCTGCTGCGGTGCGATTGTTGTGCGAACCCCAAACCCCCGACGAGTAAGGGGGACCAAGGCTCCCCTCTCTTCGGAAACGGCGTGACGCTGCCCCCTGGCCAGGAAGCTTGCAACTCCCGCAGTGACAGTTTCAGACCATGCAGTCCCCTTGGGGCGCGTTTTCATGAAGTTTCGCGACTTTGCGGGGGAAAGACATCGACAACCCACATCGCGCAGCAGACGGGCCTGCCGTTCCGGCGAGTCCGTACGATGCCGTACCTGTTGCCGCGGTAATCGCGCCGCGGTTGTTGCAACATCGCGTCAGCCGCCTCTATGAACATCAGCGCTGCCAGGACGTATTTGCCCAGCGACGGGACCGACCAAACCCGGTTGTCGTCGTGAAACATTCGGTCACCGTCACGCTTCAACTGTCGGGCTGCGTTCACGTAGTAGTCGGGATTCGCGCTGCTTCGACGTTCTCGTTCAAGCCGTAAGTCGAAGGGCCCTACGCTCTGGAAGCAAAGCGCCGTACCGCACAGATGCGGCAGCTCAAGGAAAGAGACCGGCAGCACGGGAAAGTCCCGCTGCGCGGTTTGGGTCTCGACCGAGACGCCCGAGGGGGTAGGCGGCGCCGGCGGCGGCGCCGCAGCCGTGACCTTGCCAGCGGCGCTCGCCGCCACGGGCGCCAAAGACGCCTGCTGCCGCCCGCTTGTGGACGGCACATCGCCGCGCACCGCGAGTGTCAACCCAGGTCGAGATGGCGAACACGACCCCCGACCCGAGGACCGCGCGGACTCGGGCCCCCGAGCTGTTGATGGCGCCGGCATCTCTTTCGGCTGTGCTGACGTCGTCCTGGGCACTGCTGCGGACGAGGGCGCTACAGGCGAGGCGGCCTTGCCCGTGGCGCTTGGCCGCTGCCGTTGCGATTGCAGCGCGCCCGACTGCTGTTGCGGCTGCTGCTGCGGCTGCTGCACCGTGGTCGCTAAGGAAGACTGGACGGCAGCGCAGCAGGCGCGCAGCTGCGCGGCTGTAGCCACACACGCAGCTGCGGCCGCGGCCGTGCCGGCGGGGCGCGCGCTTGCGTCGCCGGCGTCATCAGGGGAGAGCGGAAGGTAGGCTTGGCTGTTCGTCGCCTGGTCCGAGTTGCTCTCGCCGCTCCCTGTCGCGGTAATTGCTGCACGTTCCGGTAATGATTCAACCTTCGATATAGAGGTATTGACCACATGGATTGGGTCAGATCTCCCTGGCCCAACAAGGCCCTCGGACCGCTGCGACCCCGCGCCTGTGTCCCCAGCCAGCGTGGCGCCCGACTGCTGACACCGGTCGTCAGCACAAGTCTGTGGCCTGGAACGTTTCGCGGGACGCTCCTCGTAACTCGTTATGGGCGGAGCCTGCGTTCACGTCGACCAGAAGCTAGGACGATGCTACAGCGAAAGGTTTAGGCAACCGGGACCTCGCCCGTGAAAATGACAGCAGCGATTTGACCTCACCGTAAAATCCCAGGGAGGAAGCTCGGAGCCGGGCGCGAATCCTTCTCCTTCCCGGAGCCGCGCGACTGCAGCACGACAGCAGGAAAGACTTTGCTGGCCAACCACCGAGTTTCGTTTCCCATACCAGCAACTGTCATACCTATTGCATCGGCAGTTGCACTTGGGGGCACATAACCTTGTAGCGAAGCCTGCCTGAGCCTCGCCAAGTGAAGCGCGGAGCCTGCGTCACGGGCCCAGTCCGGTGCGTTGCCATCGACCCCAAACGTAAGTCCGATGCTTCACAAGCCTCACCTGTTTTGGTGTCTTTGCTGTCCTGAGATGCCGAGCTAACAAGGCCTGCACGGTTCCGCACCTAGTCAGCGACGAAGCTTGAGAGGTTGCTCGCATAACACGTTCAAGCGTCGCAGACCTGGAACTCGCACCGCATGCGTAGACACAAGCTTGTTGCCAAACTTGATTTTTATTCGCCGCACCGGAGCCCTGGGCACCGGTTCGTCAGCCATTCCGCCGAGGCCTCTATCTCGACGTTTGGTGCTACCGGCAAGTTGATGTTAATGGAAAGAAATAGAGTTACATGAATGGAATGCTTGTAAGTGAAGGATACTGTGAGATGCAAAAGGAAATGGGTTATGGGGAGGCGGACAATGCAGAAACCGTATATTTAGGGGCAATACGGTGATACTAAACCCAAGCGACAATACAAACATATCGTTTGATTTCCCTAAAGCAATGACACACTTTTGCACATTGTGTCAATGTTGACAGTTGCCCAGGGAAGTACGTCTTCTTCTTGAGGGGTAGCGCAGTCTCCTTGCATCCCTCAGATCTCAATTCGTCTGACATTTGTATTTTCTAACGGCTAAGATATGAAAACAGCTGGGGGCGCCATGTTGGCGCCGCTGGCGCTTTTGGTTGCGACGTTCGGAATCGTTACCCAAGCGCTGGAGTTTGAAATGCAGTCGCAGCTCAAATGCGTTTACGAGGAGATCAACAACAATGTGATCGTAGTTGGGGACTACAAGTCCCTCAGCAAGGAGCCTAACCAGCCGAGCCCCCTGGTCTCAGTCAAGGTCAGCGACTGGATCAATTTCAGGGATGCGGTTGCACAATCAGACGATGTCCTTACTGCTCCGGTCATTCCGTTGGTGTCCTGACACGTCGTCCTCCGTTGATCACTTCGCTCAATTCACAAGGTTGAGGACCCCCATGGAAGCGTGCTGCATGAGGCCAACGGCAATACGGAAGGCCAGTTTGCGTTTACTAGCAAGATGGCTGGAGAGTACAAGGCATGCTTCTCGGTTCCAGGTGCGCACGCGCTGTTGTGGAAGACACGCGGACGCTCACCTGGCGAAACCCTTGGGGGCAGACCCAAAGGCGAACCCTACGGCATCCGTGCATTGGTGCTTCAACTGGGTCGTATCTCGCCTCATTCAAAGTCGCCGTCTTTCGGGCGACGAGAGCGTCCTTTGTGCTGTGGTGTACGACAGTGTTTTGTCACTGGAAGCCTCGGCACCGTCCCATCGCCGCCGAGACTTTGCACCCTCCACCCTATCTTCCCGCTACCCAGACATCCAGACGGCATATCAGACGAAACTGAAGCTAGACTGGCGCACGGGTGTTGCCGCGACGGACTGGAACGCGATCGCGAAGAAGGAGCACCTGGACCAGCTCACCGTGGAGCTGAGGAAACTGGAGGTGAGGGGGCCACCACCGTGCCGCCGCATCCGCCTCCTGCTTTTCGCTGTGACACCCATGACTCAGGGCTGGTTGATTGCTGATCGGTGTGTTTCGTCACTTGGTTGCCGACCAATGGACTTCCGAAGACTTGAGTATGCCTCAAGCACGGCAACGGCGGGAGCATGCTAATTACCTTCATGTACTCACATCTGAATAGTCCGGATGGTGACGGGGCATGTCAGCTGCGTAGGTGGATAAAGTTCGTCTATCACACAGCGTGTGTGCACTCTTGCACCATGTGCAGGACAACATCCGTGAAGTGTACAATGAGATGCTGATGCTGCAGCAGCGCGAACAGGAGATGCGCAACATCAGCGGTGAGTGGTATCCTCATGCGGCGCCGGGCTCATTATCGGGTGTCGTTTCACGTAGCCGTTCCCGCCTTCGCGGACCGGGAAGCTCCCGGCTTCCTAGACCTTGGTCACGGAGGAACAATGTGGAGGAGCCTCGGCGGTCCGAAGGTGGATTCTTTAGGGAACGATCAAAAGCCACGGGTCTGAAATCATACAGCCGCACCACCCCGGGAAGCACTTGCACACTGTGTGCGGCACCGCCAAGGGCCCCGGCTTCATGATGTTCTACAGAAGTTCGTCCTCCTGACCGCCGAGGCTGTAGTGCTTCCCAGGACTGCGGCGTGATGGTGTCCCGTCTTGAGGGTTTCAGGCTGACTGGCCGGCGCGCGTGCTCGCGGGCCCTTGATGACCTGACGCTGTGGTGCGCAATATTGGCTGCCTGGCTCACACCTGCTGACGGCTGCCTTGTGTTCTGGCCCCCTTGAACGCCCCTGCTGGTCTTTCCTTCAGAGGACACCAACACCCGGGTCGCCTGGTTCAGCATCGCGTCACTGGGGGTGTGCGTCGCGTCAGCGCTGGTGCAGCTCTGGTACCTGCGCCGCTTCTTCAAGCGGAAGAAGCTGCTGTAGGCGTTGGCGACCGCTTCAGCTGATGGGTACTGGCGGGACGGGGTCGCCGTGGCAGTGCCAGGATGCATCTCGGTGCGCGGGGCTGCATGATGGGGCGTCAAGTACAACCTCTATGTCGCATTCGTGTGGCCGAATGCGGCCTGGACCGGCGGTTTCTTGGGAAGTCATCCTGTCCATGACGGCATGTATTGAAGCCGGCGATCTGATCTTACGCGGGTTGGGGTTGGTGACGCAGTCGCAGGTAAGGGTGGCAACGGCGCATGTGGGCACGCCAGACAGGGCCTATCGTGCTTGACTTGAGCGCGTGCGGCTTGGGTAGCGTCTGTGACTGCACGCCCTGAGTGCGGGTGGGCAACCTCGACCCTTGCGCGGGATGTTCGGGAAACGCAGGCTGTTGCTGAACCGGACCATCGCGACAGCATGTTTGGCAGTCGGTCACACATAAATGAAGCCGTGCAGTTTTTATCCTTGAGAAAACTGGACCTGGCCATTGGCGCGGAGGTTCGAGCATGTGGGCTGCGTGGGTGAAGGATTCATCGGGCCAGTCGTGATCTTGCGCTTCTTGAGTGGGTAATTGGAAGACACACAATTGCGTGAGGGGATGGGGGTTGCCGGAAGTCATATGCAGTCAATCGGCGCGCATACCTGCTGTCGTCTGTCTGGGATGGGGTGGCAGCCGGCAGAACATGCCATGCCTGCTCATTTGTGTGTGGTTTTGTAAGACGCCTCACGGAGCGCCGCAACGGGATCGTCCATCCGTAAACGGCTAGCTTACGATGACTGACTAATGACCATACACATTCACAGCTGATGTCACGCACGCTGGCAACACAAATTACAGAATTCGTGGGTGGTGTGGTCCTGCAGAAGGGCTCTCTGCGTGCGGCAACGCAACAACCAGCTCCCGCCGTCCAAATGGCTTTCGGCAGTGTTGCAAGTTTTCTGGGCCGGCCCCGCTCTCCCGCCCGTGCCACGCGCCCTCCCTGGGTCCTTCTCCAGGGTGAAGCTGTTGCGCCGAGCAGGTGCGGTGATCGGCGCGTGATCCGGTGAACCCCTTCCCCTCCTCCCGCGTGACCCTGCCGGCCATGCGGCATCTCCATCGACGCATCCAGCCTGCTCCTTCCAACACAAAGCCCAGTCCCCGGAGCAGCCGGGGGCACAGGAGACACAGGACGCAGCCAATCCTGTCCACTGGCCGTTCGTCAACGTGTCGGCGGCGCGACCGGGTTCGTTCGGTCGATTAAAACCTCGCGACCGGGTTCGTTCGGTCGATTAAAACCTCACTGACCCCATTGAACCCCACGGATCGACGACCCATGGGTCCGATCAGCTCCCTGGCACGGGCATTGTGTAGTTGAGCGCCAACCGCCCGCCGTCGACGTACAACACCTGGCCCGACATGTAGGATGCGGCCTCGCTGGCCAGGAACGCCACCACCTCGCCGATCTCGTCCGGCTCGCCGATGCGGCCCATGGGCGTGCGGGACAGGATGCGGTTGCGGGCAGCCTCGTCGGTCGCCACCGAGGCAAGCACGTCGGTGGCGATACTGCGGGGGAAGGCAACCGCACATGTGCGGGCAAAAATCAGGTGCGGGCAGCGTCCGTGCTGGCTCAGCAACTCCGTACCAACCGCATGAACACTTAAGTAATGGGATGCTGTACAACAGAAAGCGACGGCTAAAATCCGCAGTTGTTTTTATGATCGATGTAACAGAGGACCCCGCGGGTCATCCATCGCAGTCGTTGATGCGATGACAGACCACGTTCCCCTACGAGCCCCGCGGTAAGGTCCCCCCGGCGACCCCGGAGGTGTTCCCTGCCGCCCCTAACCCAGCTGAGACGGAAACGTGAAACGGGGTGTAATCATGTATGGCATTAATGGAAATTCACCGTCACCGCGGACCCAGTGGACCCCACCAAGCGATCATCGGTGCCTACCATAGCCGGAGCCGCCCGTCCTCCTACGGCCAACCTTCTCCTCGAAGCCACGTCCTACCTGCCGGGCCCGACGCTGTTGACCCGAATCCCATGAGGTGCCAGCGCCAGCGCCATGCAGCGCGTCAGTCCGTTGACGCCGCCCTTGCTGGCGTTGTACCCGGCGATGGTCGGAATGGCCTGGATGGGCGAGGGCGGGGAGGTCAAGACGGGCGTGGCCGCCTGGAATGCTGGAAACCCCGCATCTCCTTGAGCTAGCTACATGATGGGACTCCGAAACCCGAGCGAGACCCTCCTAACCCTGGGTGCCCCTTTGGCGCCCTTTTGCAGTGATGTGCAGTATCATGACACAACACACGAGGCTATGCACGGCCATTGGCCTCGAATGCTTCATTGTCCGGGGGAACACGCACGGCACAGGCAAGGAGTGACCGTCCACAGCCACGAGCCCGGGGCGCCAGCGGCTCCGCGCCACCCTGTGTGCCCGCACCGCAGCAAAATGAGCATCGTGCACCCCGTACAGGCGTCAAGAGTCTTTCCCCCGGGGGGGGGTTCAACCTGGTTCGCGTTTGCGACCTGCCTGACCCCCCTCAGCTGGGGCAGCTCCGGGCCCCGGCCTGCGCGTACTCTCACCATGACTGCGTTGACAGAGGACATGGTCACGATGGCGCCCCCGCTCCAGGAAGGGTCCGACTGCCGCTGGGCCACCATCTGCCGAGCGGCGGCCTGCACATGTCCCACGGCGTGTCACGGTGTGTAAGAACGCCATGTGGAGGTTAACGATAACACTTTCCGATCAACCCAAATGTACCCAAACCAGCCTCCCAAGCACTCTGGCAGATTGGCTTCGTTTAGTTGGCATTCGGCTTCGGTAAGGCACGCGAGCACGTCGAGCGTACGGCATCCAGCGGCATCACTGTCACCGTCACAGTCAACGGATGAGCCAGACCCGCGCACCAGTCAGGCCTGTACGGCAGCCGGAGGGCCCACCTGGCAGGACAGGAAGACCCCTTTGAGGTTGACGTCCACGACGTCATCGAAGTCCTGTCGGAGCGCAGGTACGGTAACCGACAGGTGAGGGCCCCACATGCAACAATTCACGGCGGTGAGGGACATTGGGCGTCAGCGACTTGTCAATTCAAAGTACCATCGTCCGCGGCGATTGGCAACGCGTAGGTACCCACACCCGGCACTCGGGCCTGACTGCAAGCCAGAGCAACCACACACTGGCGTGGACTCGCGCTGCAGCTCCTCCCCTGCGGCGCAAACACGGGCCGCGCCGTGGCAGAGCGACCCGCCCTCTTGGCCCTAGCCGACTGTGACCCCCTGTCCAGTTCAGCCGTCGTAGCGTCGTTGCATGTCCCTTGCGCACATCGCCCCAGAGCTCGCCTCCAGCTTGATGCCCTGCCTCGTGCACTCCCATCGGCAATGTGCGGCCCCTAGCAGCAACATCCCCGCCTCCCGCCCCGAGCCCCCGATGATTGCCGTACGGCCTCGGCCGCACGTGCCGTACCATTACATCTCCTGGCTCTGACGCTGCGCTCCTGTCAGGCGCGAACCACCCACCTGCTCCGTCATTTCCAGGAAGGACGCCGCCTTGACGATCCCCGCGTTGGCCACCTGCAGGGGGTTCCCGCGTCCCGGGGTGCGGCGTCCCGGGGTGCGGCGTCGCGATCGCGAGGCGGGCCTGCTGCTTGAGCCCATGGCCACGGTGGCACACAAGAGTTACCGTACCTTGCCATGAGCTGCACACCGGCCTTGAGCCTCTTGCAAGCCTGGCCTCGGGCGCAGCGCCACTGAAGCGCTCACAACAAGCGGCGGTGCAATCGCGCGCGAGCCACCGGGGGCCGCAGCTCGGTGCCGTGGCGGTGCATTGCGGTGCAAGACCCGCGCCGCGCCGCAAACCAACCATTTGGGCCACAAGACGAACACCTGTTATTCTCGGCCCGTTATCGGCCGGCCGTAGCGACCCACCATGATGTCCAGCTTCCCCCACTGCGCCACTGCCGCCGCCACCGCCGCTTCACAGTCCACCTGCGGAGGGGATGGCCGGCAAGGCCGGGGCATGCCGGGGCCTGGATGGATTGAGGTACCGCGCACCGCGGCCGCGGCCGTGAGACATGGGTGCTATCTCGGTTCCGATTGATAATCCCAGGCCGTGTGTACGATGCCACACACAATGGTGGCATCGGTGTCCTGACATCGGTCCTAAGACTCGCACATGACAGTGTACTGGCGGTTGTGGTGGGCATGTAAGCAGCGACGAGTATGTACGGTATGTACGGTACTCGCCTTCAGCCGTACATCACATTTGACCGCATGGGCCGCGTGTCCCGCTGCCATCAGCTCCTGGGCGGTGCGCTGCGCCGTCGACAGATCCACGTCGGCGAGGACAACCTGCAGAAGACGTACATCCGAAATGGTGTACATCGGACACCGTACACGGGCGGTTGCGGACGGAGCCTGGAAAATTACAACGTTAATGTCTTTGGGACAGTCAGAGGAGATTGGTGGAAGGCAAGCCCCTACTGGCAATGGGTTAAAGTAAGTAGGCAGGAAGTAATGGGTGAGGAGTCCAACGGGCGAGCGGGGGCTTGACGAGATAGTTGAAGAGGCCAAGAACAGCTTGGGAGGCCGTGCGGGTACACTTCACTAAAAGATACGGAAGGCACAGCGTGCGTTAAGCCGGGCAACATGTTAAAAACATCATTTCCTGGGCCCGTTCGCGGCCGAAGAAAACCACGAAATCGATGCGACATGAACGTTTCCTTCATATTGTACAAAGACAACTTCAGGCATGCGAGCCCGAATCAGCAGGCCCTGTCTTTGAGAAGTCGATGCATTCCGTGCAACACCCCGACCGTTGCCTTCGGACCTCGCCGAACGCGAGCATTTAAGTCTCTGAGAGTACCTTACGAACACATACCATCACATTGAGTTTCATACAGCAACCGTAATAATTATACACCTAGCATCGTACCTTGGCGCCCTCTTTACACAGACTTCTCGCGCATCCATAGCCGATACCTTTAGCTCCGCCGGTCACAACTGCCACCTTTCCAAGCAGTCTTTGTGGAGCAGCAGCTAACATTGTTGCCATTCGTTCAAAGTCTGATGCCGAACCAAGGACAGAACGCGCGCCAGAAAATGATGGGATGTGCAGTCTAATATCACACAGTTGTGTACACTTCAACTCATTGCAAAATTTACCTGTATTGACTACTGTAAAACAGGACATCCGTCAAGCCCTAGCTTACGGGAACTGTACGGAAAACGCTCGCACCGCTGACCTGGCATCGCCGCGGGACTGGTGTGGCATACGCTCATGTGTGAATCGTCATAAACTCACATTGCTGATCAGTAAGTGTGGAAATCTCGCGACGATCGCAAGTAGCCGGGACCGTGCGAGCAGAAAAATTGTGGTCTGCATAGCGGCGAGAGTGGCATACGAAACTATTATAAATCACGCTGACATTCAATATACAATTAATAGTAACTGGCAAACTGATGGCTCTCCTGCCAGCTCCGGCTTTCAGCCCGGCCCCAGCCAAGAGGCTCGGCCCCCAGAAGCGCCCCTTCAGTGCCCGCCCGCCGCGCTCCTCCCTCCCCATCATCACCTGCCGCTCCACCGCATCCTCCTCCACCCCAGCCGAACCTCCCACTCATGCCTCTGCCCCGAAACCCCCAACTCGCCGCGACCTCCTCAGCGCAGCGCTCAGCTCCTCCGCAGCCCTCGCCCTCGCCGCCATCCCCAGTCCTCCCCCCGCCGCCTCCAAGCCCAGCGCCGTCGACCCCGGCGACTGGTCCTCCCCTGGACTGGGTGCGCCTGTGGACCCCAACCAGCCCCGCTTCGTCAAACTGCCCAGCGGCGTGCGCTTCCAGGAGCTGAACATCGGCACAGGGCCCACAGCGGGGCCGGGGGACACGGTCTTGTTCGACTATGTGCTGCGGCGCAGTAACGGCTACTTCATCTATGGCACGGTGGAGGGCGTGTCATTCCAGCCGAGGGACGTGCCGGTGGCGCCCGTGAACGCCAAGTTAGGCGGCGGGGACCTCATTCCGGTGGGTGGGTTTGGTGGGTGGGTGGGTGGCGGTTCGGCGGGGGAGGCCCTGTTAACCCGTGAGGGGTTGAGCACGCCTGCTTTGGGGGGGGAAGGCGCTGGGCGCTCGGGTCCTTCTGGTTTGCGACACCGGCAACGTCTTACCGCTGTAGGCTTAAACACTGAAACACACATGTACGACATGCTCCGCTGCTCCACCCGGGAAACCATCTTGCGGGGTCCCAGCTGTACGAGGCCAGGATGTGCCAGGATGATGTGTCGTACACAGCACACGCTAGAATGGTGCGTATTTCTTGCACTGCTTTGATGCCGGACACCGCTACGGCCTGCTCCACCCGCAGTCAGTGACGTTTTATCGTTGCCTCCCAAGCAATTCGCTGTGCCCTACCTCTCCCACAGGGCCTGGAGGAGGTGCTCACGGGTATGGCCCCGGGCTCAAAGCGACGCGCCCTGATCCCCCCGGAGCTGGGCTACGTAGGCGGTGAAGAGGCGCCACAGCCACCCACGTTTGCCACCCGGCGCCAACTGGAGACCCATCGCAGGTAAGCAGGCCAATGACCCTTGTCGTACATCAATGAAATCAAGAATCCTCGGATATATCAGGAATCGGTACCTGGTCCGCAATCAGCTGTGCCCATCCTGGTCTTGCCATGGGTTGCTCTCTGGCAACACGCGGCCCTGGATTCGGGTTTAACTTGGGTTTCGGTGAAGTCGTGCCATGTACTGGCGTGTCGCACGGCGCTGTGGCTGGGATGGAACTAGGACTGTACGGATCTCCTGGACGTGTTCCCTGTACGTGTCTCCCAGGGGTCCCGGCCACACCTTGCAACACATCTGGCCTCAGCACGTGTCAACTGTGTCGCACCACACCCCACCGCACCGCAGGGAACCACTGCTGTTCGAGGTGCAGATGCTGCGCGTTGGAGGCCGCAAGTAGGGGCCGGGAGAGGGGCAGAGGGCAGATCCCAGCTGTGTGCCCGCATCAGTTGCATTGTGGAGATGGGCTGGAGGCGAAAGCCCTAGGCGAAAACTGGTTTCCATTTGCGGGGGATAAGCTGCGGCCAACTTTTTATTGGCTTGGCATGACCCTGCATGACCGTGGTAATGGTGTCAGGAATTTGAAAAGAGGTGTGTTTCTGCAGCACAGAAAGGCGGACGTGTGAGCGTGTGTGAGGTGGTTGTTTCATATGATGAGGCAGGATCATAGGAGAAGTGCTGCAGACACTGGTGGAGTCCACCCATTTCTGGCTTTGTCTATCAGGCAAATGAGCTTGATGTCCCGCTGCTGCAGCCCCCGAACACATTTGGACAGTTATGATGTAACAGTGGTTGGACACCAGGCGGTACGTACTGTCTTCCCGGCTGTTATATGTATGGCAAGTTGGCAGCACGAGCCAGGTTCGACAATGTGCCCATGCTCCCTGACAGCGGACAAGCAGGGCTGAGTGAGGGTCCCTCACAGACCAGGACTACAATGGATCTGACAACATTTCAGGGCTTAACCCAGCTCTCTTGAGTGTTCGTCCAACTAACATACAATGCATTTTAACATCTTTCCTGCAATGCAATCATCATGGCCGCCCGTGTTGCTGGTACACCCTCCGGTACCCCAGCAAAGCAAACCTTCGCAAACAACAGCACCACTCAGACCACACCACGAAGGCACTGGGCGGCGGGACTGTACGTACCGAACCATCACAGCTCTATTCGGCCATGACACACTCAACCTGACGTTTAAATGCATGTCACCCCCTACATGTGTTGCCCTTGCCAAGAAGTCCTGCAATGGAACACGCACGCTGCACCTACATGATACAGTTCATTCACATCAGGACTCTACGGATCCTGGTGTAATGAGACAAACTGACACCACCGCGGTGACTCCAACACATCCGACAAACAGGCGATGAGCAGCGCCTGGAACAGTGTGTGTGCTCACACGCTTCACTTGCTGTACCTTTACATCTGTACTCCCATTCATCTAGCATGTCACCATCCCCATTATCGCCTGTGATGTATGGCCGTAGGTCGTGCAGTGTGTACTTGTGGGCTTCATAGTCGGAAGCGCCCCCTTGGGTATGAGGGTCCTCTGCCAGGCGACCGTGAAGTAGGTACGGTGAGTCAGTCGGCTATGTCTCACGGTCCGCTTTTGCTTACTCGGTCAGCATCCAATCGCTTTCGTGTTTGGTCAATAATGCGGGTCACTCTGTCCTGCGTCTCGAACAGAGCTTGGGTAATTGCGAACCCATTTTCGGTTGGTACCCCCTCGGGTGTTGTATACTGCGTAATCTGATACGCACTAATTCTGTAATATTTAACATTGTTATAATATCTAATAATAATTGGTCTGACAATAATTCTGGTAATACTTCTGATACGTCCGAAACTACCACTGAACGTAGTAGTCTGACTTGCCCGACGTACAGGCCAACTGTCTGACGAGCTGTTCGTATGCCGAGTAGCGCCTGAGCTACGTTCTGTCGGCCTCTGTTGTATTAATGCCGCATCTGTCTGCGGAAGTCTATGCGCTGTGCATAGGCGGGGGTCATAGCATCTGGCTATGGCTGGGACTGTTCCCTGGCGCTGACTGGCAACCCGATTGGAGACTTCTTCGGATCTTCTGGAACTTCGTCTGGACGGTCGCGAACCTGTCGCCCGAGAATATTCGGGAAGAGGACACGTCATCTGTGACGTGCAGCCCTGTATATAATCTACGGCAGGTCTCCAAATCGGTGTCTTTTGACGCCACCAAACCGGTGGACTATACACAACATCGGGCCAGTCGTTTGGTTGCCCATGAGCATGTTGTAAAGTCGTTCTGCGTCAGGCACCCTTTGGGTGAGTCCCTGAAGGGTGGGGAGCCCCAGGAGGAGGGCACAGTGCTCGGCGGTTAGGGTTCCCTGTTTTGGCACCCATCCGATTGGGTCCATGTCCGTGATGCCATTCACCGGCTTGCCCTTGTTTCTCTGCCGGTAGAGTTTTTGGAGCTCACACACGGGATTTCTATGCTTTCCGTCTGGGTTCCGCCTTCTTCCTGGGTGTGATGGTTGCTCATGCCCTGTACACGGGAAGGTACCGGGGTCTTCGGTATCTTGCGCCTTGTGGGGCCTGAATGAGGATTTACAAGGTCGTCGGGGTGCACACTCTGATCAGGGTTTTGCGTTCCAGACCGCATGGACCGGGTAATGTAGTCACCCGGGAGAGGGTTGGGGACGGTGCCACGGCATGTGAGCCCTGTGATGGTCGCTTCTCCGGGAATTCTTCCCCGGGAATTCTTCCGAGATCGGTCAGCAGGGGTGCAGCGCTGCAGTAGTTTGAAGCTCCTGTGTGAGTGGTGGGGTCCTCGCTGAGCGCCAGACTGAGTCTATTTGATGCGGCTTTGTGTTTCTGTCGTACACGGCGCCCGCCTATGTGTTGCAGCTGGGTTGTGTCGATGAGGTGCTGCCCCCTGTTGTTGTCACGTAGGGCTCTCAGGTAAAGGCCCAGCTCAAGCAGTAGTTGAAGGTATCGACAAGTAGGGGGTCGGCTTCCTCGAAGCCGGAAAAGGGCGGGGCCCCCTATAATCCGTATGGGCCGGTTGCTTTACAAGGGAAACTCTAGTACCGCGCAAGAGTGTGAGAGAGTGAAAAGGTGCCATTGAGGGTGTCGTTGATTGGCGTGCAAGCTCAAGCAGGTAGGTAGCCCCGAAACCAACCTGCAGTACGCGCCGCCAACGGTCACCGAATGGCATTATCGTAACGCTAAACGCCTATGCACTATCGCATCCGTCTGTCAAGCAATTGATGACAAAGCAAGCTTGAAGCATTCTTGTTTTGCCGTGAAACTGTAGTTGTTTGGTCCGTCGGCAAGCATGCAACACTTCAGTTGCACGCCCGCAGCAGACGTGAACCTCTAAGGTTTGATATCAATAGTACATAGCAATGTAAGGCAAAAACAGGGTGCAAAAAAGCCGCGGGGAGACCTGGACTTCGGCCATCGGAACTGGAGAACTCGGCATGTACTCGGCATGCTATCCCTTTGCATCTTGAAACTTTGATTCAATACATAATGTGGATTTGTATTCATCTGGCAAAACAGAAAGGCAAATCTTGGTGTTGGTGGCATCTTGATGTTCAAACATCAGAACACTATGGAAGTTCAATTTAGCACGCGCCGCCCATTCCTAATTCAAGTATTCATCACGCGGCACCCGTTGCAACAAATATGAGCGCGAGAGGCGTTGGTTGGATGTTGACTCGGGTCCATGGGGACCGCGGAGCTTTACTTTGACCGTTTGTGCGCAAAGAATTTTTTTCAGCCAAACCAAAGTTACCTTGCAATAGAGGACAATTTATATGACAAACATAGCGAATTAGTTTAGCGGATAATGAACGTTTTGCCGTTACCGGACACACACACACACACACACACACACACACACGGACATGGGCAATCCTAGGGGGCGGGGCCCCCCGAACGCGCTTCGCGCTGGGGCCCCGCCCAAAAAGGTAAGGCGTGCTCGGTTGGGGTCGCGAGCCTCTCGCCCAACAATTATGCGGGGCTGTTAGCTTCCTGATGGTACAGCTCCCCTCAAACCGGCTTCACATATGAGCGCCAGCTGTTTGAGTGTATAAAACCGGCTTTTCCATTTCAGCTGATGGACCGGTATGTTTCCGGCGTGCTGTCCCTGTATCCGTAGGAGGGCTCTCGTGACCACTCCAAGCCGTCCCGGGTCGTCAAGGTTGCACGTACAGGGTGTGTATCGACCCTACACCTAGGCCACTCTGGTCGGTGGGAGCTAGGATTGCACGTGTGGGGAATCCCTTCCTCAGTCCATAGCTGAGTTTAGCAATCCCTGCTAGCTATCTGCGAATCAAAGCTGGCAATGTGGTGTGGCGCATAAGTGGCTCTATGAAGATGATAAATAGCACCGGGGATAACATGTCACCTTGGACCATTCCCTGCTCAATAGGGATCACGGGGGTGTGACCATGCTCTGTTCGAATCATTGTAGTTGCCCGTGAGTATATGTTCGAGATTAGCTCTATCAGGTCCACAGGGTAACTTAAGTCGTACAGAATGGCCAGCAGCTTGTCCTGATCTATTGTGTTGAAAGCCGACGTGAAATCAACATACAGGATTATGAGGTCCCGGCTCATTAACACCGCGTCTGCCATGGCGTGCAAGATGTTCTGAATCTGTCTTTCCGTGCCCTCAGGTACCCCTCCTGTGCTTCAGTGAAGATGTGCGACTGCTCGCTAAAGAGGGCGACGTTCAGCGTCACAAGGCTGGTGTACAGCTTGTATACCATGTTCACGAGCGCTATGGATAGCTTGTTTTCCATGCATGACCAGCGGATCACCCTTCTTCGGCAGCAAAACTGTCTCACTCGGACGCGGTCCAGTGTGCTGGGATCTCTGCCTTGGCCCACATGATGGTCATGGGATGATGGAGGGCTTGCTGGAGGGCATCCGGGAGTGCCTGGAGGAGTTCATTAGGTATGCCGTCAGTTCATTAGGTATGCCGTCGGGGCCGGGCAGTGAGGCGCTTTGATTCGTGCAAGGTGGTTGGGGCATTCCCTGAAGTGCATGGGATCAGCAATGCCAAGGAGCAGGGAGATTGGTACACCTCCCGGCAGAAACTTGCCCGTGCGGTATCCGGAGATGGGCTTTGCCAGTTTAGCTAAGTGTGTGTATGTGGAGCGCGTCCAGCAGGCTTCTGGGTCTGTACTAACTTGCCCATCCGCGGGGTGGCGAATGGCGGAGATCCCCCGTGGTTGATCACAATGCTCCATGATCTGGCGGTGCGCCTGTTTATTTGCTCATCAGTTGCTTCTGGAGCCGCTTGACAGTTTTCTTGCAGTGCGTGTGGAAGTGTGCTGCTGGCGCGTTGTCGTGTCGATGGAGCTGTCATCCGGTGGGCAACGGAGGCCCTGGATATCTAACGTGTCCATTTCCAACCTTGTCCCAAGCAAGGGTATGTAACTCTTTAACATCGGTTGAGAGTCAAGTCAGGTTCTTCTCGTGTCTGGTGCACCTCTTGCCTGATGGAAGCATGATTCTGAAGGGCAACGACTCTGCGCGCGTGAGGTGGAGAGCTCGACATTTGCAAAAGACATTTGCAAAAGATCACAAACGCTTGTTGTTGTAATTAACTGCCGGACATCCCGAGCGCTCGGGATGTCCGGCAGTTAATTACAACAATATGAGTGCCTTCAGGTCCCCTCATACCCAGCTGCGAGCTCAGAGGTCCCTCCCCCGAGACTTGTCTCGCAGCCAGTCCCCCGGCGCCGGCGATTATCCGCGCAGTTATTACTCCCCATCAGCCTATATGCCTGCTTTCATTCATCACCCTTCACCAGTCGTGGCCCCGATGTTTGCCAGCTGGACTCTCTGGGTTTCGAACATGCGACCGTCAGACACTCATATTGTTGTAATTAACTGCCGGACATCCCGAGCGCTCGGGATGTCCGGCAGTTAATTACAACAATATGAGTGCCTTCAGGTCCCCTCATACCCAGCTGCGAGCTCAGAGGTCCCTCCCCCGAGACTTGTCTCGCAGCCAGTCCCCCGGCGCATCAGAAGTCCGCGCCGTACTCACCGCAACAAAATGGGCGGGCGGAGCGCCTGAATAGGACCCTGATGCAGAAGGCGCGTGCGATGCTGCAGGAAAGCAAGCTGCCTACGGAGATGTGGTCCTTCGCGGTCAGCACTGCTAACCATCTGCGGAACCGGTCACCCGTACGTGGCCTGGAAGGCACGCCGTTTCAGCGGTTCTATGGTAAAGTGCCGGATGTGTCCAACCTGCGTGTTTTTGGCTGCCAAGCCTTCATGCGTGTGCCTGATACCGAGCGGAGCAAGTTGGATCCTATGTCCGCAAAGGGTGTATTCGTCGGTTATGAAGGTACGAAAGCGTACCGTATTATGTTGCCGGATGGGCGTGTGAAGGTGG
Organism: Eudorina sp. 2006-703-Eu-15; assembly: GCA_003117195.1. Taxonomy (NCBI): domain Eukaryota; kingdom Viridiplantae; phylum Chlorophyta; class Chlorophyceae; order Chlamydomonadales; family Volvocaceae; genus Eudorina; species Eudorina sp. 2006-703-Eu-15. The sequence continues at coordinate 287,350 of BDSI01000065.1, read as the reverse complement.
CTCGTGATGTGGTTTTCGATGAATCGAAGGTTGGCTGGGCGGATGACGCGAAGCGCCCCAGCAAGCAGTATGTCTTGGCGGATGCGAGTGATGAGGATGCACCACCCCCGCTGATAGAAGACATTGATTCTGACAGCGAGGAAGAGGAAACCAATGATGATGAGGGACCTGGAGGTCTGGAAGTCGAGGTCGAAGAGGATGTGGGCGATGCTGGAGCCTCACCAGAGGGGGAAGGAGAGACTGGCTCTGGCTCTGCTCCATCTGTCTCTGGCTCTGAAACAGGTGGAGAGACATCGAGTACCCCGGCCGTTTCGCAGACAACAGACAGCTCTGGACCTGGTCCTGGACCGAGTCCGGAGGCCACGCCTATTTTGGAGAGGTCTGCCCGTCCAAATCGGGGCAAGGCCAAGGAACGGCTGAACCTAGCGGTTGTTCCGGAAGGAGAACCCTCAGTGCCCAGGACCTTCGAGGAGGCCATGAGTTCGCCGGCAGCTCAAATGTGGAAACAAGCCATGGACGAGGAAATTTCGTCCTTGCGTGCGAATCAGGTGTGGACTTTGGAGGAGTTGCCGAAAGGGGTGCGTGCTCTGCCAGTGAAGTGGGTGTATACGATCAAGCGTGATGAGAACGGGGAAATTGTTCGTTACAAGGCCCGTTTGGTTGCCAAGGGTTTTGCGCAAGTGGAGGGACGCGATTTTGAGGAGGTTTTTGCTCCGGTGAGCAAACACGCTACCCTCCGTGCGCTTATGGCTCTAGTTTCGGCTGCTGATCTAGAATTGCATCAAATGGATGTGAAAACGGCGTTCCTAAATGGTATCCTGGAGGAGGAGGTATATGTTCTCCAACCGCCGGGATATGCAGAGGGAGATCCACGGAAGGTGTGCAAGCTTCACAAGTCGTTGTACGGGCTGAAACAAGCCCCTCGTGCGTGGTATGCTCGGTTGCGGGAAGAACTAGAGCAGATGGGTTTCCGCGTGTCACAGGCTGATCCAGGCCTGTTTTACAGAGATGTGAAGGGGGAGCGTACCTATGTGTTGGTATATGTTGATGATCTCCTAGTTTCTTCGAAATCTCTGGAGACGGTGAGTGCTGTCAAGAAGCGATTGATGTCGGCGTTCGACATCAGGGATATGGGAGAGGCTCGGGTGTTCCTCGGTTACGAGATCGAACGTAATCGGGCTGAACGCACCTTGAAGCTTACTCAGAAGCGGTTCGTGTCGGAGCTGATTGAGAAGTACGGCCTGAAGGAAGCCAATCCGCGCAAGGTGCCGCTGTCAAAGGCGCTACGTGCGGAAGGTAACAGACTGGACGTACAGCAGTTTCCGTACGGTGAGTTGGTGGGTAGCCTGCTGTATTTGTCGGTGGGCACGAGGCCCGATATTTCATACTCCGTGGGAGCTTTGTCTAGGTACATGTCTAAGCCCACGGTCGAGCACTGGCATGCGGCCAAAGGTGTGCTGCGGTATCTACTTGGTACCAAAAGCATGGGCATTGTCTTTGATGGGAAGTCGAGTGTGGGTGCTCTTCAAGGGTACTGTGATTCCGATTATGCGGGCTGTGTGGACACGAGGCGGTCCACCACCGGTTACGTCTTCATGATTGCCGGTGGAGCTGTTAGCTGGGCAAGTCGGCTGCAGGCCACAGTGGCCACGTCAACGGCTGAGGCTGAATACATGTCGAGTGGTGCTGCAACCAAGGAGGCGTTGTGGTTTCGTCACTTAGCGCGCGATTTGAAGCTGCGTGTTCCTAGCGTGCCGATTAGCTGCGATAACCAGGCGGCGCTGAAGATGATCAGTAACCTGATCACAACCGCCAGGTCAAAGCACATCGATGTGCTGCATCATTTTATTCGCGAGCGTGCGGCACGGGGAGAGGTTAAGTTTCGCTATTGCAAGTCGAAGGATATGGTGGCGGACGTCCTCACGAAGCCGCTGCCGTACCCCGATTTTTCGAAGTGCATTTACTCCATGGGCGTCCGCTGAGGGATGATCCAGGAGTTTGGTCCAAACACGAATGGACCTCTATCACTAATAAGTGATGGTTTGGAAGATATCGAGGTCTGTCTGCGTGGGAGTGTTGTTATAAAATAGCCTAACAGGGTATTCCAGTCAGACCTCCGTGCTGTGCTGAGCTCGTTTGTGGTCGCAGTACGATCTGTACCACATGGCTCTTTTATCTGTGTCCAATGGAGACACATTTCCTTAGTTGTGTAACAGAATGTGCAAGTGACGCTCGAGTAACGGCTCGGAAGCAGTAAGCACCAAAGGTTCACAGCTCATGGAAGCAAGCATATAATACAACAAGTTCAGCGTCTGCTGCACCGCCGAAACTGCCTCCTTTTTGGTCTTCAGAAAGCACACTGCAGACAATCCTGAGTAATCGTCAAGAAACGTAGCCACGTACTGACTTCCACCTTGCGACTCCACGGACATCGGGCCACATAGGTCCATGTGCACCAACTCCAGGCATTGTTCTGCACGCGAGTCATTATCTGGGAACGGTTTGCGCGGGTGGGATGACATCACACACTCCGCACACAGGGACGTACCCAACTCTCGGAAACGATCCGGTAACACATCAATACCATGAACCATCTCCTCTTCCACCAACCTCGCGACATTATAATAGCTGAGGTGACCTAGGCGCGAGTGCCAGAGTTTCGCGCGATCACGGACAGGCAACACTGCAGCAACTGGTTTGCCTTGCCTACCCCTGCATATTTCTTCAGCCCGGACCGCGTACACCGAGGACTTGCAGCAGGCCTCGAAGTACCAGTCTTCTCGCTGGTGGAACACACTCATCACCGTCCCTTGACCCGAGTATTCTGCACCTCTTGCCGCAAGCTGTTTCAAGGAGATGAGTCGGAAATGAAATTCCGGCACATGGAACACCCCCTTCACCTTGATGGTAACAGGCTCCCCAGGCTTATCCATGCGAAACGAGTGCAGGGTCTTGGACGAGTCGATCCGCAACACAATGTCCCCATACCCTACGGCATAGAAAGGCTTTCCCCCAACTGGTGTGAGAGCAACAGGCTCCTCCAACTCACGATAATCGAGCAAACTATCCTTGTCGGGCGTCACATGATAATACGATCCCGAATCAACAAACCAGACCCGTTTCCCATCTGAGGCAGAGCCCGATTTGTCACACAAGAACGTCTGCCCCTTCGTCTGCAGCACAACCATTGCTGCAGGCTGAATCACGTCCATGCCCCACTCACGCTCTAACGCGTTCACGTCCTCCAACAATCTCCCGTTGACGTCTCCCCATGGCAGATCCACCTCCAATGGGGTTGCCTCGTACTTCTTGACGCATACAGCCTCATACATCGTTGCACCAAGCGACCAGACGTCCAGCTCGCCGGTGCTCTGATCCTGTGGGATGGTCGTGATTCCGACAGCATGGGCCATTTGGAGCAGCTTCTCCACGCTCGACCCCCAGTCGGGCACCTCAGCTCCACGTGCGTCGTAGTCCCACGCCGCACCGGTTAGTTCCGACCGATTTATTGGCGGCTCCATTGCCGCCGCCGCGCTCTCCTCGCGCGGCACCTCGGTTGGCGGCTCCATTGCCGCCGCCGCGCTCTCCTCGCGCGGCACCTCGGTTGGCGGCTCCATTGCCGCCGCCGCGCTCTCCTCGCGCGGCACCTCGGTTGGCGGCTCCATTGCCGCCGCCGCGCTCTCCTCGCGCGGCACCTCGGTTGGCGGCTCCATTGCCGCCGCCGCGCTCTCCTCGCGCGGCACCTCGACGCGCATCTCGACCATGTCGACGTCGTCGTCGTACGGCATATCACCCGACGGCTCCCAGGACCCGACCGCAGCCTCCTCCTGCGATTCGGAGCCCTTCTCCTCTGCCGTCTTGGTCTTCACCAGTGACTCCTTCAGCTCCTCAGCCATCTGCAGCGGAAAAACCAGAAACACTGGGCCGTCCTTCGGGAACGAGTCCTCGTCATCCTGGTCCTTCTTCTCGTCACGCCGCTTTGGTGCGCTCCAGCACTGCGCCAGCGAGTGGCCAGTCTTCTTGCAGTGAGTGCAGAAGGCCTTGTTTTCCTGCTTAGGCTTCTTGCAATCCTGCGAACGGTGGCCTCGCTGCCCACAGTTAAAGCACCGGCCTCTGAACTCGCCGCGGCTACCGCTTGCCTTGTTTCCACTGTCATCTTCGCGGCCCTTGTTGTCGCTGTTGCCGGCGGGACGCCCACGTCCAGCGTAGAGTGACACGGTTGTCGACTCAGACGTTGACGCCCCGACCTGTTGCTCGACCAACAGCAACTTGGGCTCCAGCTCATCAAGCGTTTCCGGCATCTTGATGGCGAAGAAGGACTTCGTGTAGTCTCCGTAGCTGGGTGGGAGACCCTGCAAGGCGAGGCTGACCTGATTTGGGCCAGACACCTCCTCCTTGCATTCCTTGAGCTCCTTAACAAGGTCCCTGATCTTCTTGATGTAGCTGCGAACATCATCTTTGGGCAGCATTTTCACCCTTTGAAGTTCCGCCCAGATGACTGGTCGGCGAGCGGTCATCAGCTCCTTGTAGCGCTTCTCAAGTGCTTCATACAGCTTGATGACGTCGGGGTTGTCCTCGTAGAGATCTAAGTCGTTGTCGTCCAGAAGATTGACTATGGCCGCCCGAGCGAGATCATGAGTGGCCGCGGTCGTCGCATCACGTGCCTTTGTGAGCGCATCGCCTGCCTTGGCCGCTATAATTGCAGCCTTCGATCTCACAAGCCATACCGACCTATTCTGTATCGTCAACTTCTGGTTATAAACCGCACGAACTGGCGTATCCATTTCGTCACTCATGAGTCGGGGCTCATAACCTGTTGTATTTATTGTATTATATGCTTGCTTCCATGAGCTGTGAACCTTTGGTGCTTACTGCTTCCGAGCCGTTACTCGAGCGTCACTTGCACATTCTGTTACACAACTAAGGAAATGTGTCTCCATTGGACACAGATAAAAGAGCCATGTGGTACAGATCGTACTGCGACCACAAACGAGCTCAGCACAGCACGGAGGTCTGACTGGAATACCCTGTTAGGCTATTTTATAACAACACTTGTCCTGGAAGAGACGCCAAAATGCAGCATGTCACTCGGGCGTTCATCAGGGCTCGATGGCCTTACAGAACTGAGGCAGGTCCTTTGAGTACACAGCCATGGAAATTGATTATATCTCGGCTTGGTTTCAAGTCCTGCCTACAGCCTACGAACCGATACGGTACCATCGAGATATCTCGAAAGCCACCAAACATAAACGTTGATATTCTGTATTTGTTCATTCAATGTCATTTAGGAAGCGATCGGTACATAGGGGACCAGCAATTAAGCAGCTCGCTCGCCGTACAGCCCAACATCCCGGACCAGAGCCAACCACCCGGCCCCAGAGATGAGGCAGCACACCGATGCAGCCAACCCCGCACCGGAGACGCACGGGACGACCGTACGGGATGACCCATGACCGTAGTCCAAGCACAGGCATCCAACACACAAAAGCTGCCAACCCAGCGCCTGGACACAGAGCAGACGCCAAGCTCAGGGAGATGGGGTAGAATTGTCAGCAAGAGAATTGTCAGCCGAACCCTTGTAACACTGAATCCTATGGAGGGAGAGCGCCCCGTAACGGAGGCGAGGTGTACATGGCGGCGCAACCCAAGCGTGCAAGACGCAACCCATGTCATTTAGCAAATGCGAGTTATGACGTGGTCTATCTGCAGTGGACCAAATAATTTGCGTTGCATGAACGCAGTAGCATATTTGCTTGCACCGTGTGAAGCTAATTGAATAAACACTCGACGACCTCACGTGAACTGCATGGAAAATAGTAACTCAAGAGGCCTGCTGTGCAAACTGAAAATGAAATCAAGCGCACGGTGATCTATCAGGTGCACAGTATGGTTAGTTGATCAGGAAATGCAAATGATCTGCACCCACATGCATGTGGGATGCCACATGCACTCTCAAGACCCCTATCTAACTGCTGCTCCACACACGAAACAGGAAGCATAGCCACCTGTCGAGCACTGCGTGTGGCGCCTGCTGGAAGGCGTTGTATGCTGGCGCCAGGGCAAGCGAGGTACTTCTCGAAGGTGATGACAGTCGCTGCTTGCTTCAGCAGGAACTGGGTAAATTCCGCGCTCCAACTGGTGATGTAGTTGATCACCACCGTGGCGACGCCCATTGGCACCGCCGTCTCGACAAGGATGAGGACTGCAGCGCCAGTCCTCTGGGTGAGGGAAGCTGGCTGCTCCTCGGCATATGCATGATGGGCAAGCAATGAGCCTCGAGTTCATTCTGGCCAATGATTGATGAACATAACGGAAACAGGCCGGTTGCAAAGCGGAGAAACATTCAATTGTCATCAGCTGATGACAGCATGGGAGTGACAATTGAATGTTTCTCCGCTTTGCAACCGGCCTGTTTCCGTTGTGTTCATCAATCATTGGCCAGAATGAACTCGAGGCTCATTGCTTGCCCATCATGCATATGCCGAGGAGCAGCCAGCTTCCCTCACCCAGAGGACTGGCGCTGCAATCCTCATCCTTGTCGAGACGGCGGTGCCAATGGGAGTCGCCACGGTGGTGATCAACTACATCACCAGTTGGAGCGCGAAATTGACCCAGTTCCTGCTGAAGCAAGCAGCGACTGTCATCACCTTGGAGAAGTACTTCACTTGCCCTGGTGCCGGCATACAACGCCTTCCAGCAGGCACTACAGGCACCACACACAGTGCTCGACAGGTGGCTGGCTACACTTCCTGTTTTGTGTGTGCAGCAGCAGTTAGATAGGCGTCTTGAGAGTGCATGTGGCATCCCACATGCATGTGGGTGCAGATCATTTGCATTTCCTGATCAACTAACCATACTGTGCACCTGATAGATCACCGTGCGCTTGATTTCATTTTCAGTTTGCACAGCAGACCTCTTGAGTTATTATTTTCCATGCAGTTCACGTGAGGTCGTCAAGTGTTTATTCAATTAGCTTCGCACGGTGCAAGCAAATATGCTACTGCGTTCATGCTACGCAAATTATTTGGTCCACTGCAGATAGACCACGTCATAACTCGCATTTGCTAAATGACATGGGTTGCGTCTTGCACGCTTGGGTTGCACCGCCATGTATGCCTCGCCTCCGTTAGGGGGCGCTCTCCCTCCATAGGATTCAGTGTTACAAGGGTTCGGCTTGCTGACAATTCTCTTGCTGACAATTCTACCCCATCTCCCTGAGCTTGGCGTCTGCTCTGTGTCCAGGCGCTGGGTTGGCAGCTTTTGTGTGTTGGATGCCTGTGCTTGGACTACGGTCATGGGTCATCCCGTGCGGTCGTCCCATGCGTCTCTGGTGCGGGGTTGGCTGCATCAGTGTGCTGCTTCGTTCGTCTCTGGGGCCGGGTAGTTGGCTCTGGTTCGGGTTGCTGTTTGAGGATGAGGTAGTGAGCAAGAAGAAAGCGAGCCGGCTGTGTGCAAATTTCGCGCTGGTAGTCTGAGAGGCATTGTGCCGTGATGAAGCGTAAATAGGGCCAGGAGCTGGCGTGGTATTTGCGCATTTGCAGTTCTTGAGAGAAATTGCGAAGCAGAATAGCGGGCTGTTTACGCGGCGTGACTGCAGCGCGCGGCTGCGGCGGAGAGTGCTCTAGGTTGCGAGCGTAGGGCTGGCTGCTTTCGGCGATTGTGCCAGGCTGGAAGTTGTGAGCGCTTTGCGCGTTGGCTATTTATTTGGTTTGTTCGCGGTGTCAGCAACTTACGATTTTTCGCGGCGCGCAGGGCGCGATGACGGGGACAGAGAACTTGAGGAGGGCAGGTGCGGCTTCGCTTGCAGCAGTTGCGTAGCGAGTCAGAGTCCGGAAGTTGCGCGAGACCTGCGCATGTAGATCTGCGCATGTAGATCGGGGGCAGCGCGCGGTGCGCGAATTTCGTCAGGAGTCGGGACCAAAGGGTTATCAAAAAGGAGCCTCGCTCGGCGGCGCAAATTGACGGTATCAATTAGCGCTGCGCAGGATAACTAGTTTAGAACAGGGAAGCTGATGGTGCTTGCGGTCGGTGCGGTTTGGGGCTTACTTGATTTTGCGCCGGCTGGCCTTGGCGGTGTCGGCGGGCGCGAGGTTGCGCGCAGGGAGAGATTCTTGGACAGGATTGTATTGGATTTTGTTTAAAGAAGAGATGGGATGCGAGGCTATGAGTTGGGGCTTTAATGACCGGCGAGGTGTTTTGAAAGTCGTACATGTACGATTAGTGGGATCTGATGTTGGAAAATGGGTGTCAGAATTTTTAGGATTTTATGCCAAAGACGACCGAATTTGCTTTGAAAGTTCGGTTATACTGCTTGAATGTTTTGCTGATTTTGAGGGGATCGCGGTGCTGCGCGGCGTATTCATTGTGAGATTGTACGGGTGCATGAGATTAGGCCGGATGCGGGAGACGAGGGCGACTTTGAATCCGTAGGTGTTACAGGAATTTGCGGAGATTAGCATCAGGGTTTTATAGAACCCTAGAACCACCCAGGCCATGCCATCGAGGACCTGACGCGTGTCGTACAGCCACACCCACGGGTCAGGAGTCCCACCTGCGGCAGCTTGCTTGCCAGGAAGATCTTGAGCAGGGGCGCTGGACGCGCTGCGGGAACACGACGGGCGCCAGCGCCACATGGTGGCAGAAGGCCGCTCCAGGCAGGTCTGCGCCTGCCATAAATGTCAGGGTGCTGCCCTGCGCGCGCGCATTCGGACGCACGGCGGGGGTATCTATGTACCGGACCCCGCGTGACTTTGGTTAACCGACCGCCGGCGACCCAAAGACCCTCCGACCCTCTACCGACCCACCTGCCCTCTACCGACCCACCTGCCCGCCAGCCCACCGACCCTCTACCGACCCACATGCCCTCCACCGACCCACCATGGACCAAAACACAGCGGCCACTGCGGAGCGCCCCGTGGCCGACTGAATGTACTTGACGGTGGCGGGCAGGTCCTTGAGCGCCAGGTCGTCAAGTGTGAACCTGGGGCAGGTGGCAGTACGTACGGCGTAGTATGGATGTACGGCAGTACGGATGGCAGGAAATAATGGAAGCGCCGTATCCGAAAGCCGCAAAGACGGGGTATCAGGAGCGCGGGCCGCGGCGCGCAGCCGTTCGGGACGGGGAGACCAACCGGGTACGTCCCCTTGCCCCGCCCTGCGGCAGCGGTCAGGCAGACCGAGTGTGCTAGGGTACACTGCACATGTGGGTTTGCTGACAGGCATTGCGGGGCTACCAAGAGGCGTGCGAGCAAGACGCCATAGCGCAGTTTTCGGATAACGATATGAGGGGCATCAGACCTGGAAAGTTTTGCTGCTAAAACGAACGCATGAGGGCGCCAGGCTGTTACCCGGGCCTTGGCGGGTGGGAGCGGCGTAGCGCCTTAGGGATAATGCCCCGCCGGCGAGTCGCCCGTGGACCCGGCCGTACCTCCAAAACGCGCGCTGAAGCGGCGAGTAGGTTTGGTGGCGCTTGCTGTGTGTCGTGCCACGGTCCGACCAGTCCGACAACACCCAAACGTCGTAACCTGGAAGGAGGAGGACGTGCCCGTACACATACCGCACATCAAGCGAATACGTCTTCGAACCGTTGTATGAGTTTCCCGAGCAATGCAAGGATCAGCAGCCTGGGACAGCAGATCGGAGGCATGGTTGGGAGGAGCAACAGGCCCTTCGGGTTTCGGCTCGACGGCTAGGGTTGCCGTATACGTCCCCCTGGCGTACAGGACCCACACTCCCACAGTCCTGAGAGGTAGCCGAGATATCACCTGAGTCGTACAAAATGTATTGCTCCCCTTGCTCCCGGGGCAACGGGACCCAGGGGAGCAGGAGTTGGCCGAGAGCCCGAAGCCATGGTTCAGCAGGACGGGCTTGGCGCCCTGCGGCGCCGCCACATCTGCCGGTTGGGGGAAATGGGGCAGCGGCCGGCTGGCATCAACCCAAATTTACCGTATCCTGGCGCGCTCGTTGGCATCAACCCACATCAATCCTACATGGCGCGCGAAGGAGGGGTAAGCTGTTGGTCCACGTGACCTGCTGGCCTTAAACCAGGGTTGCATTGGTCCGGGTCTGGGGCCCACAGCAACTCCCGCTGGAGTCTGTGTGGGCCGTGCCAGTTCCAAGCTTCCAACGAGGGCGACACCCCTGCCTCATCAGTTCGTTAGCCCGCCTAGCAACACCCTACGCCGCGCGCCTACACCCTTTCCCTCGCCTACGCAGCGACAGACCTTTGCTCCTGACTCGGAAGAGAGCCAGGTAGTAGCCGTCACTCAGAACGGTGTGGCGCTCGAGGTAGTAGGGCGCTGCCACGAGAGCTGTTCGGGGGACGGACGGGCGTGTCGATGGAGCAGACAGACCACAAAATTGCCCGGATGTCACCGTTGACCCGCCGGGTCCGCTGTAACATCCTTAATAATAATGCCAGTCAGCAGCGCGACTGACCAACACTACCTTGCGATTTAAGACAGGTGTGTGCACCAACGAGTGTCACCAGCTGTGGTGTGCGCTCGGATTCAATCGCCAGTAATGCACGGTAATACTCTGGCAGGGAGTTGGTTGGTTGTCAGTTACAACGACACAAACGCATTCGACACCTTCGCCTGAAGTGATTAACCGACGCAATTGTGGCGAATTCATGTACTTGATTGGAGATCACAACGCATTTGGGGTTTCCATAATGGCCCGCTGAACGGATTGCGCCGATTTCACTGGCGTGCGAACGTAACGAAGGTTGCCGCAAGCCGCAAACTCACAATCAATGTCAGCAACATCTTCGACCATCAGTACATTTAAGTTTGTGACTAGGAGAATCAGAAGCGTGACGCCGGTCCGCGCCAGCTGCGGTCCGCCGTCCATCATTGCGCCGTTTTGCTGCAGCGACCCGGGGGTCTACCTAACCGAACCGAATTGCGGCATAAATTGGTGACAATGAGAACTAAGCAAACAGCCCAAGCTCTGTATGCAACCTTTTTATTTCCCTTCCCGATCTCAGCAACCGACCGTATCCGTGTTGAATCTAGGCACCAAGGAAATGATTGACCCCGTTCCAGGATAATAACTGCGAGACAGAAAATTGCATTCATTTTTCTCAGCAGCAATTGAACAGCTCCCAAAGTTCAATCAAAACGGACCCTGCTGTGCCTTCGGTCCCACATCGGCCGAAAACCCTTATGCCAATTGCGGCAGCAACTCACTGCTCTGAATTTGCAAAGAATTACTTGCCAAGGAGCCCATTCAGGATGGGATGCGCATATTTTTCGGTGCTTATCAGCATTGCCCGTTGCCGTCGCATGACAGAGCGACAGTGTCCCGGTGAATTAGAGAATGTAACATATGCTTGATGAGTAGAATTAGAAATGAATCTGGACTTGACGACCAACCTACCCGCACTGCGGGAAATGTTCCCAGCTTTGCCCGATGACGTCTTAATTGCAGCGCTAGAAGCGAAAGCACAGACGCTGGAAGATGCTATTGAGCTGCTCCTGGAAATGTGCGCCGACAACCTGCAAGCGTTCGACTCGACGGCTTTGACCGAGTCGACGGCCGGCTCGGCAGCGCGACGCGAGCCGCACAGCAAGCCTCACAATTCAACACCAACAAAGGATCGTTCAAATGTTACAAGCTCGGCGAGAACGGACAAGGTGCGTGGTCTGACGCGGCGTCTCGTTTCTCCTCCCCAATGACTCGGGAACCCATGAAACGGGAACCTCGAGCGACTAGAGGCGCCTCTCCCTCCCCTCTTCCCCCTTCCCCATGCAGCAGACACCAGCCACTGCACCCAGAGGCGCCTCGGGCCCGTCGGGCTGTGCAGCCCAACCTGCTGTCAGCGGCCGCGCCGGCGGCCGACCCCCTCAAGGCACCGCCCACCCCCTCAAGGCGACCTGGGGCCAGCTTCGAACTGACCAACTCAAACCCCCAACACCTGCCAACAACATGTCGCACCCCCACACCCAGTGCCCCGACCCTCAAGCCTTCGCCCTCGGAGGCCCCCGGCCCGCATCCGCTGTGTGGCCGCCGGGCCCACCGCCACCCCAAGGCTCCCCCGGACCCAAGTACGTGGCCCCCGGCTCCGTCAGCGGTGCGCGCCTCGCCGCAACGGACTTCCCGGACCTCCTCCCCCTCGCTGCCGACCCGGCCACCACCGCGGGGTGGAGCCCCCTCCCCCGACCCACGGGTCCCGAACTGCAACCGCCCGGGACGGGTGCCGCGCCCGAGCGGTTGCCGGCGTCTCGCTCTGGCCGGTCGTTCACCCGCGCGGCCCACATCAACGCCGTGGGCGCGATGCAGAGCGGCGGCGGCGGTGGTGGTGGTGGTGGTGGCTACGCGGAGGCCGCGCGCCAGGCGCCGGCGCCATTGACCCATGGGTCGATGCGTCAGTCCCACAGCTGGCCGTGGCTAGCGGCGGCGGACGGTGACGGGGCGGACGGCGAGGGCGAGGCCTGGCAGACCGCCGCTGTGGAGGACCTGTGTCGGTCGCATGCCTGGGCGGGTCGAGATATTGTGGAGGTGAGGGCAGGTGTACGACATGACGTACAGTCGAACATCACGTCTTGCGGCCTGGGGTCTGGGACGCGTCCTGAGTTCCTGATGGCTGAAGCAGCAGGACTTTACCAATGACACATGGGTCCTTGAAATAAACACGAAAGAGGTCTCAGCCGCGCTCAGCCTGAGGTCGGAGGCGGAGGTGGATGGGATGGGATGGATGAGATTGATGGGATGGAAAAGAGACCATCACAGCCCCCTGGACGGCAACGTGGGCTCCCTTTCCAGCGGGCTCCCCCTGTCGCTTAGCCTTGGCGGCGCCTCCTGTGTCGGTGGCTACTACCATCCAAACCCTAGGGGAACCCCCGCGGGACCCCTTGCCCTATAGGGCGGTTGGGTGCCCCGGACCGGTACACCCCTCCACTCTCCAAGCCTCTGCGATCTTAGGACGCACGCGGGTGTTGCTTGTTGTGTGGTACATGTGCAGGCGGTGTGTGCGGCCCTCCAGTACGACCTGACCGAGGTCGTGGCGGCATTGGACGAGCTCAACGCAGCGTCGTACCAACAAGGCGACGGCGAGGATGATCTGTACGGCGGCAGCTCCGCCGCCTCCGACTCCTTCTCCGCAGCCGCCTCCGATACCCCGGATGGCGGCGGTGGTGACGACGCTGATGACGACGGGCTGGAGGCCCTCCTGGACTTCCCGGCGCCGCGCGGGGGCTCGGCTGCGGCGCCGAGCGCGTACGACTTCACTGCCCGACCCGTGGGACCCTGGTGTCGCGGCGGCGCCGGCCGCGCCCGCCGCCGCGGCGGCGACGCGCCCGCCAACGACGCCTACAGCCGCCACCGTCACGATGCTCTAAAGCTCACGCACGCCTGGCGCAAGAAGATGGACAAGTAAGTATCTCTGTGTGCCGTATCTCTTCTCCCCTCCCTTTCTCTGTACTTCTGCGGGTCGGGGGCCCTCCACACGTTGGGGGTTGGGTGGGATGCTTGCGCCCAGCTATGAGGGGGCATCGGCGTGGGAAGGCTAAGCGCGTCTGTCGAGCCCGTGCCGGGTTATCCCACGGGTGGAGGCTGGGGAGCCCGCCACCTGCTGGGCGTTTGCGGACGACGTTCACACGCGGACGGGCGTCGGCGTGGGAAACCCGCGTGGCCGAGTGGCCCCCCCGGAACCCCATAAGACCACCGCCGGTGGAAGTGGAGGTTGCTATCCCCATCTCAAATCGTCCTAGATCTCCTCCGCGAAAGGCGTGCATCGCCGCAAGCATCTTTTTCCCCCTGCGTGGAGGCACCGCAGCCGGCAGCCGTTTGTGTACCCTGGCAAACCCGACATGGACCCAGGCAACCAAGCGTCATGCGTTACAGAGGCCGTTGTAGCGCGCCTGTCGGCGCGGCACCGGCGCTGTCCACCCACATGCTGATTATGAACAGCGTATGTTGCCGCTGTTCGCTGCCCTCTCCCTGTGAACAACTCGTGTTGCCGCTGTTCGCCGCTCTCTCCCTGTGCTGGCCGCTGTTCACCCGCACCTCCCGTTCCGCGCTCTCTCCCTGTGCTGGCCGCTGTTCACCCGCACCTCCCGTCCGCCGCTCTCTCCCTGTGCTGGCCGCTGTTCACCCGCACCTCCCGTCCGCCGCTCTCTCCCTGTGCTGGCCGCTGTTCACCCGCACCTCCCGTCCGCCCTGCATCCCGACAGGGCGTCGGCGGCCTTTGCTGTGGGCGACCGGGCGGGGGGTCGACGGCTGGTGGCGGAGGCGCAGGAGCTCAGGGCGCAGGCGGCGGAGGCGCACAAGGAGGCGGCGGAGCGGATCGCGGAGGAGATGAACCGCGGTCGACAAATGTCGGAGGTGGGGATCGAGGCGGGGTGTCGGGGTCGGCCAGGGGAGGATTTGCAGGAACGCAGCGCGGCGCGGCGCGGCGAGTCATTGGTGTATGTTCAGGGTGCGGATCGCCTGGTCGGGTCGGGCCTCGTCGCGGGAAACGCGGGTGTTGCCGCCCGCCACCACGTGTCTGCCCCTGCCAGTCAACTTCGCCACGTGTCTGCCCCTGCCAGTCAACGCTTCGAACCGGATCGCGCTACTGTGGCCACCCGGGCTAGCCAACCCAGTGTTGGCCTGAGCGGCCACCCTCCAGGGCCTCGGCCGGCTTCCCTCACTCTCCGCTCTCCTCCACCCTCCCGTCGTCGCCAACTGTTGTCCCGCGGCGTGGCCCGGAAGTGGATCGCGGCGCGGTCCAGCGCGCGCTTAGGTCTCTCCTCACGCCGCCTCCTCATGCTCATCCCCACGCCTCAGCCCCGGTCTCATCTAGGGTTTTCCTCCTCAGCATCATCCATTGCTGTGTTGTTTACCTCTTTCGTCCTGTTGTGTTCTGAACTCTACACCCCGCAGTGGGAACTGGACCTCCACGGCCTCCACGCCCAGGAGGCGGTCGAGGTGGGTCGCCGGCTCACCCACCCACCCGCCAACCCACGCTTCCACCCACCCACCCACCCACCCGCCCACTCACCAACCCATCCACTCACCAATCCATCCACCCACATGGCGATTGCCAGTTGCCGCCCAAACCAACACCCACTTGCAGTGTGGTTTCCTGATTTCTCATTCAATACGTCGAGCCGATCACGATTAGTGCCAGGCCCGGGCGCGGGCTCTCTCTCTCCCTCTGGAGGGGCGCAGCCGAGCGTCCCCTCACCGCCCGGGATCCGAGGGTCAGACGTCGGGCGTCACCCCGCGTGTGGTGTTTTGTCTGTTGTGTTCTTGTGTGGAACCACTGGCGCAGGTGGTGGCGCGGCGCCTCTCGGAACTGGAGGCGACGGCCTTCACCGCAGCGGAAGGAGCAGCGGCCAAGGGGGCGCAGCCGCCCGCCACCACGACGACGACGACGAAGGGGGGTCAGCGAAGGCGCCCGGGGCACAGCAGCGGCACAAACACCGCCGCCGCCGCCGCAGGGGGCGCCGGCGACAGCGACGGCGGGCCCCGCGGTGCCGCGCTGGAGGCGGTGGCGGCGTCCAAGGCCGCGCAGCTCCTGGCGACACGGCGGGTGCTGCGGGTGATTGTGGGCAAGGGGCTGCACAGCTCCGGCGGGGAGGCGAGCCTGCCGCGGGTGGTGCAGGGGTACCTGCTGGAGAAGGGCTACAGGTGGGCCCACGTTGGGGGATGGCGGGGGAGGGGAGGGAGGGAGGAGGGAGGGAGGCCGGGAGGAGGGAGGGGGGACGGGAGGAGGCAAGAAGAGGAGGGAGGGAGGGTACCGGTGAGCAGGTGGGCTGGAATGGGGTGTCTTCAGACCCGAATAGCACGGAGGCGGAGGATGGAACAAATAATCAGTGAGTAATCAGTGAACCTGAGTACTAACATTTATCCGCCGCACTCCTGCACCCCTGCACCGGCTGCTGCTGCTGGCCCCGCTGTGTGTCAGGTTCACTGCACTGGCGGGCGTCATCGAGGTGCACTTGCGACGGCCGTACGGCATAAACCGTACGGCAGCTGCACCGGCGACCGCGGATGGGCCGCGGCGTCAGCCCAGATGAGGGGCCACCCAGCGCCGACTCGTCCTTTTCCTCGTCCTCTTCCAGGTCCTCGACAGCTCCCCCCTCTGATGAGAACGGTGTGGCAGGTCGCCGACATGAACCGAAGCCGCACAGCTGTTGGAGGGCTGTGCCGTCCCCGCGCAGACGCGGTGCAGCCCAGGGTCGCTCCGCTTTCGGGCATTGGGAACGAACTGCATCCCAAATGGGATCGAACTCTATAACTCTATATTACCCTAAGGATTTGCATTCATCGCCGTACATACTGGTGTGCCCAAGGATGTCCGTGCATCACAGCATTCGTGATAACAGCTAGCTCCTGATAGGAGCAGTGTCCGTCTCCATACCCACCACTGCATTCTCCTGTGTTCAGCCCTGCGTCAGGCCAGCCAGCCAGCGCCGCCCGGTACCAGTCGCGATCACTGCGGAGGGTACCCAACAGGCGAGCCGCGAAGTCGGATGCTCAGCTCAGCGGATGACGTGTCCCCAAGGGAGCCGTGGTGACCCTGCGGGGGAGAGCCTGCCGGTGCAAGGTCACACCTGGCGCATCTGGCACCACCACGGCGACGTCAGCGACCGGGTCCGGCAGGGGTCGCAGTATCAGTCCGCCCTGGCAGCAGTCCGCCCTGGCAGTCGCAGTCCGCCCTGGCAGCAGTCCGCCCTGGCAGCAGTCCGGCCTGGCAGCAGTCCGCCCTGGCAGTCGCAGTCCGCCCTGGCAGCAGTCCGCCCTGGCAGTCGCAGTCCGCCCTGGCCCCACCCAGCTGATGGAGCGCCCCGCTGGAGCGGCAGCATGCCCCAGGTAATGTGAGGCAGCGCGCACCTGGATCTGGGGTTGGTTTTGGAGAGTCTGACAGGCCGATCTGGCTTGAGGTTGGGGTTGGAGTTGTTGGGGTGGGGTGGGACTCGGTCGAGCGCCCGCGAGGAATATGAAATTTAAAATGGCCCCAATCCCTGGATCTGGATTCAAACGCAGGGGCTCTGTGGCGCCGCCAACACCCACACCTCAGCTGCGCGGGCGGGGTGGTAGTGTGGAGGGCCCCAGCGCTCCCCCGGGGGCGCCCCGCCGGACGCGCCTCTGGGAACGCACATCCGGGAACGGCATTAGTGGCTCGCAGTTCCCGCATTATTTCATGGCGTGCAGCCAATGGACAGGCGATCCGTCGGTGCCGTTTCGGTGTGTGTTTAGAAATGAGCCCGCCCGGTGTGTGCGCGGGAGCTCCGTCGTGGGGGCGTGTGCCGGCGGGGCGGGGGGAGGGGGCCTTATGCACTGATACAACAACGTGAAGCGCGTGGACAGGGCGCTGGGTGTGCTGCTATCTATTGCGGATTCCAGCGCCGTCACTGCGGCCCGTGGACGTCCTACGTTACTTACTAAAATGGGCAAAGGTTTCGGAGCGGTATAAAAATATTATAAATGCCGGGAGCCATTGACACGGAGGCCGGGGTGCTGTATTGCCGGATTCTGTACGGGGAGGATACACATGGAGGCGCCTTCATGGCACGTTCTTTCTTTTTCAGGCTGAACCAACGGATGCATGCAAGGATGTGAAGTGTGGATTTCCACAGAGGGCCTGACTGACTGACTGGCGGATGTGTTCCCAACGGCATCATCGCCATGTACCGCGTTCGGATTGCGGACGGCACCCCGACTTGTGCCCGCGACAAGGACAGGACGCGGACTCAAATACCTCATTCATCTGACCGGCGAGACTGGTTTTCGGAGAGTGCTGTGCGGCGAAGCACGGCGGCACCGTGGTCTTCTTGGGAGCGACGAACGGGTGCGCGTTGACTTCTGTTGGCCGCGGACCCTTAGGTTTAGCGCCTGGTAGTGCTGTCCTGTGCGTGGACCATGGTGGGCCTTGTTTGAACAGATGACCCGGGGATGTACGAACCCCTTCCCCCTATTACCGGATAAGTAAATAAAGGGGGCCAGCGTCAGCTTGGTTCGCGAGTGAGGGGCACGATGACCGGGGCCGAGGTGGCGGGGAGTCACGGGGGCTCCGAGAGGCGATACGGTGGTAGTACAGTGTACGGCAGCCGAAAGAAACGTACTTCGCGAGTTTTGCGACCGTAACCTGTCTAACAATATGCAATCTGCACACGGGAAGACTCAACCACGAGGACAACTTTAGCAATGGAAAAACAATGCAACGGGGGCTGCCGCATGGGGCATCGGGGATTTGAGATCCCTTGCGCCGAAAACCACCGAGCCACCCAAAGCCACCGAACCAACCATGGGCGAAATTGCAACCCTGGTCCGCACTCTTCAAATTGAACGCATCACAACCAAAGGACTTCTCAAGTCCCCATTTCGTGTTCGGCTACTCATCTCGAGTGATGCTACTCTTCTGATGCTACTCTTCTGATGCTACTCTTCTCGCGGATTCTTCGTCTTCTTCTATCTCCTCCTCACGTACTTGAACGCGAATCGGGGCAGTCCACCATCGCTCGGCAACCAATAAGCCCAACTGAGGCAGCCATTCCCCCCGATGGAAGTCCCCTAGGGTCACACGCCACAAGGAGGGACGCGGCCGCGAGGACCGACTGCTGAGCACCGCATCCGCCCCAACAGACGCCGAACTGCCCAGGACACCATCACAGCTCGCTGGGACCATCATAGAGGCACCGCACGGCCACGCCGCGATGCCCCGAGCGCCAGATCCATGCCCCAAGACGGCCCAAGCCCTGAGCCGTATACAGCAACCCGCCCGACTCAGGGAGGGACAAGGCGACCCGGAGGAGCGGGGGTGGTGTGTCTAGGGCGCCCCAGAACACACCGCGGCGCCGGGCGCTGTCCCGAGGTCCATCTCCCACACATGGTCATCGTGCCGCACCGTTTCTCTACTGGTACGAGTGCGTGGGCTGGGCTCCTCACCTCGCCGTGCTCAGCTACGACCAGCTGAAGGAACCTCCCCGCGTTGTCTTCCACTCTTCCTCTCTGCCAGCCGCCAAGCCTTGCGCCCCACAGGTAAACTGCTGCTGCCTCAGCGTACCCCAACCACCTGGTGAATCACATTTGAATCACAATGTCATACCGCCACCGCGGATTGGAGAAGCGACAAAGCACCGGGGAGGGCCTCATGCCGACCCACACCACTACAACACATCCCACCGTTGTTGTTTTCTCGCATACCTCCCTTACACGCCCGCGAGGCGCGAGCTTTCAATCAAGGTACAAATGAACATCGTGCCGTAAAATTACGCTACTCGTACATGTGTCTTTCGTACAGATAATCGTACAGATGCATAAAGAATTCTGCAAGCGCCCGACCGGGCTCGTCGTCACTTCAACCCTTACCCCCGAACGGTGAGACAGCGACATTCCACATGATGCTGCAACCGCCCATTTGCACCGCGAACCCTCACCACCATCGCACAACGTCAGACCCCACGGACATCCTGGCCCACAACCGCCAACGGTGCCTGACAACAACGATCCGCGGACCCGGATCTGGATCCCATGGTGCGGTGGACCCGGATCCCAGTCTGCGGGCGCCGAACTGGGCGGCCCCGTCCTGGACCTGCCTCCCTCGCATGTTCTCCAACCAGCTGACCCGCGCGAAGGACGCTCATCGCCTCTCGCTCAGCTCTTGCGGCCCCCGGGTCCAGCTGAAGCGGGCTGCCACCACGCCCCTGATCTGACTGACTGCTGACACAACCGCCAGCCCACCCAGACTCGCACCAGGACCAGGTGTTTCACCTTCCCTTGCCTTCCCTTTCACCAACACATGCACGTTACGGTAGCTCAGTCCAGCAGAGCAGAGTACAGGCGTACCGGGGCCCATGGCGCCCACGAGCCGCCCAGGAGGCCCATGGTGCAACGCCCCGACGCGGACGCTCGGCCCCAGCAGGTGCGGGTGCGCAGCGGCTGCATGTTACCTGATCCGAAAACCTACCAGGCCCACAACAGCCCGCCGGGTGACCTCGGACTCCCCGTCTCACACGCCCTCGCACCCGACCCTCGCAACCACGTCTACGGCTCCACCTGCTGATGCCCGCCGTGACATGGGTGACCCCAGCCCTGGCAAGAGTGACCCAACCTGACCGCCGAGAAGCCCCCTCAAGACCCACATCCGACTAGCCTTCTACCCGGCGGGCCTTGTCGCGCCTGCACCTGCGCCGCCGAAGCCCGCGACGTCCAACGCTGCCTTCCCCTCTCGGTCTGCGTCGCCCGAGTCGCCACGATGCGGACGCACCTCCCGCGTCGTCGCGATGCCGACACGCCTGTCTACACCCCCATCGACCCGTTCCCTCCTCCGCTGCCGAGCACCTTGGCGAGCGACGCCTTGGCCCGCTGCTCCTCCAGGAAGGGCTCCACCGCCGCCGCCACCCACTGCAGCCGCGCGGCGCGGTCGGTGCTGGTCAGCAGTGCCAGGCTCTCCGCGGGGCCCAGCTCCAACATGCCCGCGGCGGCGAAGGAGAAGAGCTCCTGCCGGGTGTCCTTGCCTAGCCGCTCGGACATCACCTGCCGACCCATGGGTTGCGGGGACACAGCGCGTGGCGGCAGGGCAGCATGAGACCGGGCTATGACGATACACGCGAAAGAGCAGCTGGGGATCACGGCAACAAAAGAATAAGACAGGGCGCGATGGCCCCCTGGTACAAGGCCGCGGACCGGCATCCCGGCAGGTTAAAAGTTAGCTCAGCAGTTAAGGGACAGCTGCGGGGTGTGTTTTGGCCACGCCACCCACCCACCCACCGCGTACGGGTCCTGCGTCGGCTCCTTGCCCTGTTTCACATTGCCGTACACGCTGCCGTGGCGCTGCCACATGCTGATGGAGGTGCCGGCGGGGTGGCCCGCCTCCGTCAGGTAGTCGGCGATGGTGCGCGGCCGGGAGGAGCGCGGCGGGGGCGCGTACCTGCGGTGCCGCCGGTGGTAAGGGACCCAGCAGTCAGCGCCTAGGGCGGTGTGTTTAAGGACAGAAACACACCCTGCCCGACCCAAACCAAGTACCAGGTCCCAGGGGCGGTGTGTGATGGCCGTGGCTGTGGCGGCCTACACGGATCACGGCCTGTCTGTGGGTTCTGGTGGAGCCCCCCCGACCGCGACCCTATACCCGCGGGCGCTGCAGGGCCCAGGGGCGCACACCTGGGGATGCTGGGGGGCAGCCCCGCCGGCGCGTCCTCGGACGTGCGCAGCTGCTTGCTCAGCCGCCCCACCTCCTGTGGGTTGGGTGTTCGGGGTTCGGCAGCAGCAGGACGGCACCGCAGCGGCGAGGGGTGTGCCATGAGCTCACGACACAAACATCGTCACCGTACCATCACCGTATACACTCCGTCCGTGTTCTGGGTTGCCAGCAGCAGGACGGCGCCGCAGCGAGCAGAGGAGACGAGGGTGGTGTACCATGGGGTTTCATGACACAGACATCATCACCGTACCATCACCGTGCACACTCCGCCCCCCGCCTGAGGACCGACACTCAGCCCCCGCGCCAACTCAGCTCCGCGCCCCGTACCAACTCACGAGAAGTTGGTTGTACAGCTCTGACTCCAGGCCATCCACAAACGTTTCCTCCGAGGGCGAAACGTTGTCCATCATGAAGCTGGCGGCGGCGATCTGCAGCACACCCAGGAAGGGTGTCACGGGCCACGGGCACCGGAGCCGTCCCGCCACGCATCGCGCCGCGTCATGTATAGCTCACCATGTAGGGCTGCGTCTGCCATATGCTGAGCAGCTTGATGCGTTTGAAGCCCTCGTACTCGATCATTAGGGACCCGTCCTCGAGGCGCGTCACGCGCTTCGCAGAGGCCAGAACTCCAACCCGAGGCATCCCCCCGATACTGTTCTCAAGCAACGCGGGGGGAGCAACGCTTGGGCTGAGGATATGGCCGAAGCGCACCCCGCTTGCGCTGAGTATGTGTCCGCCGGCCTTCGCTGCCAACTCGTCGAACATCTGGAGAAAGCGCGGCTCGAAGACTGCAGCCAGATCAGGGTGACATATTTATGAAAGTAGAGTTATACATTTCAGGTTCCAGCCAAAGCTTGCTTGTATGAGATGCACTAGGGTTCGGAGAGGCCCAACTGCAGAACAAACCCACCATGTAGGGCTCCCGTTCCGGTTGGTAAGAGCAC
Organism: Eudorina sp. 2006-703-Eu-15; assembly: GCA_003117195.1. NCBI lineage: Eukaryota > Viridiplantae > Chlorophyta > Chlorophyceae > Chlamydomonadales > Volvocaceae > Eudorina > Eudorina sp. 2006-703-Eu-15. The sequence goes on along the minus strand of BDSI01000065.1, from coordinate 265,276 downwards.
CTTGTTGCTGCGCAAGCATGCCACAGAGCCCCAAATTCAAAGTTTGACATGGCGATGACCAGACCTTTGGCCATGACAAAACCTTTCCAGCTTTTCCTTTGGAATTTACCTCGGAAACAACGAAACAGCAAAGAGCGATGTGTCTATCATAGTAGATCGCACTGCAACACGTCTTGCAACGTAGGCCAAGCGGGTTTGAGGACGGGGAACTGGCGCCGGGTTGCGGGGAGGGGTAGCCCGCAACCCATAAGCTTTCATTGCTGTCGATGCGGTTGATATTAGCAAATGAAGAGATGTCGATGGCCTCCTCCTTTGTTGGGTTCTGTCTGGCGCTGAGTTAACCGTCACCGTTCACAAGCAACGAGGCCAGCATATACTGTGGGTCTACTACACATTGTGCACAAAGCACAGCTCATGGCAGTTTGGGCCGCTCCACGACTAAGAACGAGCCGTCGTTAATGACCGTTGGCTCTTACTGACAGCTCCCTACAGTGCAGACCGTTTCCGCAGCCGATGTCTACAAGCCCGGTCATCTACGTGCCGCTTCCTTAATTTACGGTTCGACTGACTGGGGTGGTCCAGGGCTGTGTCTGGACCGGATGCCTTGCGATGCTCATTTTTCACAAATGACAGAAGCACGTCCCAATGGTGAGGTGGCCATCGTCAAACAAACAGAACAAGGAGAATGTGCTCAAGGACAGGTGTCAGGGCGAGGTCCCTGTACTCATCAGGAGGGCGAGGCAGGGCGAGGCCGCCTAGGGCCGCCTATGCTGCACATCCGCAACAAGCGCCTGGTTTTTACTTGAGAAGCTGCATGCAATGCTCAGTCTTAGCAATGCCGGGTGGTAACCAGTTCATGGGCTTGCGCGGATGTGCGCGCTACTCGTGATCTGGCCGTTCGCAGCGGCCCGCTGACCGTTAGCGAGCCCGATGCCTCAATTCTTTTGCCTACAAGTGCTACCAGTACAATAATAATATGGGTTTGAGGCGAACAAGGTCAGCGAGCCAATTGTGATCAGCTCGCCCTCAGCGGTACGTTTGCGAATTGCGAAAGGGGGCTTCCGTCAGAAAAATCCGCTACCAACCGAAGCAACCTACAACGGAAGTGACTACACCCTCGTCATCCTGCGGTGTGCCGCCGCGCCGTGAACGTCACACTTCCTCGATGGCATTAGGCAGCAGGACGCGCATGTTAGGAAATGTGATTAACTTGCGTGGCTCTTTCGCAGATGGCTGATGGCTCGGACTTCGTCCCAGCGCGGATTCAGTAAGAAAGCTCTCCCTGACTCCATTTTCATATTATCATTCCCTTATTAACAGCTACTCATATTCACGGGCATTGCTTTTCTCATAAGGCCTTCCGTACATTTATGGCGCGAAATATGATTAGGCAAATGAACTGGTTGTTGATTCTTGCCGCTCTGACCTCTCCTTGACTTTCGTTGTTGGTGACCTTATCGACTTGTGTCAGCTACAGTACCGCTTAGCTTTGTCGTTGGCGCTTGCGTTCAATTTGTCCGAAACTCGTTAAAGCAGCTTTGCGCAATTTACGCCAACAGCCATGGCTGCACCTGACAGTAAGATCTACTATGAGTTATAGCTCAGCTCTTGCCTGAATGTCCTAATTGACCTTAGCCGAGCTATCGCCCATACGCAGGCCCCGGTGGTGCCTTGCGCGGCCATGGACCGGGTAAGAATGAACTCTTTTCAAGAAAGACAACAAAGAAAGATTAGTCTGAACAAATTGAAAGCGCCCTACCTTGAAGCCCCCGCCAATTCTTCAGTAGCACCTGAACCCGGCTCTTAGTCGGTATAGCCAGAGGCCGGCCTCGCCCAAAGCAAACCGCTGCTTCAAAGCATCCCTCCGCCTCCGCGTCACACTACTGTGTATTGGGATGCACTTGACGTCTATTCCAATGCTGCACCTCGCCAACAGATCCCATGGAGCAGGACGGCCAGCCCCAGGCCCAGCCCGTCCCCTCGCAGTCGCAGGGCAACACACCGCCAGCGCAGCGCCGCGCGGCGCGACTTCCGCAAAGCCCGGGCGCCTCCCAGCCGCCTCAGGGCACCCCGCCACCTCCAGCTCGGCGTCCCCAGCCGCAGCCGGCACCCAGCGGCAGCTATCTGGCCGGCAGTCTGCTGCAGAGCGAGGGTACCCTGGGCGCCGGCGCCACGCCGCTGCCCCGCGGTCTGGCACAGAACCGTGGCGAGTTTGGCGGTGGGGCGCAGCGCCGGCCGCAGGTCCGTGTCGGCACGGCCGGCAAGCCGGCGCGCACCACGTCGGTCAGCATGCTGTCTGGCCAGCAGCCGCAGGGAACGGGCGCGGACGGCGGGATCCCGGCCGCGGACGGGGAGGAGCTCCCGCCGGTGAGAACCGCCCTGGGGGCCGGGGGCTGTCAGATTGACATATCGACTTATCTGGGGCGCTGTGTCGGGGCCCCAGTCCATGTGCAGGACGGGATGTGGCCCAGTCGGTCGCGTGTGCTGAGGCGCGTGATGTGCAGTTTGCTCGGGTGGCAGGGTCCGCCCGCTCCCTTCCAGTCGCTCCCCTCCCGGGAAGAAGGGCCGCGATGGAAGGGCCGGCGTGAATTCGCCCGTTCTCCCCTTCCGGTCTGGAAGGACCCGGGTGTGGGACTTCGAACCGCTGGATCTGACAAGGGAAAAGGGTTGGCACGGGTCGTGATCGCTAGGTCTCACGCACACATATCGCCTGGCACTATCGGGCGCCACTCGGCCCCTCGCATGTCACGCACTCCTGTTCTGCCTGCTTAAATAACACACATCGCCTGGCTGCATGGAGCCTCCGCAGGGCGGATGCCGTCGGCAGGGCGGTACTGTCCTCTGCAAGGAACCGCCTACGGTCGATTACGGTCGGCTACTACACGGGCATCACGCGGCGATGCGGTGCCGCGTTTGATAATGTGGAGTGAGAATGTGAAATCCCGTGGTCTGCTGGCATCGCCTTGCAGGCTAACGACGGCGCCGCGGATGAGGGGACCTACGTGTGGGGCACCAACATCAACTCGCGCCACCTCCGGCAGCAGATTGACGGCTTCATCCGCAACTACAGGTGGGTAAAGGCAACTACAGGTGGGTAGAGGTCACGAGGATAAGCACGCAAGGGAATTTGTGAAGGCATGTGAGGGCTTGTAACACCCGAAGCGCTCACTTGCACAGGCCCGCTGGCGCCGACGCGGCTGCGCCACCGAAGTACGTCCAAATCATTAAGGAGGTGAGATCTGCGGCGCGGAACGATGAATCGCGTTGTAGCTACGCACAGCTCGTTATACCTGTACCGCCTGTGTTCCTTCTCCCGGGTCCCGCCGACAGGCTATCGAGGCGGGGGAGACCTCGGTCAACATCGACACGGGCGACATGCGCGCCGTGGTCAACGGCGTGTCGTACAACGACCTGTACGAGACGCTCGTTGACTTTCCGCGCGAGGTCCATTGCGTGCTGGACGAGGTGGTCCGCGAAGTTGCCGTACTTGACCTGATGTACGAGCCGGAGCTGGACCGGCAGCAGGCGATGGACCTGTGCCTGCTGGTGGTGAGTGGGCGGGAGAGCGCAAGCAGGACTGTGGCCGGGCGCTTCCTGGCGCATCAAACAGGTGTCGCCGGGCCTCTGCACATTCGCACGTGTTTCCTTCCCACAATGCGGGGAGTTTCCCACACCCTGCCGCATAAGTTACGTTCCTCCAAAAGCTCTTTCGCGATCTCAGCATCCACTTACAGCTATGCCTCCTTTCACATGCCTTTTCAAAACTGCTTCATCTACTGGGGTTGAAGCGGCTGCGGCCTTCGCTGGCGATGCCGCTGGCGAAGTCGCAGTCCTCCACTTTTGCCCCCTCCCCTTCTCCCCGTCCCCCCACCTGCACCTCTTGCCTACACCCCGCTTACGCCCTCGCCGCAGTGCCGCCCCTACAACCTGGCAAGCACCAAGCACATTCGCGACCTGGACCCCTCGGACATCGACAAGCTGGTCTGCATCAAGGGCATGGTCACCCGCACCTCGGCCATCATCCCCAACCTGCGGTGCGGCTGGGGTTTGTTAAAAAGAAACAGCCCAGACACACCCAGCCGGCGGCTGGGGTGCATGTGTGGGGTTTGTCGGAGTTGTGGGTTGGGGCTTCGGTGAGGCCGGGGTACCGCCCCGAGCACCCGCCGCGAGCCCACGGGTTCCTTCAGCGTGATTCTGCGTTAGCACAAATGGTCGAAAGTCCGGTTAAACTCTTGCCGTCCATTGCACCGGCCAATCAACTTTGTCCCCCTCGGGCTGTTGTACGGAAATCGGGCTTAGGGAATCCCGGGGTGGGGCTATCAGTGACAGCCAAGCCTCCCCCACGAGCCACCGCACCGCTCGTCCCTTGTCCCCTGCGTTGTTCGGAATCGTCTTTATCACTAGCTTGCACACACCCCCGTCGTCGCTCTGGCATCAGCGCAGTTTGAAAATGTCTACCAATTTCCTATACCCCCCGGCCCCCCCGTCGCCCGGCCCTTCCTCCCGGGGCTGCCCTGTGCAGGTACGCGGTGTTTGAGTGCGCCGCCTGCGGCCACGAGGTGGCGACCCCCAACGTCAACGGCCGCGTGGAGGACCCCACCGGCTGCCCCTCCTGCAAGAAGAAGTGGTGCATGGTGCTGCAGCACAACAAGGGCTCGTACACGGACAAGCAGCTCATCAAGATGCAGGTGGGGAAAGCAGAGCAGAAAAACATAGCAGAAAAAATGGCAGGAAAGCCCGGAACGAAACCCAGATGCGGATGGGGGTCAAAACCAAAACCAACAACAAGACCCCTCCAGGGTTGAACGAATAGCCACGCACCGGAAAGGTCCAGATGCGAGGTGGAGCCCGAAACAATGAACCCGGGCCGAACCCTCAATGCAAGGGGGGGGCTGCGTCAGGTGGGAAAACGCCCTGCAGGGCCCCAGTCCCGATGGCTCCGTGTTGTTGTGCAAGCTCGAAAAAGTCACGCCGCGCGCTGCGCCTACCTGTGCTCGCCGCGCCACGCCGCCTCCCGAGCAACCCGTCAGGAGAGTCCCAACGACATCCCGGAGGGCGAGACCCCCATGGGGGTCACGCTGTACACGTACGACACCCTGGTGGACGTGGCGCGCCCGGGCGACCGCGTCACCATCACGGGAATGTACCGCGCTGCGCCCATGCGCGCCAACCCGCGCCAGGCTGCCCTGCACGCGCTCTTCCGGACCTACCTCGATGTGGTCCACATCCACCGCGACGAGACGAGGCGGCTGTTCACGACGGCCAACGGCGCGGACGCCAAGGCCGCGGTAAGCGGAAGCCCCTCGCGGCATCATGTTGGGATCGCGTCTGCCTCTTGAGGCCTGCCTGCCTGCGTCAGAGGCGTGCTGCGTGCCTTGCACTGCAGCACCCAAAGCGCCCCGTGGCGCACACATCGCTTGCCTCCCTGCGCCGAGATTCTTAGGATTTGGCTCGCCGTGAATTTCAGGGCTGAATGTGGTGATCTGGGTTGCGCCGCAGGAGGCCGAGCCGACCATCCTGTCCGCCCCCAACACGCCTGCGGACAGCCAGGGCTTCGGCGGCGGCGGCGCTGAGCCGGGGCCCGCCTCCCTGGCCGACCCCTCCGGTACTGAGGACCAGCTGGTGGCCATTGAGAACATCACGGCGGAGGAGCTGGCGGAGGTGGAGGGCAAGATCAAGGTGCGCGTGGGGGTTCAAAAGAAAATAACAGCCCGGACACACCCAGCCCGGCGTCAAATACCACCCGCGTGGGCGCGGGGAGCCGCGGGAGGGAGCGAGGACGGGAACATCATCCCTGTCCCCCTCGTCTCCCACGGGTCGGGTCGGGGATTTATGTGGGATTGTTGGTTTGAGGCGAGGGTCCGGATGAGATGCAGGTATGCGTCAGGGGCGGGCCGGATTGGGACACGGATGCTGGCGGAGTTGCCGGGTGGAAGACCCAGTGTGCTGCACACGCCTGTACGGCCGCCCCTGAGCCCGGGGGTCGGCCGCCCGGTCGTGGTGGCGGTTGCTTTGCGTCGTTGGCGCGTGCGTTCCCGACCATCTCTAGAGGATAGCCCCTGAGGGCGTCCGTTGGATTAGCCAGCCTGCGTTTCGGTGCGAAATGCGTGGGGCCTGCGCCGCCTCTGTTTGTTGGCCAACCTTTCCCACCAGCCCTCCCCGCAAAGCAGGTCGACCAATTTGCGCAATCTTGCACCTCTCCCCGAACCCCTCCCTGCTCCCCCGACCCTCCCTGCTTTCTTACGTTCCCATCCCCGGCCGCCCCTCCCCGGCAGCAGCGCAGTATAAATATGTCTACCGATTTCCCATACCCTCCCCGGCCCTCTCCCCGGCCCCTTCCCCCGGCCCGCAGGAGCTGTCCCGTGATCCTCGCCTGGTGGAGCGGCTGATCGCCTCCCTGGCGCCCAACATCTGGGAGATGGAGGACGTGAAGAAGGGCGTCCTGTGCCTGCTGTTCGGAGGCACGCCCAAGGTGTGGGCACCAGGGGGGCGGGTTTAGTGGGTACCAGGGGAGCGGGTTTAGTGGGTACCAGGGGAGCGGGTTTAGTGGGTACCAGGGTTACGGGTTTAGTGGGTACCAGGGTTACGGGTTTAGTGGGTACCAGGGTTACGGGTTTAGTGGGTACCAGGGGAGCGGGCTGCAGGCCAGGCGGGGGCAGGAGGGGAGCAGGGGACGGGGCGACCTGAAGAGCGCACAGGCGACCCGGCTTCCTCTGTGCGCCACCCGCCCGTTCGAACAGCTGCGCGTCTTGTTCCATGACCCCGTCAAGGAGGGATTACGAGGAGGGATTCCATTGCTTCCCGACGACGGTTTCGGTGCTGGCCGTGGCGGGTTGGCCGTGGCGGGTTGGCCGTGGCGGGTTGGCCGCGGCGGGTTGGCCGTGGCGGGTTGGCCGTGGCGGGTTGGCCGTGGCGGGTTGGCCGCGGCGGGCTGGCCGTGGCGGGCTGGCCGTGGCGGGTTGGCCGTGGCGGGTTGGCCGTGGCGGGTTGGCCGTGGCGGGTTGGCCGTGGCGGGTTGGCCGTGGCGGGTTGGCCGTGGCGGGTTGGCCGTGGCGGGTTGGCCGTGGCGGGTTGGCCGTGGCGGGTTGGCCGTGGCGGGTTGGCCGTGGCGGGTTGGCCGTGGCGGGTTGGCCGTGGCCTTTTTTGGGTGTCCATGGCGGGTTCCCTCATGACTCCTGTGCCGCGCCCCACGTGGCCCCGCTATGATCGTGGTGCCCAAAGCCAATGCCCGCGATGCGCCCCCGGTGCTCGTTCGGCTTCGGCGACCCTCGACCCGTGACGCTTACTTACCGAGGCGCCCCCCATCGCCCTCTGCATTGCATGTCCTCCCTGCCCTCCCTGGAGATCCTGGTACAGTCGACGTCTGAATCGGACCTTTGCTCTGGCGGCAGCGTAGTATGAATATGTCTACCAATTCCCTATACCTCCCTCTCCCCTCCCTCCCCTCCCTCCCCGCCCTCCTGCAGGTGTTCCCGGGCGGCAAGATCCGCAGCGAGCTCAACGTGCTGCTCGTGGGCGACCCCTCCGTCTCCAAGTCGCAGCTTCTCACCTACGTCCACCAACTGGCGCCACGCGGCATCTACACCAGCGGCAAGGGCTCCTCGGCGGTCGGCCTCACCGCCTACGTCAGCAAGGTGGGCGGCAGCAGCGGGGTGGACTCACAGACGGGTGGAAGTAGCAACGTGGATTCACAGACAGGTGGCAGCCGTAGGGTGGATTCGCAGACGGGTGGCAGCCGTAGGGTGGATTCACAGACAGGTGGCAGCAGCAACGTGGATTCACAGACAGGTGGCAGCCGTCGGGTGGATTCACAGACAGGTGAAAGCAGCAGCAACGTGGATGGCGGGGCGACAGCCGCCCCCCGAGCGCGCAACGCACCCGCCACCCCAGCAGCAGCCAGTGGACTGCTCCCGACCAGCCAGTAGACTGGGCTCGATTGACTACATCCCGCGCGCACGTTTTGAAGGCTGCTGCTCCAGAGTTGCCTGAACTACTGGTCCAACGATGGCCAGCCATGCTGAACGTGTGTGCGTGCGTCACAGCACACTACTACTACTTGGCACTGATTCTGATGCTGCTTTGGAGACCAATACTGATGTCGCACTTTACGGACCGACCCCCTTAACGGACCGACCAACCTGATGCTGCTTGAAAACTAGATTAATACTGATGCAGCACTTCTTGGGGCCAACTTGACGGACCGACTCCCTTGACGGACCGACCCCCTTGACGGACCGACCCTCAGGACCCTGAGACCAAGGAGATGGTTCTGGAGAGCGGCGCGCTGGTGCTCAGCGACCGCGGCGTGTGCTGCATCGACGAGTTCGACAAGATGAGCGACAGCGCTCGGAGCATGGTGCGGCGTCCAGGGAGGCGGGGGGCGCGAGTGTTAGTGTAACCGTCCCGACACCTCACGTAACCCCTTGTGTCATGTTCTCTTATCCCATCATGACCTCGTGAATGGCTCACAGCCGTGGGGCCTTTCAAACGTTTCAGGAGGTTCCCTAGACGCCTTGGCTGGCGCTGCGATTCGTTCCCTCAGCGAGCCGTGAACTTCCCCTGACGCCACGCCCACCCGCGCATCTACCCCGGCTCCGCCTCGCCCCTCCACTCAGCTCCACGAGGCCATGGAGCAGCAGACCGTGTCCGTGGCCAAGGCCGGCCTCATCTCCACCCTCAACGCGCGCTGCTCCGTGCTCGCCTGCGCCAACCCCGTCGGCTCCCGCTACAACCCCCAGCTCTCCATCGCCGAAAACATCAACCTGCCGCCTACCCTGCTCACCAGGTGCGGTCCGGTCCGGTCTGGAGAAGCTCCTGCCCGGAGCAGTATTCCAACTCTCGTCATCAAAATCACACTCCGCGTTATCCATAATCACACCTTCGTGTTATCGTCAACGGCGAGTCGTTCTGTGGGGTCGTCCGTGTGCAAGTCATTTTAGCAAGTCCTGTTCTGCTGTCCGTGTACGGGGATGCTAGGGGTCTGGTAGTGGCGTCGGGGGGCCCCGCCCGACTCAGCACATGGCCATGCCTGGGCGAGGGAAATAGAGGTGGCGGGCTGCCAGCGCACGTTTCGAGTCAAGCGCTTGACGTTTCACATGCCACGCCGTGGATGCTGCCAAGAGCCTGATTCTGCACGCCCCAACCCTGGAGCCCCAACCCTCGACCCAAAGAAACACGAGTTGTACACGCGCATACCGCCACCCCCCGGGTTGTCCCCCACCTCAGGTTCGACCTGATCTACCTGGTCCTGGACCGCTACGAGGAGGCCCGCGACCGGCGGCTGGCCCGCCACCTGGTATCGCTGTTCCACCCCGGGTCGCAGAGCCGGTCGCGGGCAGGCGGCGCGGGCGGAGGCCTGGAGCTGGTGTCGCCCGACCTGCTCAAGAAGTACATTGCCTACTCGCGTGCCAAGTGCCACCCCAAGCTGACGGACGAGGCGGCCGAGGAGCTGGTCAACAGGTGCGTGAGAAGGGAGGGGTGTGTGAGGTGTTGTGTGCGGGTCGGGTCCTGATGTGTGAGAGGGGTGGGGGTATTGAGAGAGAGACAGCTCCAGGGGACGTCGGCGGCCTCTGGCGGCGGCGACGATCCCCGGACGACCACATCAGGGGTTGTCGTGCTCCGCGGGACTGAAGCCGATTGCATTTTTTATTGAAGCTGAATAATGTCGATTTTTAGCTTGTTGAAATGGTCAGGACTCATGGAAATTGATGAATCGCGCGAAATGCTGCACAGGTACCAGACTCTGCGTCGGGACGGCCGCGAACGCAAGGTGGTGATGGCCACGCCACGCCAGCTGGAGTCATTGATCCGCATCTCAGAGTCGTTGGCCCGCATGCGGTTGGACGAGCGGATCCGCGCCGCTGACGTATCGGAGGCCGTACGGTTGTGGTACGGTGCCATGGCGGGCTCGGCGGGCTCGTCCGACGGACGGCCCGACCTGGATACGTTGTACTGCGGTACGACGGCGGCGCAGCGAGCGGCGGCCAGGGCGTTGCCTGATGAGCTGCGCAACGTCATTTCGGGTGAGAGGCTCAGGGGTTATGAGGAGGGAGACCAGGAAAGCCTAGGTGCCTAGGCGAGCGATTGACAAAGTAGCACCGCGCCCGGCTGCTGATCGAGTGGTTCTGTACTGGGAGCTGCAATTGTTGCCAACTATGTGTGTGAAGCAGCAAGGTCGCAACACGTTTCCTAGATGCCTATGAATGAATCAACGCTCAAAATTAAGTCATTCGTAACCCTTCTTTCGGTTGCATCAATGTGTGCAGCAATGCGGATGTCCCACACGCTTTCGGTGGACGACCTTCTCCGGGAGATCAACTCGCGCCTGGCCGCCGCGGCGCAGCAGCAGCAGCAGCAGGGCGGCGGCAACGGCAGCGCCGTCGCCGGCGGCGTGAGCCGCTCCATGCTCGTCACCGCCCTACGGCAGCTGGACGATCTCGTCCTGTACGACGAGACCACGAACACCGTGCGGCCCATCCTGCGGCCCATCAACCCGCAGGCGACGGCGCAGAAGGAGGCGGAGCAGGCGGCGGGCGCGGCCCCGCCGATCCCGGCCTCGTGAGAGTCGCACGTTGAATGCTGTCGGAATGACGGTGTACGCGGCGCGCGTGCAACCTGCTGGGTTCTGATGCGGAAGGTGGTTTATTGCAGGAGCAGGACCCTCCTGCGGAGTAGCTGTAAACCCGCGGGTACGGTGGGCGCCAGACTCTTCTAGGAGGGAGGGCGTGTTGAACTGGCCAACGGCTCGGGGCAGCCAGCTCGGGGCAGCCAGGGGCCGGGCCTAAGGGCTTGTGATGCTTGTGGGTGAACAACTGGGTGGTACGTTATGGTGTTCTGCGGGCTGAGTGATGTGAATTGCGACCAGCTGTCGCCAACGCTTGACTGACTTAGGAAGCAGGGACGAATGTGGGTGTGGACGTTGCAGGGGCGTTTGTTGGCATGACTGAAAATCGCATCTGAGCAGGTCGCTGGACTCGATTGACACACCACGACACCACACACGACCTGTACATGACTTGAGGTGCACGAACTTGGCGATGCAAGGAGGAAGTATCTTCGTTGCGCAGTTGTCCGAGAAGCGTGCTGACGCATGAGGCCGAGGCGACTGAATTGCAAGGCACGCCCGTGGCACTCGGAATTCGGCGCTAGGTCCGCCCATGAATCGAATGGCATCGTCGCTCGTCGCTGTGGGGTTGTGCCGATTCGTCCCCACCACTGCGTGTGCGGGTGGGTGAAATTCTTGGCGCCGTGGAGGCCATATTACACACACATATGCGGCTCTCGTCACAAGACCGTCGCCTGTGGATCGCCCCCCGTCCTTCGTTCCTCGGGTGCGGTCCTGCGATCCCTACCTCCGACCCCGCTCGCACTCCCAACGGCTCCCGTGCCCCCTTCCCCTCGCCCCAAGGCAAAGCACCGCAGCGCATGACGCACATACCCACCGTCGTGTACGGTATTCTGGTTGCAACACGAACCGCGCTAGGTGCGCAGCCCCACCTCCGCCAAATCACACCGCATCGCAACAGCTCGGGGGACACTCCTGCCCCACCGCCGTAACTGCGCGGCGGCGCACCTCACAGGTCACAGCCACCGCACGCGGCCGCCTCTGGACGCGTAACAGGCATGATCCTATGGCCGATGTCGGCCAAAGTGGTTCTGGCGAACCCCTGGGACTCTGCCACCCCTCAAAAGAGGGTCGCACACTCCGCTCAACCGCCGGAGAACACTCGAAAGACGAGAAGAGTGCCAGACCGCATGATAAGCATTGCGGACAAGATGAGGCCGTGTGGACTTCGACGCGCCCAGCCTATCGCAACTGCTCGCACCCGGTCTCCCATCGGGAGGGAGGGAACCTGCGCGCTCGTATGGTTCCCTGCTGATGAGCGACTGTAGCTGGTGCAGCAGATCGTGGGGTGACCCTCCCGCCTCGGACATCCGGTGCACGCTTTCTCCCCACTTCTCCTGTACCGCACAGCTACACAGCACCAGCTGCACCGGCGCCAGTAACCGTGTCGGCCCATTTTGCCAGCGGACCCCCCCTTCAATATTGATCCCCACACCAACGCCCCTCTCCAATGCACACACGCACACACACCACTCCCATCATGGCAGTCCTCGCTGAGACACAGCGTCAAGATTGTCAACATTGTAACCCGGAGATTTGTGGAGGCCGCCACTAAGCGCCAACGCTCCGGCGCGTGCTGCGGACACCCGCCAGCCCATGTGCCTGATGCCCCCTTGCTAGCGCGGCCTCAGCGGGACGCCAGCAACCCCCCGGGCAACGCCAGCAACCCCCCGGGTAACGCCAGCGACCCCCCGGGCAACGCCAGCGCGGGGATGAGACCCCCAAGTCAGGCCAGCAGAACCAAGACCGGCGACGTGGCGTCTGGCGTGGCTGACACAGCTCTTGCCCTCCCCGGATTTTCTGCCATCCCGGATGCAAATGCTCCCGCGCTCTCCACTGGCCGTCGTCCTCATCCTCATCATTGGGTTTGGCGCATCAGTCTGTGGGCAGAGCCGCGGTGAGCCGTGGTCAACGTGTGGGCGCGTGTGCGGCTGTGCATGCCATTGACAGAGCTACAGCGCACAGGGTGTTGGGCCCGCCAGTGACTCACTGTGGCGGGTATGTTCACTGCACGAGCAATGGGACGCAACAAGCCAACAAGCCCCTCGTGCTGAGCTCTGGAGCTCTGGAGCTCAGCCATGCACGGTAGGTTATGGGGGCTTGGGAAAGCGCCCTGGCTGCCGGTGGGTAAGTTCACTGCACGAGTATCGCCCTGGCCGCCTGAGTGACTCCTTCCATGCAGATCCCCAGGCAGTATTTGTCGCCGGGCTGGGTATGTCTGGGCTGTTTCCCCCGGCTCCCCAGGAGCTCCAGCTGATGACCACCCGCGTGGCCGTGTGGCGGGATCGATCCTTAACCCCCGACGACGCTTACCGTCGGCGAATGTACTTCTCCTTGATCTGCCCGGGAGTGAGCAGCAGCTTGTCCAGCGCCGAGACTTCGGTCCAGTCTAGTTTCCGCGATGCCTGCATGAGAGGACCAGGGTGGACGGTCGAGGCGGCGAGATGGCACGGTGAAGGCTGCGCTCGGCGGGCAGCATGCATGAGCTACAAACCCACGGGAGGTCTCACGTTCCTCGCGCCATGCTGGGTGTTAGGACACAAGGAAATGCCGGCGCGGCGAAGGCATGGCAAGTACTGCACATCGGCTACTGCCTACCCTGTACTCCGCGATGCGCTTGGGCATAGCCGCCATGGCATCTGCTATCTCCTTTTCTCTGCGCGTTCCATTGTAGGCGTATGCAAAACGACAAGCGCACCATCAGCTCCAGGTGAGTATTGACAGCCCGTATGCAAACTCGAGGTCCAATACCTTGCTGCTCGCTTCTTATCTTTCTCTTGCTGACGTGATAGGTATTTTTCGCTTCCGGGTGGCAACTGAGGCTTTCCAGGCACGACATCCTCGTGAGGCCACGAAAGACCGATTGCATAAAACTGCTCGCGAAGCTTCATCGCATTTTCATAACTAATCATGGGCGGCAATAATTTGTCGCCTTGTTTCCGCGGCAGGAGAGCGTTTCGCCCAAAACGATGGAGCAAATGGGCCATCCTGAACTACTATTTGCACATGCTTAGAAAACTTGGTGGTTAAGCAGCTGCGTCCCACGATCAAAGTGACGAATTCTCAGCTGCTTCTCGTCGTACAACCGTTCAACTGCTGTCGCTTGCCTCAGACACACACGCGTGCGCACCAGGAAAGCTTCATTGCATACATTCGAAATTGACCGCGGAAGATATGCGGGACGGCAACGTCAAGGGCGTCAATGATGGCCACCCTGGGTCCCGGCAACAGGTTATGTAGTCCTTCATTACTTCGCAGCCGCGGCGGAATTCGATTGTTAAGCAGCATCATTTATGCATAAGTGCGCACATGAAGCACCACCGGTTAACTTGCGCATCAATGCTCTCGTACAACATGCAGCCCTAGGCCACGCTAGCTGCACCGAGGAGCTTAAATTTCTTGAGGTTTTGATGGTTCCTAAAAATTTCTTCTCACGCGAGGATGAGTCGTTGTTTGTATCCATTTCGGTAATTGCACGAAAGCTGCGCCGTTCCTGCTGTGCGCCGTCGTCATAGAATAAACGTATCCAAACAAGAACGGTGACGCATGGTCAGACCTCTTCAGAACTGGTCCCCAAAAGGGAAGACCCTGGTTCTGCCTTACCGGCCGTTTCATACGAACTCAAAACGCCCCGTGCTGCGGTGACATATCGGACTGAGCTCGATCATCTGCTGGACCGATGTCCTGACAACGGTATAGTCGCGGACGTTAACTCCTGCACTGTGCGGGGCAAACGCTGGTGCGGCCCGCACCGCCCATGCCGCCTCTCGGAAATTGCTTCACAGCTGGTGGGATCTTGTCGCAACGTCGCGCGCAGAAGGGTCGTTGCGGGCAGGTGACATCAGTCCTGACCTCTCACACGGCCAGCGCACCGGCGACAGCCAAAGAGTTGGCCGCTGTGCCCCAGCCAGGACCGCTGCCAGCCGTGTCAGCATTGGCAGCCATGCCAGCTCGAACATCTACACGCATCCGATGGCAACCCACCTGCCCCAACACAAACGCTGGCACCACGCATGCGTACGGATTCATTGCGGCACGTCTCCTGCAGCCACCCCCCCCTTCCCCATTGCTGTTCTCTATGCCGTGTCATGCCGCCCACTGCAAGACTCCTGGCCTTGAGCATTGCCAACAATCCCCTTCTGCAGCAGCTTCGTTGTGCAGCCGACCTTGCATCACCCGCGCTCCCACAGCGGTGCTTCCCTTTCTCAATCCCACCGCCATCGCAGGCTTTGCATCCGACACAGCGGCTCATGGACCGTTGCTCCTTGCAAGAACCACCTTGCCAGCAGTTTGTTGGGCCTCTTAGTGCCTGTATCCGTTCCTGCCAGCTCCGTTGCTGACATCTCAGCTGCCAGCTTGCACACCTGCACCGTAGGCACCTTGGTGCCGAGGTGCTCGGCCCTGGCCGTTACCGTATCCGCTTCCGCAAATGCCCATGTGGCATCTCACGCCTTGGACCGCAAGACGTTGTCTGCTGAGTGGATACTGTTCCCAAACCTTTTCCCGTTTGGTGCGGGTGCGTTCAGGTGCATTTGGGGATGCTCCAGTCCTCCTGCTAGAACCTATGTTCTCAATCCAACTCCACAAAAAATTCACCAAAAAGCTACTTCACCTAAAGCACCCCGTGTTTGTGTTGGAAACCATACTGGCCGCGTAGCGTTCGTGAGTCAGTTGATGCACACGGTTGGCGCAACCGAATGACGCTGCAACCATCTCCACTGCTCCGACAGAAGAACACGCGGCTGTTCCCTACACCATTGGGGCAGGGTGTTGTTTGCTTGGCAACCGACTAGGTGTAAGTCCCATGTGTGCGTGAGGGTCAACATACCATGTCAAGTAGCATCCCCATATGTGGGCAAACCGCGGCAGTGGATCGACTGGCCAGAACTGGCGGGCCTCCCCTCGCACCGGGTCCCTGAGTCAAATGAGACGATCCGCACAGTGTGACCATTACACTTGCACAGTCCTTGACGCAGCTCCCGTACCCTCGCCGCCTCAGCGCATGCAACCCGTACCATGACCCACTGCGGCCCACTACCAAGCTACCAACTCAGCAGACCACCAGTCCGCCATCAAGCCTGCTCCCGCCATTCAACCGGGCTCCCCGCCTGGCGCCGTCGTTCCATGACCCGAGTTGTTATCCACATGCGGAATCCCTTCACCAGCACACCAGCTCGTACCGTACGTCCGTACCCACCCTTGCGGTCAACCGCCCGCGAAACACAAGCGTGCGTGTGCACGACACGGTGTAAACCCCTGATCCGTGTCCCTACCTCCCCCGGTGCTGATGCGCCAGTGGTGGGTCCCGGCCGTCCCGCAGCAATCCCCGTACACCACTCGACCTCAAGGCGCCGGCTCGTGGCCCACTGCCGTGCTGTCGCCGACCACCGCCGCCGCGGCTTTCACGGCCCCCTCGGAGGCGCCGGTGGCTCCTCCACCTCCTCCGGCCAGCGAGCACCCCCGCGGGTGCCGCCTCGAGCACTGAGGCTCCGGCCCCGGCACCGGCGCAGGTGCTCCATGCCCAGCTGCATGAAGGGGTCCGGGAAGTAGATCCAGCGTACGGCTCGTTCCATGTACCTGTCCGGAAGGGACCATGCGCGCAGGGCCCAACAAGCAACAACTCAATGGAGCACGGGCCGCTGGCCGGGGCTCCGCCCTTCGTTCCCTGCCGGCGGTACAGCAAGCCACCGATGCCACCCATCCCGAAGAAACAATCACATAGGACCCGCTGCACAGACCGGCCACGCCTTCGCGCCGTTGCACACTCCGGCTACGAGGCGCATCAAAGCTAGCGCGCTACGGACAGACAACAAATAAACATAACCCCCGGCCCGTTTTCCTTTTCCTTGTCTAAGGTAAGAGGCCACCTCCCCCGCCGCCATCACTCCGCCCACCTCGTGCCGGCGGTCAGCGACACCACCGCGACCAGGCTCAGCCAAAAGTACGGCGATTTGTACAGCAGGTCGGCGGCTCCGACGGTCGCCTCGTCCACGTAGCCCGCCGCCAGTTCCACCCGCCAGACCTGCGGGTCAGTGGAGGTCGTTTGCGCGGCCGAGGCGGCGGCGACGGTACCGTACCTCGCAAAGGTGTCAGTCTGTCTGTCTGTCTGTCTGTCTGTCTGCCTGTCTGTCTGCCTGCCTGTCTACCTGCCTGTCTCGGCCCCCAAATGGGACGGTTTGCGACCAAGAGCCTGGCCCGCAGTAAAGAGTACGGTACCACTGACGAGACGAACATGCCGAGAACGGGCGTGAGGGACGGAGAACTAAAAGCCCTCCCGACGCAGCACTGGGCCCCAGTGCTCAGTCCATAGGAAGATCGGCACGTCGGCGTTCTGACGACACGGCCTCCGGTCCATACCAGCAGCAGGAACGGGAAGGTCACCGCCACGCTCAACACGCACACCACGCCCAGCAGCCTCGCCCACGCGCGCGTCGTCAGCAGCAGTTCCGCCGTGACCGCCACCACCACCGCCGTGTAGGCCGCCTTGCCCACCACCCACAGGCCGTGCGCCGGCTCGGTGCCGTACGGCGTGGCGCTGTACATCGGTACGAAGAAGCAGGCGGCGCTCTGTCGTACATACATGCAGGCACAGCGCGGCGGGGCGCGAACACAGGTAGTAAAATAAGGCGTTTGCAAAGCGGGCCATGCGCCCAGCGATGCGCCCGAATGCTCCTTGTGTCTTTGTGTTCCATATCTTCCGACGGTTCCCCCTGCGGTTCCATATCTTCGACGCCGGGGGACCCCAACAGAGTGCTCTTGACCGCGGATTGCTATCGGGTGCCTGGCGCGGCCCGGCCTTCGCCCCGCGCTGGATTCTGTTCCGCACGGCGACACCCGCACGGCGACGACGCGTGCACAATCGGTTGTCGGGACACACGCCGCCGCCGCCGCCGCCGCCGCCACCGCCGCCACCCCGCAGATTCCCCATCCCGGGGTGGTCCCCTGGGCTCTATCTCCGTGCGCGCAAGACGTATGTCCCGCTCACATGGACCAGCGGCAGCGCCACACCCTCCGACCAGAACCTGGCGGGGCTCAGTGGCGGGTGCGCGTTGTAGAGCTCCGGGTGCTGCAGCAGCGTCGTGGCGGGTTCCGGAGCGTGGCTCTCCTGGCGGCGGGCGGCGGCGGCGGCGGCGTAAGAGCACGTAGCGGCGGGCAGCAGCAGGCAACAGCGACAACAGCAGGCTAGCCAGGACGGTCCACAAGACGCCAGAGGACGTGGGTGCCGGATACCTCAAGAGTGACGCCCTCATCGCCACTGCGCCTGGGGTCCGCTAGGGTGCGCCCCGACCAACGGCATATGGCATGGTCCACCTGATATCCCGATCGCAACGGTTGCACTAGTAACATGGCATGGCGCATGTCTTGGCGCCCATAAGCAGACCGCCTGTTAGCCCGCCTGCCGTAACAACCTGTCGTACCTGCTGTACTCAACCCCCTAACTAACCATCCACCCAACCGGTGGTGTTGCACCATCCCAACATGGACCGGACACGACGACCCCCACAAAGGGATATACCAGTTCCAAAGATTCATATAATTGATATACATTTAAAACCACAGATTCGCAACCCCGAAACGATGTGGATTTCAGGGGACTGTACCCCGCTGGGTGTACTGCCTTGTCGCGATGTCACCCAGCCGCCGCGACGTGCCTGCAGCGCCACGACCAGGATGGGGGCGGCGGTGAACACGACGTTGTAGAAGGAGCCGCTGATGTCGTCGATGAGAGCCTGGCCTGCGGATGTCGGGGCGCGACGCGGGAGGAGCGGCGCGGCGGGGTCTACCGAACCACTTTGGGGGAAAACTTTACTAGGGTCTACCAGGGTGAGCGCGCCCTGACGCCGCCTCCCCGCGGCGGGCCCTACCGCCGCCCAGGGCCCTACAGCGCGAGAGCCCCACCCGCCTGGCCCGCACCACCCCTGCCCCTGGGCCCCCGTCACTCCCTGCCCCTGGGCCCCCGTCACTCCCTGCCCCTGGGCCCCCGTCACTCCCTGCCCTGGGCCCCCGTCACTCCCTGCCCCCGCGACCGCCGACCCCCGGACCTCGACGCGCCCTCGTCGCAATGCCGCGAGTTCATCGCTGTCGCCTGAAGCCGCCCGACAGGCCGCCCTACCTGAGAAGCCGCAGTAGAACTGGAACAGCAGCAGCACCCCCCAGTAGGTCAGGTTCTTGTAGAAGGAGTAGGTGATCAGGCGGGACAGCCTCTCCGAGCACAGCTGGAGGGTGGAGGCGCGGGGTGGGTCGGGAAGGGTGGACGGGGAAGCGTGGAGGGTGCGGTGATCTGCCCGCACCCGCACCCGCACCGTGCTCCCTGCCGTACCTGCCCGTGCACCAGCAGCAGCGGCACCAGGTGGCGGAAGAGCGGCACCGCCACGTCGCTGTTGTTAACGGCCTGGTGGGGGTGGTGGGGGTGGTGGGGGTGGTGGGTTTGTGCCTCGAAACCTGTGCCCGAAAACCCGCATCCGTCCCGGCCCGCCCTCCCGTACGGCCCCGTACGGCACCTGGCGGCCCTCCTTGCCCATCACGCCCACGCCCACGTCCGCCGCCTGCGTGCACATGTACGGCATCAGGTAGCAGTACGGCATCAGTCAGCACTCAGCAGGTTCATTCCGCGCAGGGAGCGGCTGATTTCCTGCGTAAGCAACTACCATGGCAAGACTCAACGACACGGCGGGGCCTGGGTACTGAGGGCTTTTGAGCACGAAGGCATAGAAACGTGAACCGCGGTTCCGGAGCTTCTATGCCCTCAACGCCGTACGCCGTACAGTATCCTGCGCCGTACCTGTATCATGGCCACGTCGTTGGCGCCGTCGCCGATGGCCAGCAGCACCCCTTCACGGACCCATGGGTCGTCCGCCGCCACCTCGCCGCCGCCGCCGCCGCCGCTTTCGGTCCAGCCCTCCGACTCCTCCTGCCGCCCGTCGTCGTCGTCACCGTCACGAGTCCCACGAGCTCGTCCCGGGTACGACATTACTGTACGACAGCGACGAACCGCCGCCGTCAACGGCCGCAGCAGCTGCGCCAGCCCCGGCAGCCGCGAGACGGGGCCAGTCAGCCAGCGCCACCGTCGGCGCCGCCTCGCCGCCGCCACCCGCTGCCGGTGCGCCCTCATCAGCTTGACGAGCGCCGCTTTCTGTGCCGGCGATGCACGACAGATCACGACGCTCGCGCACGACGCGCACAGCGCCGCCAGGCGCACCGCCAAGGGGCGCCGATCCAGGATGGTGTCCAATGTACGACCGTCGACGACGAGCTCCGCCGCCGTCGACATCGGGCCGCCGCCACCGCCGCCGCCACCGCCGCCGCCACCAGCGTCAGCGTCAGCGTCAGCACCTGCGGTGACCGCTGACTGGCCCTCTCCGGCGCCCTGGCCGGGGCCTGGGTGTCGAAATGAAGGGGGCCGGACGGGTCCGAGTGGCGGCGTCGCGGCTGCGGCTGCGGCGGCTGTGTCACTGTTGACGTCGGGGACCCATGGGTCACTGCTGGCGTTTCTTGTACGGCTCCGCTCGCGAGGCCCATTGCCCACCGCTTCGACGGACGTGTCCTGAGGCTCGTCCGCGGGACCCGCGGGCGCCTCTTGTTGAGGGGGCTGAGGCTCCCAAGGGGACCGCTCCTGCGGCCGGTGCCCGTGCGGCTGCTGCTGCCCGTACTGCAGATCCCGCGTATCGGATCGTTGCAGAGATGACGTCTGCGGCTTGTCGGGTGCGGCAGCTTCGGCGGTGGTGGTGGCGGCCGCGGCGTCGCCGCCGTCGCCAGCAGCCTTGCCGTCCCTAGTCGCCAACCGCCAACTGCCGCCAACCGTCTTGCCGCCGCGCACCGTGGCGGCGTTGATGGCGGCGGCCCTCTGGGTCAGGTTTCGGAGCTGGTGTCGGATGGCTGTCGGTCGGGGTTTCATCAGTACGGAGGGCACCACAGCGATCTAAGGCCTATCAGGGCCAGACACGGCAGAATATGTACGGCAGTACGGACGACCGTACTTTCAGACCGCCGATTCCTCTTACCCCGTTGCAACCCCTTAGCCTTGACAGGCCCTCACCCTTATGTCCGGCAGACCTCGCTTTCCTCGAACGCAATCTTTATTTAGTCCTCTCCCCGTTGCGCTCTTCCCCCGCTTCAACCCGGTTGCACTCCTCACCCGCCTCTTGGTGCTCCCTCAGCACCAGCAGCTGAGAGTCGTACGGCTGAGTCAGCAGGCGGGCGGCCCGGGCGATGTTGACCGCGGTCTCCAGCTTGTCCCCCGTGATCATCCATACCCGCACGCCGGCGGCCAGCAGCGTGGCCACCGCGGCAGGGACGCCCTCCTGCGCGCCAGGGTGTGTGTGGATTCGGAGCTACCGTAATCGTACCGAGGCCCCCGAGGCTCTATAAGTACGGATATATATGGCGTTCGGGGGGGGGGGGAGTGCTCCCCGGCTCCAATGACGCCCGCACTGCGTGAACTTCCGTCGAGAAAACACATCGCCTCAGGCAGCTTTATGACCAGTGTACGGCAACGTTCGGCAAGGTACGGTAGCGTAAGGGTGGGGTGTCGTATACCTGAAGCTGGTCTTCGATGGCTGCCACGCCCACCAGTCGCAGGTCGCGCTCCATCTCGTCGGCCAGGGCGTCGAGCGCGGCGGCACGGACCCGCGGGTCGGTGTGCACCGCCGCCGCCGCCTCCTGGTACCGCGCGTCCCAGTTGTCGTACCAGCCGCGGTCGGGAAGCGGCCGCGCTGCCAGGACGAGCGTGCGCAACCCCTGAGGATCGGAAAATGCCGTACACACGGGGAAACGAGAGATGGTTAAGACGCAATTCGTCGGAGAGGTGGTTCAACGAACTTCAACTGGAAGCCACGAACTCCGCACTCGTGTTCCCTTCCCCTGTCGGCTGTCTGCCGTACCGTTTATCAGGGGGAACCACGTGAAGCGTGTGTCTTCCAGGTGATCCGAAGGAGCTTCGAATCAGGGTCGCATGAAGAGTCATGGGCGTGATCCGTCCCTGGCCAGCAGTGCGTGGATACGGCGATAGTGCAGGCGACTGGAAACGCTCCTTCGGGTGCCGCTTAGGTCTGCTGGTAAACCTGAAATGTGAAATCGGATGCATTTCCACGTTAATGGATGTCGTACTGCCGTACCTGTGAAGCGAAGAAGTGCAAGCTCTCCTCCGCCGCGGCCACAGCCCGCTTCCCCTCCTCCCCCTCGTCGTGGTCGCGCGGTGCCGGGCTCGGCTGCGATACTCCCGGGGCCGCCTCCGCCGCCTCCGCCGGAGCCGCCGGCGGCGGCGGCGCCGAAACCATCGCGCCCGCCAGCCGGGAGAGGATCACGCTGTCGGCCCCCTTGGTGTGGAGCGCCCGGGAGCCGTCGGGCGCCTCGACCACAACCGACATGCGCCTTGAAGGCGGGTTTCGGAGCCAAGGGGACAGGCACGGGGCGGGGGATGGGGTATTACCGTGAACCCTATAGACCCCTATACAACCCCAGGCAGACACACAAAAGGACAAACAAACAGACAGTAAACAGATTGACAGACACAGAAGCAAGTCAACAGACAGCAAACAGATAGACCGGTGGGGCGGGTGCGGCCTCACTTCCGAGCGCTGCTGAACTCGAGGACGTTGAGGACGCGGTAGCGCACGACCGGCCAGTCCCCCGGCGCGCCCGCGGTCTCGGCAGATGCCCCTGCCGCCGGCGTCGACGGCTCGGACCCTGGCGGCGGCGGTGCTGGTGCCGACGGCTCGGGTGCTGGCGGCGGCGACGCGGGTGATGGCGTCGACGGCGGCGGCGGCGGCGCTACTCGGATCTCCAGCGTGTCCTTCCAACGGGCAGCCAGCTCGAAGCCCAGCTGCCGAGCGGCCTCCAACAGCGCCACCTCGTCGGGAGAGGGCCCCTGCGGGGGCCGCAAACGACCCACGGCGCCACGGGTCATCCCACAACGCTTTCCTTTAACACGGGTGTGTAACTATTGACCCAAACTCCTGTGACAAACTGCACGAGGATGTACGGCAACATACCCACGGCCGTGAGCGGGGCTCGATTCACAACGAATGCGTGAACGGAGGTCACGGCGGGTGGAGGGCGTCGGGCGCTCGTACGGGCCTGTTCCGTACGGTTGTACGACGCTTGTACGACGTTACTAACCTGGTAGGCGGGCCGCCGGTCGGCCGCGGGGTGTGGCTCCAGAACCACGGAGTTACACAAACACACGCCCAGCCAGAAAGACACCCAGCGCAGCGCGAGCAGCTGCAGCTCCGACCCGTCTGGGACACGATCCGAGTTTGGATCCGGGGCAAGATCCAGATGCAAGCCTGGATCCCGATCGGGATCTGGATCTGCAGCCGCATGCTCCTGGCCCAGCCACGGCTGCGACGGCGACGCGTCCAGGGCCGCGTCCTGAGGAGCCCTATGATGGCCGGGGCTGACGGTGGCGGGCGTCTGGGCCGAGGCTGCTGCGCTGTTGCCGCCGCCTCGGACCTGGTTGGTTAGGCCTGTGCCCGGGGGCGCGATTAGGCGTGACGCGGCGGCTGTGGGAGCCGCCGTGAGCGCTCCTCCCGCGTCACCGCCCTCCACGGCGGTGCGCCAGGACCCACCCGCGCGACCCAGGGCGGCGAGCGCCTGCGCAGATGAGAGGGAGGGAGGTTACACTACGGTACATGGGCCTGTCCAGGCCTGTAGCAAGAGTCCATACTTGTCACGGGTATTACATCACGAGTACATCACCAGCAGTGGCTGGCGAAGCCATACACGGCAGTAGCCCGCCAAGTAAGCGACGGTGTAAGCAGTCAAGGTGGGGCGAAGAGCGTTGGCGGGAGGAAAAACTATACAAAACCATATAAAACCATATATAATACCTTATCCGCGGGTATCAACGCTGTGTCGGCGCCCGACGCCCCGTCTGCATCACCTGGGGCAGTCTCGGGTCGAAGGCCGCCACCGCCATCATCCCTCGCAGTCTGGGCCGCTCCTCCAGTCGCACATCCAGGCTTCCGAGCCTGAGCGCGTAAGCGGGCGGGTGTCGTGTGGAGGTGACACGGGCGCGGCAATGTCAATCGATCGGCACCATCAACCGGGGGCATGTGCCGTACCGGGGATATGTGCCGTACCGCGAGCATGCACATGACACGCAGGCCGCAGGGGTAGCATGCGGCAGCAGCAGCCGAAACGCAGACCGGAGGCGCATGACGGCATCGCGGGCGCATGACAGCAATGCTCGATGCAAAATTCAAAATTCAAAATTTCAAAAAAGGAAAGGCCGGGAATCCAAGCCAGCGTTGATGTTCTGCGATTCTGAACCCAGGGAGAGGTACGGTCGTGTGCAGGAAGGAATCTGCGCAGGGAAAAAGCAACGTGCAGCGAGATTCGGTACGGTATCGACCAGTTGCAATAGAATCGACGGAGCCGCGGTTGCCACCGGACTGATAACCTATGAGCATAAATACATTAGTTGACAAAGACTGTCTATGGGCGCTGCCCGATCCACGATGGGCGAAGGTGGCGGGCGTATTTGTGCCGTCGCGAGTTGAACAGACCGGACGATCTGAAAGGACGAAGTGCTGTATCTCTCTGTCTCAGTCGACAGCTAAAATTGTCACAAATATAATCGCCGAAGCTTTTTTCTTGAAGCGTTCCTGATGCAAATGAATTAAATGAAAACCGGTACGGTCATCAGACCAAACCAGCTCAGGACCAAACCGCAGGCCGCAAACTGCCGCAAACGGGCTCGACGCCTTCGCGCTATCATTCCGGAAAATAGAATGCCCACTTTCCCAGGTCCGTAGCTGGTCACGAAGGTTTCTCAGTTTTCCGTAAGTAATGCGTCGTCCGTCGTGCGTAATACTGAAAGCTTCGGTACGGCACTGTCAGCATTTGAGCGCCGGCCCAAGTGGCACCGTCGCCATCCCGCACCTACCGCCAAACGACACCGGCGGTTCATGTCGCGGAAAATAAAGTACAAATTGCCCACTTCTATAGATTGACGGATTGATTTGATACATTTGAGATCACCTGTCGTTGAGCTCAGTCCTCCGCCCGTTTACCAGTAAGAAATAGTGCTCGCGGCGCCCTCCCAGGAAATCACGACGCCTCCCAGGGCAGGTTCGCTCGCCGTACAGTCGTACCTGTCCGCCCCCAGCGCGCAGCACCGCAGCCGCATGTCGTTGCGGGTGAGGGTGCCCGTCTTGTCGCTGAACACCATCACCACACGACCCAGATCCTCATTCACGGCGCTGCTGCGCGCGAAGGCGTGCGCGGGCGCCGCCGCGGCAGCACCGCCGCCGCCGTCATCCGCCTCGCGATCGCTGCCGCCGCCGCCGCCATCCCCCTGGTTATCACCCGGTTCCGGAGCTTCGCCGTCCCCGGCCTTCCCGAGACGGTCACGGCGTTGGTCGTACTGACGATCGTGAAGGTGAAAGTGAAGGTGAGGACGCTGGGGACGACTCTCCTGACCCACGGGTCCGTCGTCCTCTCCGCGGCGCGCTGCCGCTCCCACGGGTGCCGTTTGCTCTGCTGGAAGCGCGGACTGGTCGGGCTCTGCGGCCGGATTCGAGCGTTGCCCCGGTTGATCATGATGGTCGTGATGGTGGTGGTCGTGATGATCGTGGTGGTTGTGGTCATGATGGTCGTGGTGGTTGTGGTGATGATGCCGTCGCGCATGGTGGCGCCGCTGCGGCTGCGTCTGTTCGGGCGGGCCCTCCGTCAGCGCGGGGTCGCAGTTAATGAATACGAACGCCTGCCAGAACTTGACCAGCTCCATAGTGACGAAGAGGCTGATGGGTACGAGGTAGCCGTACAGGATCCAGAACGTGATGGACAGCAGCACGATGTACGTCACGGGGGACTGCCAGTTTCCCTGTACGGCATCCCGCAGCGCCAGATGCGGCCGCCGTACACCCTCATGCTCCCGCCAAGCATAGCTGCCGACGGCGGACGCCACCGACAGCAGCAGCTGCGTTCATTGGGGTCCACACTCCACAGAACCAAGTCATATAGTTGGCTGTCACCGATGACCCGCGGGATCCGCTGTAACATCCTTAATAATAGTTACTTGTTACCTGTACGGGGTGGGGCCCCCCGGTGCCGATGTATGGCGGCCGATGACTCCACAGAGCTCTGGACCCTTAAATCCCAAATATCACACATACTACGGAAACGGTAGCAAATGCAATATGCTTTTCGGGGTCCGCTGTAACGTTCGTTCATTCTTTCATTCAGATGCTGCCGCATCGGTCACCCAGGGCGGATTGATTGCCGAGAATCTACCGTATCCATGACGTGGACACATCAAGATCGAGACTCCCTACCTGTGTACGTTTGGCACGTTTGACTGACCATGACCTCTGCTATCGCCCGACTCGTCCCTCGCCGTACCGTAACTCGTACCTTCCCCGCACCGTACCTGCAGTACCAGCAGCACCATGATCTGCTTGTTCAGGAAGCGGTCGAAGGAGCCAACCTGCGAAAGGCAGGATGCACGAGGCGACGGCGACCCACGGGTCGGTTTTTTACTGCAAGGAAGCCGCGTGTTATTAACTTGTCAATTCTTCATCGGGCGAGGCCCGTGGGTCACATCTGAGCACTGGATCCGACCTTCCGACGTGTGCTGACATCCGACCGCAACCAGCAATAACCTTGACACCGCGGCGTGTCATGTGTCGGCGCCACTCACCTTCAGCGGCGGCCGTACGGCATTCATCTGGATGCGTGTCTGCGGCCCGCAGTACACCGCCAGGCCGAGCACGTACCTGCGCAGTATATTCATGTACGACATGGGACCAGCCCGTGCCCGACTCAACACGCTGGCAACGCGCCATATTACCGTAAACGTCGACGACGCAAACGACGGCATGACATCACTCACGCAGGTCGTACAGGTCGTACAAGTCGTACAGCTGCCTCCGGGATTCCGGTCTGCTCCCACCCTTACCCTGCCTTATCCTGTCCTGGACGTGTCCTATGACATGATTGCCTCTGGGCTCGTCTCAAGTTCTTGACCTGTACCTCTCAACCCAACCACTTCATTTGAGAAGTACTGAAGATCGCGATGTACGGCAACAACACAACCGTACCCCGAGTTCTTGAGGACGCAGCCCCGCAGCATCATGTTATCCATGGTAAGGGGTACCGCCGGCTGCTGCTGCTGCTGCTGCTGTTGCGTTGGCGGCGGCGCCGCGGCCGCCGCGACCTCCGCCGCCTGGTCCTGCGCCGCGGCTTGCCCCGACCCGTGGGTCACTGACGACCGCTGCCGTGGCGGCGGCGGCGGCGGCGGCCTCTCCAGCCGTAGGCCCCCCGAGAATGCGTGAAGGCTGCGACTGGGAGGCTCACACTCCACGACGCCGCGAAGACGCGTCAGGAGCTGCCGGGCGGCAGGGCGGCAGGGCGGCAGGGCGGCAGGGCGGCAGGGCGGCAGGGCGGCGGCGGAACGAGCGAATGCGAATGCGGCGCGGGTCCGTCGAGCCGAGGCCCGTCGAGCGGCTCGGCGCGCTCGGCGGCGCGCGGCCCGGTGAGAGCGCCAAAGCGATGAGAAACGATGAGAAGCTGGGTGGGTCGCAAAGTGACATACTCTAATTCCCATTTGTTCTCATTCCAAATGATTCTTATTCGCTTATTCTGCTGGTGTGCTGAGCTCCCATTTCCCAGAGGACGACGAGAGATGGGTGTGCAGGCATATCGTCTGGTGTTGTACAAGCGGACCGCTTACCCGAAGTTGTCGTACATGGATCGTTTGGGACCCATCCGAGCCGGACGCGGTGCCACTGCTGCTGTCCTCATTGTCCCCCGCGTCGCCGTCGTCCTCAATGTCACGACTGCTACTGCAGCGGCTCCAGCTGCTGCCGCCGCCGCCGCCACGGCTGCTGCTGCTGCTGCTACTGCGACAGTCCAACTGTTGGCTATCGTCCATGCCACCCGCCTCGCCTCCAGCAGCATCCTTTTCCTGCTCGTCGTCCTCCCATCCAGGCAGTCGTACGGCACGTCGAACTTTTAAATTGGTTTCGCCGTCTAGATTGGTCGTCCTCACGAAGGCTACACCCTCCGGCAGGCCCGCTCGCAGAAGCAGAAGGTCCGCGGGCAGTAGCTCCCCGTCTCGTACCTGGCACGTAACAGTCAACCACCAACCACCAACAATCAAGTCAGGGGCAAGCGACAATTGTCAGTGAACCGATGAGAGTATCCTTCCGTTGCTCACTGCGCAAGTGCTCCTCCTCCTATTCATGCTGTGCCTGCTCTGACTCATGTACGGCAAAAGGTGGAACCGTGGAACTCCGTCGGGAAGATGTCGTACAAACACTGCAGTCGCGTACGCCTGCCAAGCACCGTACCTCCAGGATGTCACCCACGCGCACGTCTTCCCATCGTACTTCGACCGTCGAACCTGGCGGGGTGGGGAGGGGTGTCACAGCCGCGCCACGACAGCATGTCAGGCCCCAATGAGGTTTCGGGTTGCTCGCTCAGCCCTGTTTGTCCGCTGCCCTAGCTGAGGAGTCACGGAGCATAGGCTCGCGAAAGCCTACCACCGGATTCCCTACCTGCAACGGGTCCTGCCCGCGCAAGCGAGACACACCGCCATTGCTGACATTGCTGACAGTAGCTGTGCTGAATGCCAGGCATCGCCGCGCCGTTCAGGGACGGCGACTGGTCCCTCCTCTTATCCTGTCACGTTACATGACCCGTGGCTGTCTCTATCGCTCAGAAGCAAGGCAATGAGCTCACGCTTCGGTCTTGGAGAGAAAGAGAACAACGTCGAGCTTCGCTCGCGTTGCCACATAAATAGCAGCCCAAACGACCGTACGATCGCCTGCCGTACAACCACCAGTACGTCATAACCAACCAACCTGCTCGGGAACCGCAACGGGACAAAACACCAACGGTGCCTGACAGCTGTCAGGCCCCAATGAGGTTTCGGCACGGCGAGGGCACTGGTACTGGCACTCCCCCCCACAACTGACCAGCAAAGCACCAAGTCAGTTGGCAACGTGTAGGGTGCGAGCCGTGCACACCTGACCACGCCAACATCCCTCCGGATCCACCAAAGAGAACGTCACGCAAAGCAGCGCACGTGGCATGCAGTGAACACCCGATGTCCAGCAATACACACAGAAGCGGAACATAGCAAGGGAAAAGCAAGGAAAGCCAGCCCTGACGCAGCGAACAACTAACGGTGCAAATGCATGCAGCTCCTGTGCCTCCATCTCCTGCGTTCCCCTGATCCGGACAACCCAGGGTGGCTACCACATCGAAGGTGGAGTCTAAGGCCCAGTCCCCTCCTGCGCCTGCTGAAGGGATCATGCAGCGGGGAACACCTGACAAACCCGGCAACTCAAGCCCCGCAGCTTTCACTCACAAGCCAAGCGCGCCCACATTGTAGCAGGGAGTTCATGAGCTGCGCTGCCTCCAGCACCTGCCTCTAGCTTTCGCTGCTACCCCAAGGAAAGTCAGAGCAAGAACGAACGCACGCCCGTGCTGTCACCACACCAAAACGGCAAACCCTCCCCAACTCCATGCAATGTCTGCTGCAAGGCGACGCCGTATACGAGCACGCCACAGCCAGTCCGGCCCTGTGGACAGTCCCTTCGGACGAGCAACCCCTTTCGGCGAGACGCGCCCCCCCAGCGCAAAGCCCGGCGAGTTAGCCTGCCTTCAGGGATATCCATGACCTGAACCTAAACGGAAACCGTCAATTCCTCCTCAACCAACCTTCTGTCAAGTAGCAGACTTGCGGTGGACCTACGACGCATGTCCTCACTGACCTGGTCCCGAGACCTTCAACCGAAGCAAAAGGAAACTCGATAATCATAATGATTATACCGCATTGCGATCAGGCATGCTGCGCGTTCGCCTGCCATTTCTCCTACCTTCGAATTCAAACATGTCAAGCCGCCGCCATACGAATCTCTTCCGATACACACAGCCACTTACGCAGCATAAAACACTGACCATGATAAATAGTTGGCTCCTCAGTGCCGAACTGACCAAGGCGGTCGGTCGCAAGCCGAACCAAGCGATGTCGGATGCCTTCACCACCGAACTCGACAAGCCGAAGCGCCATGGTTGTTCTCTTTCTGGGTTGCTCGCTCAGCCCTGTTTGTCCGCTGCCCTAGCTGAGGAGTCACGGAGCATAGGCTCGCGAAAGCCTACCACCGGATTCCCTACCTGCAACGGGTCCTGCCCGCGCAAGCGAGACACACCGCCATTGCTGACATTGCTGACAGTAGCTGTGCTGAATGCCAGGCATCGCCGCGCCGTTCAGGGACGGCGACTGGTCCCTCCTCTTATCCTGTCACGTTACATGACCCGTGGCTGTCTCTATCGCTCAGAAGCAAGGCAATGAGCTCACGCTTCGGTCTTGGAGAGAAAGAGAACAACGTCGAGCTTCGCTCGCGTTGCCACATAAATAGCAGCCCAAACGACCGTACGATCGCCTGCCGTACAACCACCAGTACGTCATAACCAACCAACCTGCTCGGGAACCGCAACGGGACAAAACACCAACGGTGCCTGACAAGCATGCCGTACTTCCAGGGGGCGGGGGTTCCAATTATAACCCCCCTGCCATGTACGGCATCTGGGCCCGTGGCCACCGTCTACCCACCGTCCTCTCGCAACCGACGTGTGCGCGCTCTGTTTGTTGCCAGATCCTCCATGTGCCGCCGGACATCCTCAACCGCGGCCTGGGGGCTCGCCACAAGCAGCAATTTGAGATTCAAGGGCAGCACGCAGCAGCAGGTAACGGTTTTAAGAACGGTTTTAAGGGCCACAGCAGTGAGAACGGCAGTATAGCGCTACGGTAAAAGCCGCGGTAGCTTCCGCGTTAGTAGCCACCGCAACAGCAGCTGCCGTACGATGCCGTACCGTCAGCAGCAGCCGCAACGTCGGACAGATGGAAGGTGCTCGGGACGTCGAAGCCCCTCAAGCCCCCGTCCCGAAATAAAGGGATCAGCCCCGAAACGATCGTCCCCGAGAAAGGCCGGCCGACGGCAGCTAGAGACCGCATGCAGCCATCGTCTGTGGTGGCATCACACTCCACTCGGGCAGGTAGGATAGGAAATTGGTAGAGGGAGGGAGGCAGGGAGGGAGAGGGTCCCCGGCTCCCCGCCACCGCGGCGCCGCTGAGCACGGTGTCTGCGTCGTACTGCCGTACCTTGACCGCACTGACCGCCACCACGAAGACAAGGGCGGCGGTGCTGCCGATGCCCGAGAAAGGCGACACCACCCGCCACCAGGATAGCGCCGCCTGCAGCAAAAAGTACAGGTAGGCCACCCGCGAGAACACCTCGAACAGGAACACCGGCGCGAAGGTGAGCAGCGTGTACTTGGAGGTCACCACGCGGTTGCCGGCCGGCGTCAGGACTGCGGCGACGCCGCCGCCGCCGCCGGCGGTGCGGGCAGTGGCCGCGGCCGCGGCCGCGGCCGCCGCGGCGGCGCGCCTGGCGCTGCTGTCGCCACCGCTCTGGCCGCTTGCATCGTCGGCGCGCGCCGCGGCGCCGGTGGAGGCCGAACCACCGCCCTGCACATCACCCAGCGGCTGCTGCTGCTGTTGCTGCTGCTGCTGCGGCGGCGGTGGCGGTGATGGCGGTCGCCCTGGCGGCGGCTGAGCTGCCTGCTGTTGTGCCGCACGGCCGGGGCCTGAACCGCTGCCGAGCCAACGCTGCAGGCAACCGAGCCAAGTGCGCCACTCGCGCCCGCGGGCTTCCGCTGCGGCTCCCGCAGCACCTCCCACGTGTAGCACGACGCACCACTGGGCCTTATTTGGCACAGCCTGCACTCCTCGCGGCGCTGTACGCGCGGAGGTACGGCGCAGCGGAGCTGCTTCGGCGCCGAGACCGAGATCCAGGGAGGCTTCCCCTTCCGCGAGGGGCTCCCTGGACCTGGCCGCAGCGGATGACTCCGGCGTCTGGGATGATTCATCCCGGCTGTGTGGCGACGTTGAACGGGCATTGTCGTACTGCTTAGGACGGGCGGGGGACAGCGCGCGGCGCGCGCGGGTTTTGCAGGCAGGTAGCGACCCATGGGACGGTCGCCGGTCATCATTTTGCCAGCGGCGGTCGCGGCGGCTGGCAGCAGTAAGAGACACCTCTCAGGTATTCCATGAACTCATGTTTCATGTGCACAGGTATTGTTACGGCATTTCAAGAGAGGCGATAGGGCTGACCTGTGATGTGGGTTCGCGGCGCCAGCACGCCCAGGCCAGGCGCCGGAGCGGATCCACTGCCAGCCGTCTGACGTTCTTCCGTGGGGCCGTGGGCTGACCAGAACCCGTATTGGGATATTGATCTCGCATGTAGCTTTGAAAGCTCGTCCGGAGGTGCCGGCGAGAGGCCGCTGTCGAGACCGGTCTTTGGATATGTCTGCTGCCCTTCCGTTCCCAAGGCAAACCAGGGCTTGCTTGTCAGAACGCGGGTGTGGGAATCGTGTATCGTTTCGTGTATCGTTGGGGCTGGTGGTTGCCTTTGGAATGCGCCCGACTGGTGCGCACAGACAGGTGGCACAGCTCCTGCTGGTGACCAGGGTACGATCCCTGTGAACCTGGTTGCGATCTTGTACTTGTGTAACTCAGATCTCTTGCGCAATCATAACTTATCACTTTTCATCTCATGCCGGTGGGGGCACTGAACTTGGGGCGGTCGTCCAGGGTCGTCCTGTGCGTCACGGGGACAAACCCAGACGCACCAACTGCACCTAATCCACGAATGCCGAGTAGGCGTGCATCGTTACAATAGAGATTATTTTGTTTGATGCTCGATTCAGCAAGGGAACGAAGTCTTTGAGAGCATGGCCACTTCGACGTTGCGTGACGCGAAGGCGCGGTATCCGCTCAGAGATACATCATCATTCCAGTTCCTCATGAAATTTTGTTTGGAACCATTCGCAACCAGGCGAATCACAACCCAGCTCCTCCCGACTTTGCGAACGGCAGTGGGAGCATTTGCGGCCTCAACTAAATTACGATACACGGAATAATGCGCTGTGAAAAGCGCTTGCGAAAAGATGCCAGGGTTAAATTGGCGTGCAAGGGTGTGACTCTGTGACAGTTCACGAGTCCAACAAGCGCCCTGCGCCACGATCCAAAGGTGCATACTATCACTGTTGCGGGATATGCCGCTCTTTGCAAGTCTGCTCTGCCATATCATGCGAAGCCGCAGCGCATTCCCTTGTTACAACCGACTTGCCGGATCGGTGAAACGGTCCTGTAGCCCCCACAATGATCCTTCCGCAAAACCTTGATGACAGACGCATTCCAAAAATAATATTAGAATACGATGTTGCACATTCCGCTTTAGGCCCTGGCTCAGTCCTGGAAACATGCCCCTTTTCAAGAGAATTTTCGGACAGGGAAAAAACAAGGCAAGCTGTACGTATTCATATTTCTTATCCACTCCAGGATTTTCTGACACTTCGCGTCCGTCTACAGGCGTCGAACAAGTTCGTCGCGCTTTGCATTGGCGATTACAGCCTCTTAATCTCTACTATAGAGGGGAAAGATGCCCACCAGCTGCAGGCGCTTCTTGGTGAGCTGGCGACCGGGGTGCGGCGACGTGTTTCGGTGCCGCGAAGCTGTTTATCTCAGAAACAATACGACTTGAATGTTTAGCTTATCTTCTATATTTCCTGGTGACATTGCAGCACACGACGCCCCTGGCGACGAAGGTTCTCCCAGCACTAGCCAGGCCAACCAGACATACACGAAAAACAGCCTGATTGGCTCACAAACATCGTTCAGAGGTTTCCGACACCTACTCCAGGTGCGTGACCGCTCACACGACCGAACGGCGCTCCGCAAACAGAAAACCGCGCCCTCATGCCAATTTACAGAGCTGCTTTGCACCCAAGGGCCGCGGCCCTTGGGGATGTTGGGGCCGGGGTGCAATGTTGAGGCACACTCGGCGCGCCGCGCGCCATTGGCTGCCCGGACCGGCTGGGTGTGTGTCCTTGCCCTCCGTCCCTCCTTCCATCCCTCTGTCCATCCCTCTTTCCATCCCTCGTTCGCAGCACTGGGGCGGCGGATCCACAGCCGCCGCAGCGTCTCAGGATGGAACCGAGGTTGAAGCCCAGCAGCAGCTCGCCTCGTTCCTAAAGAACCTGGGCGGGTACCCGGAAGCCTCGTTTGTCCCGCCTGCCGAGGATGGTGCGTGTGCGCACGTGCGCATGTTCATGGTGTCATGTTCGTAGACAGGCAGAGCAGGAGCGCGTGACATGCAACGGGCATAGATAAGCCCGGAAGACGCCCGTATGCCACCAAACCACCCGTGTCTAGGTGGGGGTGTGGGTGTGTGGATGCGGGTGTGTGGGTGGGACAGGTGTGTCGCGGCCATCCGATTGATCCGAATGGGGCCGCTGCCGTACCACACGTGGGCCACACCGACCTGTGGGCCGCGAGCGGCGCTGCACCTCTGCACTTTGAGAGGTACAGGGACAGGGACAGCCAGGTCGAGTGTCGGGCGGCTGAGCCATCTTTGCCCCGGTTTCCCTACTTGACTTACTACCTACTTGACTTAACACGCCGCTGCCCACACGCGCAGGGCTCGTACCTCGCGATAAGGTGCTCGCGAAGCTGACCAAGTTGTTCAAACACTCCACCGCGCCCGTGATCTTCGTGTCGTACTGCGGACCCAGCGATGAGCGCGGCAACTGGCGCCTGGCCAGTCAGGTACGGTTAACGTTTTTTGCTGTGCCGTACGGCGGGGCCTGTACGATAATATGTCGCGCGCAGTGGGCCTGGGCGAGAAGTGCACCTTGTTATTCACTCGACGAGGTGTGGGGCATCGGTCCCTTGAAATGAATCTATGTCTTAATAAGACATCATGCTGCATGGAAACTCGTGGGCTATCCTACTCTGTGTTCATGGCTGCCGGCCGTTCTCGTGGCGGGTTCGATTCAGGCCATGACATCTCCGCCATGATGTGATGCCTTCCGTACCGCCCGTCTCTGCGCGCAGATCCCCGCTGGCAGCGGCGGCAGCGGCGGCGGCGGCGGCGCCCTCCACGCCGGCTCCGCCGGCAACGGCGGCGTCGGAGGCGCCGGCACGACTGTGCTCAGCTTCAGAGAGGTCTCTATGCTGTGGCAGCGCTACCGGAAACACAGCCAGCGGCTGGTGCTGCTGCTCGATTGCGCCAACAGCGGCTACTGGGTCTCGGCGCTGCGGATGCTCAGTAAGGCGGAGCAATTGGAGCTGAGCCTGGGTGTACAGGTGAGTGGTTAAATTGAAAAAGAAATAAGCAGGTAGGGTGGTTAAATTGAAAAAGAATAAACAGGTGGGTGGTGATGGCCGTGTGAGGGCCTCGGTCGGGTGGTGGCTGGCGGTTGGGTCGGGCGTGGTCGGGCTGGGTTTGCAAAGGACTGGTCGGGCCGGATGGGACAGCGGACGGGATGGGGCGCTGCGAGGGGAGCGGGTCAGGGCAGGACGACCGGGAGCGCGCAGCGAGGGGATTAGGGTGGACTGGCGGGCAGGATCGTGCTGTGCTCCTGCCAACGCCGCTTCCTTCGAGAGGATGCAGTGAGGCGGCTGAATGGCTCAACTAGCAGGGCAGGGGTACCCTGGCGGCATCGGGCAGCAGCGCGACTGGCGGGGGCCAGCGGCGGCGGGGGGGCAGGGGGGCATCCGAGCCGCCGCTGGGCCCCCAGCGGCGGCTGCGTTGTGCTCTTGAAGGGGCTTCAGGGCCCATGTCCAGAGGCCGTGCCCATGCGCCGCTGTTCTGGCCCTTCTGGGTCCCAGCGGCGGCGGTTGGAAGCAGTCCGTCAGAGGCTGTGTACTTGGGGGCCGGCAGCTGGTATTTGTCGCGTTAGCCAGGCTCGGGTTACAGACCGGGTGTCGTACGTAAGGTCCGCAAGTCCCGGGGTACGGCACTGGTGGAGTGTGGAGGTCCCGTGGCGGTCATGGGCGGAGACGCGGCGGTACGGACACAGCGGTAACTCTAGAGGGCGGCTCGAACACGCCATGAACCGGGAGCAGCGCGGCGGGTTCGACTGGTTTGCGGGTGAAGTGGCAGCCGTGTCATTTCTCAGGGGCTGTGGGGCCGGGCCCGCCGGCACCAAGGATTTGATTTATGTGCATGCACGCCAAGTCACCCGCCCGCGGGTGTACGGCACCCCAAACTGGCTCCTTGTACTGCAAGCGCGTGTTGTTGACGTGCATGCTGCTGCGGCCGCCCTGATCCCCCGGTGGCCTCTGACCGTCTCCGGTCCCCCCCAGGCCAGCGACTGCAGCCTGCCGGCAACTCAGGCGATGCAGCTGACGTACCAGCCGGGTGAGTCCGACTCGGGGGAAGGGGCAGGGCGATGTTGCGCCGCTGCGGGCCAAGGGACGGGTAGATGTTCCGGCGAGGCCAAAGGTCCTGTGTTGATCTCGTCCTCGACGGGCGCATCGCGCTGGAGATCTTCCTTGGTCTGAGATCTTTCTTTGCCTGAGATCATCCCAGGCCCGAGCGCAATGCGCACGTGCCCAGCCGCTGCGGGTGTGGCATTCCAGCAGGGACCGGCTGCATGTACCTCATCGGGGCAAGCCGTGCCATTTATTGCGCGCGTAAGGAAAACATGTGCATATATAATGCATGCGCATGCAGTTTTTGTTCATATTTTTCAACGCTAAACCTGAGTTTCATGTCCTTCTGAAACTCGAACATCCGATTGCGCGGCTGCTGGCGTCCCGTATCCCCTGTTGCCTCCGATGGGCGTATGTACGGCCGTATGTACGGCCGTATGTACGGCCAGGCATCTTTACACAGTTTTACCTGACCAACAACAAGTGGAGGCGCGCGGATCCGCGGAGGAACACCGCCAGTGCCAGCAATCAGCAGCAGCAGCAACAGCAGCAGGAGGGGGCGGATGCAGCTGCCGCGGCTGCCTCAACGTATGCCAACGTGTCATCAAGCGGCCAGCGCGGCGAGCAGTGGCTCCCCGGCATGCTGCCCAGCTATTACGCGACCTGGCTGAACGACAACTTGGTCGACTACGGCATTGCGCTGAGGTTCTTCAACACACAGGTACGGACGTACAAATGTACGACCATGCCGCAGCATTCGGTGATTCGCCTGGGTCGGGGGCGTGACGTGGGACGAGGGCCGCCGGAACGGACCTGGACGGTCTGTTGTGCCCACAATTTTACCGCCCAACAGCAGCAATGAGGGGAAGCGCTGGGCAGAGGAAGGCGCAGGTGAATGGAGGAGGGCGAAGGAAGTTTTGAAGGGAGATCTTGGGCAATCATCTCTTTAGATGTCTTGTGCGAAGATGAATTCGACTCGGTGGTTATCCGCCGTGCTCCCCATGTCGTACAGGTTCACTCACAAGGCCCCGGCAGCGGAGACGGAAATGCCGCGTCGGCGACGCCGGGAAGGCCTGGCGGCGAAGCCGCGGGCCGTAACCGTGAAAGCTTGGATCCTCTGTCGCCGCTTGCCGTACACCAACGGGCGTGGCGGGCCAACACAGGCCCCCTGGCTGCCATCGACAGCTCCAAGTCCTTTGGAAGGGCGTCACGGGGCGCAGACGAAGTGACGTCGCCGTCAAGTGACCCATGGGGCTCCCCTCGGACAGCCAACGGCGTCGTTGCTGGAGGCGGCCGGGGCGAGGGCGGCGCGGGGGAGCATGGAGATCATCGTTCCTTAGCGGTCAGTAGCACCCTCCGCGGCAAGGCAATGTGTCGCGTAGTGTCGTACTCTTGTACCTCCGTACCGCTGCCGTGCACAAGGGCCAAAACGTCGCTGAGATGGTGCTGGCGGTTCCGTCAATTACGGGCGTCTCGTCGTGCGCGGTATGCCGCGCCGTCCCGCTTTCCATGACCCATGGGTCATTCGCTTCCCAATCGGACTATATCTCCACTCCCGCCCGCCCGCCGGTGAACCAAGAGTCTCTCGCTTGTTCCACATGTTCCCTCCACCCGCAGGCCACACTCGCGGTGCGGGCGGTATCCATGCAGGACTCTGCCCGTCGGCGGTTCTCGTCACTGTACTACGACAACTGTACGACAGACGGCGCGGGCGCGACGGGCAACCAGCCCATCGTTGGCTCCCCCACAGCACCCTCCATTCAGCGCGTGCGGCTCAGCACGCCGCAGGCCGAGTGGCGGGTCCACGGTAAGAGGCGCCGCCGCCAAGCGGAGTACGGGAAGTTCGTAGACATATTGACGCGGCGCTGCTGCCATGAAAAATCCGATCGGGTTACGTGGAACGGCCACCGCCAGAGGGGGGCATGAACGCATGATGATTCGTGTGTGGGGCGCGCCATCCGTGATTATCGCGCTGGCGGGGACCCCGAATTCCAATCGTGGGCTCCCCGTCGGCTTTTCAGCGCAACGCAGGAGGTTTTGGACAACAGGCCGGGGATCAGAATTGGGCACTCGACGCAGACGTGGGGCAGTTGATCGCGACATCCTGCACAGTATCACAATCCGGAAAGCCGCGGCACTGTCTTTGGAAAGAATGGAGTCGCAGTTCTTCCATTCCCTATCGGTCCATGTAATTGATTGAACTCTCTCGGGGATCATCACATGCCCGTCCCTCCTGCCTCCTGCCTCCTCGCCCCTGCCTCCCCCCGCCTCCTGGTGGCGGCAGGGGACCTTCGGTCGCCTCTGGGACCCGCAGACGAGTCCCTGTACAAGATGGGCCAGGACACAGATGCCAGCGGGAGCACCCTGCCGCAGCTACCGTCCCAGGTGGTCGGTATCGCCGCCTCCGCCGTGGCGTCGCCGTCGGCCTCTGGGTACGGCGACCTCAATGGCGCCTTCGCCAGCGGCGGCGGCCGTCTTCACGGCCGCTCCAGCGGCGTCATTGACGCCAGCGGCAGCGTCGGCGGCGCCGGCGGGCACTCGCATGGCGTGTCCAAGTTGGCGCAGTCGCCGCCGCCGCCGTCGTCGTCGACGTCGCCGCCGCGCGGCGTTGGTGGGGTTGCCGTACACCCGGATGAGGTGGACGTCAGGGAAGACGCGATCAGCGCCGTCGTGGCCCCGAATGCTGACGAGATACTTGTCGTACAACATAGCGCGCAGTCGGACAGCGTGGCGATCACGTGGGACCGCCGCAGTACACACGCGGAGCGGTGTCTGGTGGACGAGCGACAAAATGGCGGCACCTCGTCGTTCACGAACCCGTCGGGTCAACCCAACGGCTTCGCCAACGACCTGTACGGCGCACTGCATGTCGTAGCGTGAGTGGCGGGTCGGGATTTGAATGACCGGACTGATCTCGGTTTGACGGGGCTGATCTGGGTTTGACCGAGCTGACCTGGGTTTGACCGGACTGGATTGGGTTTGTTCTGGGTTTGACTAGGCTGAGCTGGGTTTTGCTGGGCTTGTGGGCAGCTCACAGCGCTTATGTTCACGTCTTTTCCGCGACCGTCGCTTCACCGTTGCGTCGTTGCATTCCCGGTCCCCGCGGCTGTTGCAGTACGGACCGACGGTTGCGCGCCCGGCGGGCTCCCCTGGAGGGGGACGAGTCGATGGACACAATGATGGAGGACGCAGACCTGGAGCGGCGAGCCTCCGTCGCCAGCCTGCCCTCAGTGATGCTGCCCCGGGAGCTCGGCGGTGGCGGCGGCGGCGGTGGGCGCATGGGCTCCAGCGGTTTGATTGCCGGCCTGGGCATGCCGAGCGGCGTTATCGCCGGAGCCGCGCCGCCGCCGAGCAGCGCCGTACACGGGGGCACCGGCGGCGGCGGCGGCACCGCCGCCAGCACCGCCAGCGGCGGCCCGGCGCTGCCGACGCCGAGGACGTCGGCGCTCCTGGCGATGGCGGCGGTGGACAGCGCCGGCGGGGACGACAGGCTGTCCGCCATGCACCAGCGGCGACAGGTGAGCAGACTGTTTCTGATGTCGATGGCGGATCGTACAACAAGCGGCGGGCGCGTGTCGGCGGGGCAGATGGAGGAACTGGCGGAGGCGGAAGGCGGCGGTGGCGGCGGGAATGAGATGGACGAGCTGAGCATGACGGCATCGTACGACGCGGCGACGGAGGACGAGCAGCGGAGCCAGACTGGCGATTCGGCGCCTTGTACTGCAGCAGCGGTGTTGGCGGTGGCGGCGGCGGGGAAAGACGAGCAGGGACGATCGACGGGGACCGCGGCTGGGCAGCGCCAGTGGAAGCATTCGACGGGCGCGGTGGCGGTGGCGGCGGCGGCGTCGGCGTTCGGTGTTGGGTGCGCGGCGTCCGCGGCGGCGGCGGGCGGTCGGCCGCCGATGGCGCCGACGTCCATGGATTGGCCGCAGCCGGCCGAGTCGCCGGCGCCGTCGCTCCTGACGGAGGCCTCGGAAGGAACCGACCCGGCTCGCATCGCGACCCCGGGGCGGGGCTCGAACCTGCCGAGCGGCGTCTCCGGAAGCGCGCTCTGGAACCTGCTGAGGCAGAACGTGGCGATTGCGGACTCTATGGACCTCGACTCCATCGGCGCCGGCATGCCACCGATGTGGCAGCGGCGGCCGGGGCGGTTCGAAATGGCGGGCTCGGAGTCGTCGTCCTTCGTGTTCGGGGATGACCAGGAGCGGTTCAATCTGCTGCGGCAGCTGCGCGGGGGGCAGGGCGAGGAGCCCCGGGAGCCGAGCCCCTGCGACCCACATCACGAGCCGAATCACGGCCCCGGACCGCAGCCGCCCCAGCCGCAGCTGCAGCCGCAGGTCGGGCCATCAGACCCGTCGGTGGAGCTCCAGGGACGGCAAGGGCAAGGGCAGCGGGAGGTGACGCCGGACGCGGAGGCGCAGCGGCTGCAGGGCGGCAGCGGCGGCGGCGGCGGCGGCGGCGTTGGGGCGGAGGAAGATTCGCAGTCGGTGGCGGACGGCTGGCTGGCCCCGGCGGGCTCGAGTGACGCGGCGACCTTCCAGGCTGACATGCTGCTGTCACTGAACAGCGGGGACGTGTCTATGGGCCGGCAAGCCTCGCGCGGCTAGACCCAACCCGGCACCACCCATGACCTTATGAATGTGTTGAGAGGCGGATGACTGGGAGAAGGGATGGTTTGGATGGGTAATGGATGCTCCATGAATGGGTGGACGGATGGGCGGGTGGATGGGCGGGTGGATGGGCGGGTGGATATGATTTGGTATGGATCCGGGTGGCAGCTGATGGTCTGGAGCACAGGAGTTGGGTGAATGATGTGGTGGCACAGCAGGTGAATGAATGCGGGGGCCCTAGGCAGTGGGCGCCAGGCACCAGACCGGCGCTCTTGAACGTTCACTGGCGGGTGAGCACCTGCCGCAGCAGCAGGAGCAGCAACCAAGAGCTAGTTCGCGCGCGCGCGATATGGGTCGCGGCCGTCGCGAGCGGCATCTCCGCGATGAACAGCACCAGGGGAGCAGCAGCTGCAGCGCGCTCAGTTTATTTGACGGTGAGGATGGACGCCTAGAGGACGGCTGAGCGGGGCGGGGCGGGGGCAGGCCGTTGCGTGGGCCGTTGTGGAGGGTGCGAGCGGGGGTATGCCCCTAGGGCTTAGGTAGCTGGGGTGTTGTGGAGGTATGCGCCTGAGCTCTGACGCCGCGGGGTGGTGTGTTGGTGTTGTGCGGCCTGCCGGTGCACTTCGGCCGGATACGTGTCTGAGAGTGAGTGTCAGGAGCTGTTCTGTTAGCCTGGAAGCAGCAGCAGCCGCAGCTGCAGCACTGGCGGTAGCAGCCGTAGCAGAGGTACCGGCAGTGGCAGTAGCAATAGCAGCCGCAGGAATGGGCGTGCACCGATTCGCAACGGGAGGGCTCTGCCGGCTAGACGGCTTGCGCGGCGGCGCGTGAAAGCGAGGGAGGCTGAGAGGAACGCGTGTTCACGTCCTTGTCTGTCGTACTGTCCCTTCATTCCAGGGAGAGGACGTTCTTGGACCTCTTCTCTTATACGATGTGATGCACCGCCGCTGCGCTTTCACATCTGCTTCATTGATCAGCCCCGCACCGCACCGCATCATTGTTAGCGCTTGGACAGGTCGTTGGTAGTTGGCCGTTGTGGGTTGCCATACATCGTACATGCTGTGTTGTTAATGGGCATGTTCATCTGTGGGGTGTCGGGGTTTCGCCGAGCTGTGTGTACGGAAGTAAGTATTTGTGTACGTGTGTGTGTGCTCGTTTCACACATTGTTGCCCACTGTTGGGTATATGCAGTTTTTCACTTCTTCCGTCTTTCACGCATATGTGGCGTGGTGTGGCGTGCCGCGCAGACTACTGCCCTGCGGTGTGCTGTCTCGTCCTCGTGGGTTCCGTACACCGTACATCGTACACCGTTACAACATCGCACAGCAGCACACACCGGCGCTGTCTGCTGTGTGTGTGGGTGTGCTGGTAAATTTTGCAGATTCGCTGTATTCGCGTGTCCGTGTGTGTCTGTCAGTGTGTGTGCATGTAACATGTGTGGTTCGTGACCTGTGCATGGAACGGCGGTCACCGCGGCGTTGCACGTGCCGAGTGCCGTACCGGTGCGCCGGCTGCGGCGAGCTTCCTCAAGGGGCTGCTCCGACACCGCCGTTGGCATCGGCGTCGCTTATTTCGTGATCCACGCCGGACACGGACAGGAACGCACGTGATGTCATAGCGTATGACGGTTGCTGTTCTCTGCTGTAGCTTCCAGTGGTTGGAGCTGCGGGCGCGGTATGCGGGCGTGATGGTGGCTGGGACGGGGGTTAAGGATTGGGACGGGTGGAGCCGTTGAGGTCTCTAGGGCTGAGGGAGGCTGTGAGCGGACGAGGTCAGTGCTGGGGTTGGTTAATTGGTTGGTCGAATTGGTCGTTCCTTGTTTAGTTCAAGACTTATAATTACAACGGCGCGTAACGCGGCTTCGGCTACGGCCTATTATGTTGCTTTTGCGGACACTGAACATATTGGGTGAACGTTTCGCAGGAGTCTGTTGCGTGGACTTCATCATATCGTCGGCGGCTGGAGGTATTGACGACGACTGCATAGAAACCAGAATAAGTGTTGCTTATATATATAGACCGGCTGCAAGACAGGCAACTCGAGGGGCACATTTTTGCCAAGCGAACCCGATCTCTCTGTTGGGGGCTTATATCTTATATGCGTGCAACCTGTTCACTTCGTGGCTTACTAATGGTGACGTACGTACTATCACGAATGACCGACAGGTTGGCCCCGGCTTTGTGTAATGTATGCAAGTGCAGAACAGTCCGGCAGGGCAGTGTCACGGGCAACTTCTGTCGGCTGTTTGAGGGCGGAGGTAGGAGTGCTCGGCAGCAGCACTGGATGGTGCCAGGAAGCTTTGTGACGGGGTACCAGCCGGACACAACAGCCGTATGCATGCCGTGATCTTGCCGTAATAAACCCTAGCCCACCTACGGGGACGCGTCCCGACGCAAGCCTGGGCACAAGCGCCCGACTTGACCCGACCTGACCTGAAAACCTGGCAAACCAAACATAATACACCGTATATTTCGCCGTTGATCCCTTTTCGGGGTCCGCTGTAACGCTTGTTCATTCATTCAAATATAATGCCGTGGTTGTTATAATGATGGTCCCGAGGACCCTGCGGGTCATCGGTGACAGTGGTTGCAAACACCACATGGTTGCTGCAATAGAAGTCACCAGCTCTGCGCAAAGTGCGCGGTTCGTCGGTACGATTTGGAAGGACCGGGGAGGGCCATAGACGGCGGACGCAGGCATTCAGCGTGGGGCCAGCCAGGAACAGTGTCACCCAACTTCCGCCGTCCCGCGTTGCAGCAGGTTGCAGCAATACGTGCATCTGAGCTGAATGCTGTGAAGCATGGTCACCCTCAAGGCATTACACTTATCACAGGACAAGAAATAAATAAACGTCCTTGACCACGCACGTTCGCGATGGTGGTGGTACGCTAACGTAATCCTACCAGTTCCTACCCATGCGGGTGGGCGCTAACTTGGGTAGGTTGGGATTGATGGATTTGCGTGCGGGGTTGC
This sequence comes from Eudorina sp. 2006-703-Eu-15, assembly GCA_003117195.1. Lineage (NCBI taxonomy): Eukaryota > Viridiplantae > Chlorophyta > Chlorophyceae > Chlamydomonadales > Volvocaceae > Eudorina > Eudorina sp. 2006-703-Eu-15. Next base: position 221,844 of record BDSI01000065.1, on the reverse strand, counting down.
CGCCTGAGGCTTTGGCGTATTTAAACGTGTCCTGTGGCAGCTTGACAGGGGTCCTGTCCTTCAAGACGCTCTGGCCTACTGTCGAGTTTTTGGCACGGCTTGTAACTACTCAGCGATTAATCAAGAGCTTAAAAGCTTTCAATGTTTGTTATAATAATAAACCATGGCCTGCGTAAGCTCTAGGTTCTGGGCTCGTTGCTGTATAACCGCGTCGGTTGGTGGTTTTTCAGCGTTGCTAGTATCGCAACGTCGCTATCGCCTATCGGCCAGACCTGACTTGCATTACTCGCACCAAGGAGGCATGCTTTATCATAATCTATACGTGGGTCCATTACTTCAATAGTACCGAGACAATAGTGAAAAGCGGCAATGCCACGGAAGACTGGTTACAAGACAAGGAGCGCATCAAGCACACTTGTATTGGGTGATCCTAATGTGGTGCGGCAAGAGGCATTAGGCGTGTTGCGAGCTTATTGTGCGGTTCACCTCTCGGTGACAACATGTTTTACCAATCGGCACTAACTAGGGAACAAAAGCTTGGGACACGGAGTATGACGTCGAATTTACGGAGGCCCCACGACGTGAGGCGCAAGAGAGGCAATTTGAAGCGAAGGCGTCGGCAAGAGCTAGTTTGCGCACGCCGCGCTCCTTGAAAAAAGGTTATGTTTCCGGTCAAGATTACGAAGAACTGGTAGGTTTTTTCTCAGGCTGTTATAAACCGTCAGCTGTTCTTACCCATTTTCAAAGGATGCTGGACCTGCAAAACCAGCAACTTACAAGGCTTGTTCCTTAAATGCCGAAACCATTGCATGACATGTAAATCCCATGGAGAGGGCATAATTCTGGAACGCCGAGGTTTCTGCCTGTGTCGCCTTACCCGCCAAGTTCCAGCTACAAACCCGTCCGTCAACTTGACCTCCTTGCCCATTTACCGCAGCCCAACCCCCGCCTCTCATCGACCTGTCCCTCAGGACGAGCACTACGGTCAAGCGCTTTCCGCGTATCGTGACCTGCAAGCTCAGGTTGGCGCGTTGGAGCTGCGCATCTCCTGCATGAAGACGAACGAGCACGAGCTGCTGCGGGCCGTGGAGGAGCAGCAGGGCCTCCTTGAGACTCTCCGGCAGCAGGTGGCCGCTATGGCCGAGAACCTGGGCCTGCTGCTGGGGGGCGCGGAGCGCAACAAATCGCTGCTATCCCTGATGACGAATATACAGCAGGAGGTGCGTATGTGTAAACCAACCAGAAACGTCATTGATTCTCTCAGTAGACACAACCAGAAGGTAGTCGCACGATATGAATGTGTGTACCTAAGACTGTCAAAAAGCCGGCCTGGCGATACGTTTGAGGACATCGGCTGGCCTGGGGATATGTGCGCGGCCGTCCGCTGGCTCAGCAACATGTGTCAGAACGTCGAAGCGCCTGTTGCGGACACGAGTGGGCGTGTCGGTTCCCCCCGCTCGCCCTTATCCTCCCGGCAAATCACAAACGGACTGTCACCCATTATTACCCGGGGGGGCCACTGTTAACGTAATGATAAAAAAAACGGCACCCGGTGCCTCTTGAGGCTTTCCGGGGCACACGGCGGCGTGCTGCGCAACAGGTAAGCTAGGAATATGGAAGCTTACCGTTGATGACGCGCACACAGCTTCAGCTCAGCCCCGTCCCCTACCGCGGCTTTACAGGGCACACCGCTGTCCGAGAACCGTAGTACTCACGAGGTGGGTGGGTCTGTGAATCACAAGCCCACAAAATGTGATAGACGAACAGCGAGAAGCCGAGGGCTGGGGATGCACGGGCCTACGGTGGTAATTGTCACATCAGACGCGACTGCACTGCTCAGTCAAGTTCGCCAAACCGGTATCACGACGGACGGATGGACAGACGGACGGTGACGAGGTGTCTGTCCGCTTGCAGTCCTCGGCCCGGGTCTTTTTGGGGATGGCCTGCTGCCGGGCAGGGAACGCCAGGCCAACAGACAGGCCCGCCGAAATGTCTGACTCGCGTCGCCGCCCCACTTGACGCGTATCTCTTGGCCACCCACCCCTGATGACCGCCGTCTTGACTGCCGCAGACTGCAGGACCGCAGGCGGAGATCCCCGCGGGCATTGCTCGGCGGCTATCCTCCCTAGAGGATAAGATTGGCGACATGGCGGAGGCGGTGGCGGCGCTGTCGCGCGCGCAAGCACTCATGGCGGCGCCTGCTGCCTCGCAGCCCGCGTCTCCGGACGCCGGCCTTCACGGCCACGGCCACGGCGGGCGGACAAGTCTTGTTCACCAACAGTCGGCGACGCGGCGGGACAGCGTCCGGCGAGACAGCGCTCTGATGGATAGGGGGTAGGTTTTGAGAAAGGCCCAGGCAGGACGAGTCCGTCACATGCGATACGTCCGCGTGGGGGGGCCACTGGAATCTGCCGAGGCCATGGGTTTGCGGCGGGTTGGGCGGTGGATGGGAGGGCGACGCCGGCCCGGCGCGTGGGTCGCCCCGCCTGGGGGACCTAGAGACTGATTAGATCAGGTGACATGGTGCAGGGATAGGCTTGTTTGGCAAGGGCGAAAGAGGCATGCTGTTGCTGTCAATAAGCACCAGTAGCATACGACACGCCAGCAGCCCGCTCGGAGGTCTTGCGCGGAGTATGTTACGTGGCAATGGGCACCCAGGGAGTATGTTACTGGCACAGCGGCCCCGTTCAGCGCGCGCCCCGTGCCTTCGGGCGACTGCCACAGTCAACCGCGGCGTGGCGAATCAGTGTGCACCACACCCTGTCGTCGAGGTTGGTGCTTGTCCTGATGGAGTGTTCGGACGCTCCCGGACCTTTCCTGCCGTATGCAACCCCCGATCGCCGTGCTGCTTTGCGTCTTTGCCCCTTTCTCTACGTCCGTACCGCGTCGCCCCGCTGTTTTGCCTGTTTGCCCCTTTGTTTATGGCCGTACCGTTTTCTTGTTTCCTGGTCACAGGCGGACGTCAGAGAAGATTGAGCGGCTGCCAAATCCCATACAGCTGGTGACCCGCAGGTCCTCCTGGAAACCCTAGAGCATCCGGCCGTTTCCCGTGCAGCGTGCTTTTGTTGGACAGCGGCAGTGGGGCCCATTACCGACGAGTCGGGTCTTCCGGGTGAAGCAAAGAGCGGGCAATAGAGTGCAGAACAAGACGACGGATGCAGTGGGTCCCCTACCGACGAGGGGGAGGCGCGCTGGGGCCCTGCCGACGTCCTGGGGCTCCAGGGCCCGGCCACATGTGTCCTCTAGCGAACCGCGCATGTGCTGCCCTCGGGGAGGTCAGCGCCTTCTCCGCAATCCCCATCAAGGAGTTTTGGCTCAGACGGCATTATAGCTGTGCAAGGCGCTACGGCTATAGCCAGCTGGAAAGCTGGGATGTCCATTGTGTGTGTGTAAAAGGAAACTGAGTCGCGAGAAGCGATGTCAAGCGTGTGTTTAATGAGAAGCGTGTGTGTGTGTAGAAATGATAAGGGGGAACTGAGCCGCGAGTGTGTGGATTTGTGTGCGTGTATCAGGCCCGACGGTGGCCACGGGCTGCTTACCCAGCCCTAACGGAAAGACCGCCGAAGCACTCTCCCCCGGTGTGTGTGTGTGTGTGTGTTCAGTGAGAAGACCCGCCCGAGCGCTGTGGTTGCATACGTGACCTTGTGCGGACACCGCACGACGTTGCATCGGCTCTGTGTGCGCCATGAGGTGCGAACGGCAACGGAGCTTCAGTGCACCGAAAACTCATTTTGAGGACGGAGGGCAGCTGGATTGCCCGGTGGTGCAGGCCACCGGAGGCTCAGGCTTTTGGGCGGCGCATAGCGCACAGCACTTTGGAGGCCATCCACGCATTCCTGGGATCCTGGCCGTCGGGCCTCCGGCGCCCCACCGCCGCGAGATTGTGGCACCCTTACGCGTAATGTCGACGTGACCATGCATCGCGCGTGAGGAGCGCGCTGGAACTGCGTGTTGCCCGTGTGTTCCGGCAGACAGGGCGTCGAACGAAGGCCGGGGTGCAAAGTCTGGAGGCTGTGCCATGCAGTGCATCGGGCAGCGCGGCAGGTCCCCGGCTTGCTACAGCCCTGATGGCCGTGTCGGTCTTTGGAACAGGAGGAGGATTAACCGTTCAACCCTGTGCATGCGCGGGATTAGGGCCGATACAGGCCGTTGATCAAACGGACGGCGAGGGTACCAGCAGGGTTGGGTGATGGGTTGCAAACGAGCGAATTATCGAGCCATCCAGACAAGGTCGCCCGGGCGTATTGTCTTGGATTCGCACGTAATGGATCCGTCGCCTTTTGGGTACTGCCTGTGTTGCTGTTTCGGAATTAGGACGTCGGCAGCCGTGCCGCACGGCCACTTGGCCATGTCCGTCGGGACCAAGTGCCGGTAAGACGCCGTGAAAGAGCGCAGTCTATGAGAGCTTTGACCGATGTTGCGTTCTTGACCGTGACTCACGACTGGCGGCAGGCGGTTGCTGTGAGAGCAGCCACCCGGTTAGGCAATCGACCGTTGTTCCTACTTGATTACACGCAAGTGTGTTTTCCGGAGCTGAGGGAGGCGTGGGTCGCGTGGGAGTCCCTAGTCAAAGAAGTAGGCTCCCTGTCCTTGTGTCCGGAACACAGGTTTTCGCGGCGTTGAGGTGTGGAGGTGTCTTGTCGCTTTGTCGGTGGGGCCGGCTGGGGGTTGCCCTGGTTTACACCGTTGATCCCTCTTGGGATCCGCTGCAACGTTCATTCATTCATTCAGGTCTGCAAAGCAGCTCATTCAGGTCTGCAAATAGAGCAGAAGTCTGCATGTCCGCGCTGCGGTTTTGGGAAGCCCCACACGGACTGGTGCAGACCTGGCGCTTGGGCGATAGGTTAGGTCGGGAGCCGGACAGTGGCGCTGGGGTGCATATGGCAGGAGGCGGCCCGGCCCGGGGGCGCTAGCTTGCTGACTTGTTCGTGCAGGCGCAGCGGCACCGCGCCTCTGGTGAGGCTTCAGCTGGCCAGACGCGACATTACTGACGCCGTGTGTTTAGAGAAGAGACCCGCCCGACCCGGGTGTCTTGGACGTGAAGGTAACCCAGGGCGCGTTGCGAACTGGGTCACGCGCTTGGTCGGCTGTAAGGGCGAGGCGAAGCATGCCCAGCGCAGGCCTCTGTCTGCGCGCCTGGCTGGAGAAAGGAACCGTTCCTGCGCAGCGCTTTTGACGTGGGGCGAGGATGTGGCCTAAGGGGTCGAGGGCGGACCTTGCTCATCCGTCATCGCCACCGTTTTCATCTCTGCCGTGTCCATCTCTGCATGATTGTGGGAAAGGAAAAAATGATGGAGCGACTTGGCAACAAATCGCTTGTGCCTTGTACCTGACTGGCTTTGAGGTGCGCCAACTTCCAATCACAGCGAGTCCGTGCAGAGGATCACACCGGGGTACGGTGTGGACTGACCACGTGAAAGGTCGATCACATCCACTGAATGACTTCGCAGGGCGTTGCAGGTGGACGGCCAAGTGACCACCAGATCACACACCTCTCGCGAGGTCCCGCACGTGTGCTCTTTCAGAGCGCAATGTGGCGTCGTGTCCTTCCGCTGGGCGCAGACAGCCAAGCAATCACAGGCTGCAGAGACCCAATGACAGGCTTGAAGCGCGCATTGCCTGGCATTGTAAGGTCCCTGCCCGTTATACCAACCCAAGTTACTCTCGCCTTGGACGAAACCTGACGGAATCATTATTTAGATAGTTCAAGATCACCTAGAGCCTGGTGTGGAGCGCCATTACGGCTACGCGTAAACGAGATCTGGTGGAAGAGGGGGACAGGACTAGACTGGACCGTGGACCAATACCGTGCACCCCGCCGTAATACTTCGTGACACGCCAAGGGCAGGACTTGGTAACAGGTCAAAATACATATACAGAAACAAAATCAACGTAAGGTGGACGAAATTGTGCATGGTAGTCATGCCACGATGTGCGAGCGAGTGGGCACTCTCCAGCAGGACCCACGGGACCAGAAATCCGGATCGCCACTATTCCAGCGGCATAACGGGGAACACTTCATATACAGTTGTAAGATCGGAAGTCTTGAGCGACATGACGGGGCGTACACCTGCGCCGATTTCGCATTCCTATCTGTGAGTGCACAAAAGTCGCACGCGCTTTGCGTTTCAAGTAAGGGATCATCCTTTAAAGTCAAGCAAATATGAATTTATGATCTAGCAGAGTGGAAGCTCAGACGGCGCGGGCGGGCGGCACAGCCGGTCCTGTAGGCACCCCGCGGCCCTTTTCAGTGACGGTAGGGCTTCATATTGGATAGGAACGTCACGATCATTTTCTGGTTACTACTGATGACACCTGCATTTGGCTAAGGGGTCCGTCTGTTTGTCCCAAGCCTGACAGAAAGTCCGTACAACGGGCTTAGAGACGTTGTTTGGGTCATGTTTCACGTTCTATCGACAGCAATCAGATAATGGGCTTACAAACTTAACATTTTGGATGTGAAGGTATTGTAGGAAGCGCAAGGAAAAGAAAGACCTCGGTCAGGGTTGCGACGTCTCAACCTGGAAGACGTGTTTCCGCCAATAGGCCGTGGCGCCGGTTCTCATAACGCGATACTTAAGTCAGCAGGAATGTTGCGCTCAGAAGCATACCCGCAATTACCGCCGCTTCCAAAACTCCCAGCCAAGGAAATGGCCGGGCCGACCCCATGGTCCAACTGGGCTCTTCCAGGTGAGTAGCGGTATGTGCAAATGTTGTAAACTGTGGGAGAGCCTGGAGGGTCGCGGGGCCACCAGAAAATTTGACGTTGGTTGGGCGTAAGGGAAGGTCTGCATACTTGCAGAAATGGTTTTTCAAATGTTTTGTTTGTGACTTGACAGACCGAAGAAAGAGCATTGGATGCTTGGTATGGGGTCTGTCGTTTGGACTAGCTAAGCGGCACGTTCACGTATGCCTGCGAGTTGGTTTGGACAGCTAGAACCATTTGTAAACTGGTCAATAGGACAGCGTTTCATGGGATTGTGACCCTACCTGAGACCGACCAGCCATTTCCAGTCAACCGAGAGCCTGCGAGCGTTCCTCCAACCCTCCGACTCCGCGATCGCTGTCGCCAGCTAGTTTACAATTCTATTTGTTGGTCACTCTGACGTCGGCCTCGTGGGACGCGGCTCCGCTGCTAACCTTGGCAGGTCGGGTGATTGCGGGCGCTTACCCAGCCAGTCTGGACGATGCTGAGACCGAAAAGATTCTCACAACCATGCTGGAGCTGGGTATCAACACATTTGTGTGTTTGCAAGCGGAGGTGAACATAAATACCCCGGAGCACGCGTGGAGAGCAGGCCACGGCCTCAGACCATACATCAAGGACGCTCAGGTGCGCATGGCCCATCGCAGCAGCGCGAGTAGGGAAATATGCGTGGGGCTTTCGAGCAATGGCTGCTCGTGGCCGTGGTGTGGGCTGCAGCTATCGTTCAGTCTCCCGGCGAAGCATGTAGTAGGTTACCTCGCCCGTTCCATATTCATCGCACCCGCCCAGGCTCTCCCGACCTAATACGGTCGGTGGCGTGACCAGATCCTAATCCAACGCCCTTGCACCCTCACTGCAGTCGCCATTCCCAATGTTCACCTACGCACGCCGGCGGGTTTCGCGCTAAGCACGCCCGCTCAGTATCCACTCTCTCGCTCGCCCTCCCTCTGCACCACCCCTCTCCCCCTCTCTGTCCCCCCGATCGCTGCAGTCGTGATGCCATCCCTCACCCCTCAGCTGCAACTCCCGCTCTCCTCCGGTTTGCTTCACCGTTCGCAACCAATGTCGGCAGACTGTTGTCCTGTCCCGCGCATGCAGAAAATCCTGAGCAAGGCGCACGAGCAGGGCAACCCCAAAATCACGCAGCAGAAAATAGACTTTCTCCACCTTCCGATCATCGATGGCAACGTCACCACGGACTCGGCCATGAACCGTCTGGCGGAGGACTGCATGGAGCGAATTCTCCGCGGAGAGCGGCTGTACATCCACTGCTGGGGAGGGCACGGCCGCACCGGCACTCTCGTGGCCATCCTGCTCGGACGGTTGTATGGACTGCCGTACACCACAGCGTTGCGGTACACGCAGGCCTTCCACGACTCACGGGTGTACCCGCAGGGCGTGCGGTCGCCACAGACGCCGGTCCAGCGGGCACAGGTGCGAAGCGGGGGGCACATCTCGGATGTCATTGACCCATTTTTGAGTGCACAGATATTGCGGGGGCAAGAGATGTGGGGACATGGGTGCTTGAAGGTTCGGGAACGCGGACCGCGTTCTTCATTTCCGCGAGTTGTACACAACACGGGACGCACGGGCGGGTCTTCTCGCTGCACACGGACGTAGGCATGTGGGACGTTAAACATCTGGGACGTGGACATCTGGGCAGCCCATGCCTTGCAGCAGTGGTCCCCATGCGGGATTGCCATAGGGCGGATGGCACCTGACGCGAGACACCCCCGACGCACTTTGAACCACACCCATCCGATCAGGTTCGCCGGCTGCTGGCGTCGCAATCGGCGGGCAGCATGACCACCCCGGGGTCGCTCAACCCGGTTGCGGCGACGCGCGGGGTTGCGCCGGTGCGGGCGCCCGTCAGCAGCAGCATCGGCGTGGGCGGCAAAGGCATCGGCGCCGCGGCGGCCGCGGGCGTGGGCGGCAGCATCCTGGCCGGGGCGTCGCAGCTCTCCCGGCCGGGGGCAGTGCCGGGCGGCGCGGTGGAGCAGCGGGTGGCGGGGCAGGCGGGGCCGCCAGCATCGCCGCTGCGTGCGAGGTGCGCCCCCTCGGGAGTTGGGGACGTGCTCGGGAGTTGGGGGCGTCCCAAGGGGCAGGGCTGGGGCTGGGGCTGAGTCCGACAGGCAGCCCGCGTCAAGGAGGAAGGGGGAATTGCAACAGCACTGACCGGTTTGTTGAATGGTGCGGCCTTTTCGGGACGGGACGGCACGGGGGATGGATGCGACCCGGCGCGGCGTTGTCTTATCGTCGTCGCGAGTGGGCCGTTGGGGTTCAAAACGTAGGACACCCCCAGAACTAACCCGGTCGCGTCCGGGGGAAAGTTCACGAGTTCTAGTGGGAACGCTGCTGCTGGTCCGCACCGGCAGCTCTGTTCAGCCGATCGCCGGAGCCCGCGCAGCAAGCAGGGCTTCAGAAGCGACACAGCCCGCTCCATTGCATTGGCACCCCGAGGCGATGTGTCCGGGGAAAGAGTTGTCCATCCATGGGCCCACGGGGGTTTTGCCACAGGGCGCTGTTCCGTCGACGCGCGCGGGCCGTGGCGGACGGCTGGGTGCGCTGCTTGAGGAGGTTCTTGCGTTGTGCCATATACTCCTTTGGCTGTACACTCGGATGAAGCAGCCCTACCATGTTCCGCCATGGCTGTTCGGTGTTCGCAGGCCGGGTGGCTCGGCAGCTCAAGCGGCGGGCGGAATGGTGGGCGCGGGGAGCGCCGCAGCGGCCGGCGGTGTGCGGTACGGCGCACGTGTCGCGGAGAGCCCGTTGCGGTCCGCTGTGGCGACAGACCCGGCCGTCCGTGCCGGGGCCCAGTCCGACGTACTTAAAGGCGCGGCGACTGCGGCGGCCGCGGCCGCCGCTGCGGGGTCTGCAGCGGCCTCCGTCGCGGACCGGCTCGCGGGCGATTTCAGCCGACTGCAGGGCCCATCTGGCGCAGGCGGCCTGCCGCGGCAAGCGGGCGCGAACGCGGCGTTGCCGTACGTTCTGGCCAATGGCCGCGTCAAGTTGCGATGAGGCGGCTGAGCCGTCCCTGCCGCCGACGCCGACGCCTTGCCCAGTGCGGATAACGGCGGAATGAGCGGCATGCGTTCGGGCGCAGCGGCAGCAGCAGCAGCAGCAGCTGGGCAGACGCTTGCGCTTTTCGCATCGCGGACTGGAGGCCGCCATCCGCGCTGACGTCGCGGGTGTTGTCGTCCGGCCTGCAACAGACGCAGCGGAGGCGGGTTCCACGAATGGAGGCCGCCGATGAAGTTCCGCCGGACAGTTAATCTCCGATGGCACAGGGCGACTGTCGCCCTTACCACGGCGTCTCCCCGACCCTCTGTAATGCGTCCACGCCGGTGCGCCGATTGAAGGCAGCGCGCCGAGGGTAGTGGTGATTGCGGATGGGTGGGCAGCCCATGACCACACGGCCGACCGACACCACGGCCGACGGATACGATGACTTGGCCATTCTGTATGACGTGTTCCTCTATTGTACGTACGGCGCTCGCGTTCGGAAACCACGTCCCCCATGAACGCAACAGTGCGTAACTCAAATCCATATGAGTTTCTGCGTGGCACTTGGACGAAGCATTGCGGTGGGGTTGATGGTGAGGGCTTCTTGGTGGTGGGATTGAAGAAGGGAAGGATACGGGTGATGCGGGATTGTCATCAGGATGGAGGTTTCGGAGCGTCCCGACATGGCGTGCGAGAGGGCGATTGCGCGCAACACGAACACGCCGCCCTCAACGCGCGTGATGGATGCTATCAGAGTACGTACGGGCGCCGGTCAGCCAGCCGGCGATTACCGCACACACACACACGGGTCACAGCACATGGAACTCGTCTGCACGTCCGGTTCCCCTCGCGCCTCTGTGGGGAGGCTGCTTTCGGAATCTGCTTCGCAGGCAGCAGCGACCGGCAGGTCGGTAGGTCAGCGTTGTCGCGCGCAAAGGCGGGGCACGCAGCCCAGGGGTGGGTCAGCTTGTCTGTTGTGTGCCAGGGCAATCAGGCCTCCAGGGGATCTCTGGCTGCCCGGGTTGTTGGGTCGCCTCTCCACGGCGTCTGCGTGCGTTGCGTTTGAAGCACCTCGTGGGTCTCTAAAAACGCGGTGGTGGCGGCCGCGGTCCGCGCGGGGCCGCAGGCCGTTCTCCGAAGGAGACCTCGGGAGCAACTACAGTTGGAATTGAGGTTTCTTCGCATTGTCAAGGATGGAGCCGATGGACGGGAGGTGGAGAGGCTTCGGTTGATGTCTGTTGCCCAAACCCAGCATCTTGTACGGGCCGTACCCAGCTGACCCGGGTGGCGGCGTGCACTGGTGGCGCCTGCGTTTTTCCTTTTAATCGGCTGCAGCGGGGTATGTCGCCGTGCGTGTATGTGCGTGTGTGTGTGTTATGGAGGGAGGGAGGAGGGTCAGTTTAACGCGAGGGATCTCGGCTCATCCAAGACGAACCCTTTGTGTTTTTTAGTAAAACTGCAAGAAAGCACAGTGCGGCATTCAGCGCCGGCGAGGACGCCGGGGACGCACCGGCCGATCTTGGACTTTGGTTGTCGTACCTCCGCGCCATCCAAATTAGCGGAGCGTCCCGTGCCTTTCTCCGGCAGTGGTTGTACGAACAACTTGATATTGACGTGTGACTTTCAACGAAACTCTCTGTCCCTGCCCCTTTTCCAATCTTGTCTTGTTCACGGCTTGGAGCTAGAGGAGAAGAGTATCGTGCAAGAATCTGGGATCGTGCAAGGATCTGGGTACCAACGCACGGCATCAGGATATGGGATTTCATAGGCGCAGCCAAGGTCGTGTGTTGTCAAGGATGTCCGTCGGGCTTGGCGGTGCATCACACTTCCTTTCCGACGGTTGGACGTTTGAGAATGATTTACGCGCTGACTAAGCGTGTGTGACGAGCAGGGGGAGTACCGTATTGGACCAAGGGTGTCACCCGCCCGTCTGATATAAAGTGACGAAATGGGTTTGGAATGCAGACGATCCGGTTATCTTCCGTCGATTAGCGGTACTCGCAGGGTGCAGAGCGGGCCGGAGCAAACATTCTGTGACGGCATTCTGGGACCCCGCAGGAGCGGCCCTGCATGCAGGGCGGTGACATGCTCGTCCATCCACCCCATGATGCCGTATGCGAAGTGCGTGTGGTTCAGCGCCTGGAGTGCTGCTGCGGAGGGGCAGCAGGACCCCCTGGATCGGATCATGAACATCACGCCGCGTAGTGGTACGACCGACACTGAGTGTGCTCGCAATCGACGTGGCAGGCTGCTTTCACCGCTGACGTACTTGGGAAGCGACTTGATACGGCGGCATGTGACTCGTCGGTACATGTACATTTGGGTACCTTTTTGAAAAAAGGGATTGCACATATGCCGACAGGACGCCGCGTTTGTCGTACTGGGACCTTGGGGAAAAACTGTCAGCTGGGCCCTTGGCTGGCTGCGGTCGGGCGGGGGTCTTTCTCAGTTGGTGGTGGTGATGGTGACGATGCGGAGAGGTTGAAAATACGAGGTATTGTGTGTGAATCAAGGCGGCTGGAGTGGTTAACGGCATACGGCGCCTCCGCCGGAAAGCGTCCTGCCCTTCTGTAACGGCCTAAAAAATATCTCTGCGGTGCATCGTTGTACTGTACTGGGCTCCAAATATATAAGTGTATTAAATATCTCATTATGGAACCTGACGCGAAATGCCGCGCTCGCCACAGCGTGACCCCTCGGCGCTGATGCGCGTTGGTTCCCGTTCACAAAGCGCCACCGCAATGCCACCCGACGTCAAGAACGAGCCGGCCGGGCGACGTGCATGCCGAAGCCCAGGCCGCTCAAACGCTCCTGTGGGATGGCTTGCCTGGCTCAAGTCCTGCCCAGCTCATACGGTATTCGCCAAGAAACCCCTGATCGCTTGCCTGCCTGCCTTTCCTGCCACCCTGCTTGGAACTCTTCACGGCACGCGGCCACGCAGGGCTGCACCACGACATCCTGCACTAGCGCGCGCATGCTGCATCGCATCTGCACGTCTTCGCAGACGGCAGAGAGGAACGACCCCGAAGCGAACGGCGTTTGGTGTATCGGCCCATCCAGTTAAGATGAACGGCGCCACCGCCATGCAGGAGTCCTCACTCGGTACACAAAAGAGCTCCGTACATGTGCGTCACGAGGTCGTCCCCGACCGCATACTTCCGTATGTTATGGACTTTCTCTATGTGGCATGCCGCCGTGCAGCGTGGCTTGTCGTACCCAGGCGCCATCCTCAGCGACCTGAACTCAAAACGATTGCCTCCCCCGCGTTGTTTGGTTGCCGACTCGATGAGTTTGCTGCGTGCTTCCGCAGGCTTCTCGCCTTACCGTTGCCCCCCATCGGGCCGCACGCAGTTGGTGGACTTGCCGGGAAAGCGCGCATTCGGGCACCTTTGCCCTCGACTACTGCGGTGGCGACGCCGCCCCACAGGGTCTATAGCCACCCTACTACCGCGCAGCAATCTCGTGTGTCCCGTCCGGTGCACCTCAATCAACGGCCGGCTAGGTCCACGGCCGTCAGCCCCGTGATTCAGCTGGCGTGCGGGCTGGGAACCAGACTCCGTCCTACTCGACGTCTTTCACTTCCCGCCCCGCACCCCAACGGGTTTGGGTTTCGGTCACCTCGAATCTCTGGAACGGATTGGGAATTTGGGCGTGCCATAGCATAACTCCTAGGGCCGCTGGGCCCGCGGGATGGCCAACGGTTGCATGACTCCTGCAGTTGGCATTCCATCCAATGTAAAGTCACGAAACGATGCCGGCCCGTCTGACGACGTAACGTGCTTTTCACAGAAAATGCTTCACTCTGAAAGTGCTTCACTCCGACATGTAGCTCAGATGCCCATGGTCACGCTGCTGTACGACACTGCTCGTGCGGCTGTCCGCCGCGCCGCCCGCCGCAGCCTGCAGCAACACGTGCGCCAGCTCGGCGCGCCCGGAGTGCAGCGCGGCGCTTATGGCGGCGCCGCCAGCCGCGTCCGCGGGCACTCCCGCCGCCAACAGCTCCAGAACCACGTCCACGTGGCCGTTACGCGCCGCCAGTTCCAGCGCCCGCGCGCCGCCAGGCACACAAACAGCCGGAACATCACCCGCGCGGCCAACGCCGCCGCCGCCGCCGCCGCCGCTGCCACTGCCCGATGCCTGTGCCGCCGCCGAGAGTGCCCCATCTGCGGGCTGCTGCTGCGGTCCGAGCTGCTGCATGGGTGCTGCCACCGTGGCTGCCGCAGTCCTCGTCTGTGCCGCCGCCGGCCGCGACCGTGCCAGCAGCAACTGCACCACCGCCAGGTGCCCCCGCCGGCTCGCAACGACGAGCGCCTGGCCGTGGCCCGTCGCGGTGCAAGCGCCAACCGCGTCCAGCAGCGCCCGAACCACAGCCCCATCGCCACTGGCCGCCGCCAGGCGGAGCGGCAGCCCGGCGGCCTCGTTGGGGTCTGCGCCCCCGGCCAACAGCTGTTGCACCACCCCCGCGTGGTCTCGCTCGGCGCCGCCGATCGCGTGTCCGGCCGCCGCGCAGGCGGCCACCAGCGCACCGCTGTCCAGCACCAGCGGCGCGTCCTCGCCTCGCCACTGGTGCTCGTGGATCTCCCGCGCCAGTTGTCGAAAGTCGCGCTCACACTGTTCTTGCTCCCCCCGATGCTGCTGCTGCTGGTCGCGATGCCCCGGATTCTGCTGTCTGTGACCCTGGCCTTGGCTTTGGCCCTGGCCTTGGTGCTGTAGCTGCGCGATGGATGCGTCCCGCGCTGCAGCCTGGACGTCGCCTTGGGGGCAGCCCTGCTGCGGCTGTAGTGCCCGCTGCACCTTATCGGCCACGAACGCGAAGAAGCCACCGAAGGGTCGGACGACCCTGACCACTGTCGGATCCCCGGCCACCGCCGCCGCGCCGCATTCGGCTGCGGCTGCGGCTGCCGCCGCGACGCGGCCACCGGGCGCTGGCGGCGACCCATGGGTCTGGGTCGAAGCAGGCACCGGGGCAGCTGCGGTGCGGACCTCCGCACCGGCAGCTAGAAGCGCTGACACGAGGACGACGTCGCCCCGGCGCGCTGCCGCCACCAGCGGCAGTCCGCTGAAGGCGTCGGGTCGGGCCCCCGCCGACAGCAGAGCCTGCGCGGTCGCGTGGTGGCCACCCACGCACGCGCGGATCAGCGGCAGACCGCGCTGGGCATTTGGGTCGGCACCCGCCGCCAGCAGGGCCGCCGCGGCGGCGGCGCCACAACGCCCGCTGCAGGCGACAAGCAACGCGCCTGCGTCGCCGCCGTTGGCGTCCGCGCCGGCGACCAGGAGCGCCTCAACAGCGGCGAGGCCGCCATCGGCACCATGGGCTGCCGCCAGCGCAGCGGCCGCCAGGGCCTCGCGAGTGGGCGCCGCGCCGTACTCAAGCAACAGCTGCAGAACTGGCAGGTCGACTACGCCGGAAGGTCTGACGGGATCAGCCGGATCAGTAACGGCATGTATGACACCGGCCGCGTTAGGGGCGGCGGCGGCGGCGCCGCCGCCGCTCCCGCGCTGTTTGCCGCTTACATCCAGGGCGAACATGACGGCCTTCGCGGCATCCTGGCTTTTCGGGTCGGCGCCACTGCTGAGGAGCTGCCGCAGCACTGCAGCGTGGCCGGCGGTGGAGGCAGCCAGCAATGAGCGGCCGTCGGCCGTAGCGTAGGACTCAAACGGGCCGCCGCCGCCGCCGCCGCCGCCACCACCATCTCCATCGCTGCGGCCGGCGCAGTTGGCCCTACTGCCGCAGCGGCGACGACGACCTTGGCCCAGCAGCAAGGCCACACAGCCCGCCTGTCCCGCAGCCGCGGCGGCACGGAGCGCCTCCTGCGCATTGCACGCGCCGGCGTGCAGCAGTGCTTCCGCACAGGCGCTGTGTCCTCGGCGGCAGGCCGCCAGCAGGGCCGCCGCGAGCGCGGCTGAGTCACGGCTGGTAGACACGCCGCAGCCGCCAGCCCCATCACTGCCGTACAGCAGCGCCAGCAGAACACCCAGATGGCCGCCCTCGCTCGCCGCGCGGAGCGCCGTCGCAATGGCGTCAGGCTGCGGCGCCGAAGGTGACGCCAGCAGTACAGCGTGTACGACACCCACGTAGCCCGCCTTGGCTGCGGTGACGAGCGCCAGGTGGGCGCAATCTTCGCCGTCAGGGGCGGCGGCGGCGGCGGCGCCGCCGCCGACCAGCTGCAGCGCCCGGAGTACGACGCGCGCGTGACCTCGCTCCGCGGCGCCGACGATTAACTCCTCCGAAACCCACATCGCCTCAGCCCCGCCGAGCACCAGACTGCGAAGGATCGCCGCCGCCGCCGCGTCGTCGTCGTCGTCGTGGTCGTTGGCGGCTTCCTTGGCCACGGGGCACGTGAGCTCCACGCTAGCAGCGGTTGGACCTTTGATGGCTGCAGCCGCCGCCGCGGCGGTCGCTCCACACCGGACGAGCGCAATGAGCTGCGGCAGCTCGTAGATGAAGGCGGCGGCCAGCTTGGAGCCGTAGCTGGCCAGCAGGTAGGTCGCGGCCAGCGCCGGCCGCGACGCCGCGGTGCGCCAGGCGGCCGCGAGCGCGCGACAGCTGCCCGCCGCGCCGCCGGCGCCGCGGCCCGCGGCCGCGAGCACCTGCTCCAGGACGCTCACCGGCAGATCCAGCAGGCTTGATTTTTGTGCAGCGACTCCAAAGCCACCATGTTTGAAGATCTGATCTGGGTCGGCTGAGGACGTACCCGTTCCACGAGTTCCGCGCGCGTGGTAACTGTCTGGCGCGGTTTGCGCAGTGCTGTGCGGTCGCGTCGCGTCGCGGCGGCCGACCCAGTTGGGTAGCTGCTGCTCCCAGGGTTGCGTGCTTAGGTGCGGCAGCGATGATGTCCGGTTGCCGCCCGCTGTGCGCGCCGAGCGGTCCGCGCCGGCGGGCCGATGAGGCACACAGCAGGCGACGTGGCGAGGTTGCAGCAGGGCGAGAAGCGAAGGTGACGGAGAAGGGTCTAGTTTGGCGAGCGCGTCGCTGGCGGAAGGTGCGTTGAGCAGATCAAGGTGATGATCGAACGACTCTGGAGATGTTAGCATCCTGGATGATGCGGCGGCTCTGGGCTTTGATTTAGGGTCCTCAACTCGCTGCGGGCCACAGGCGGCGCTGCTGACACCAATTTGAACCTGCTGGAGATTTGCACCGCGTGGCCGCTTGCTGTTGTCAGCGTTTGACTTGTCCGTATGACAGATACAGGCTGCTGCTGCTGCTGAGCGTTTGTGTGCGTTCACGGCGCTGCTGACTCCTCCGCAACTTGGATCGGCGTGGCGTTTGTCTCCTTCCATGGCGGACTGCAAGGCACCGAGTTGATCACCATCCGTTTGATAGGTAAGTTGATGCAAAAAGCTATACAGCTGCGCGTTCTCAGTACAAGTCAAGGCGATTGACCACTTTGAATCCCTGACGGGAACAGCGTCGTACAGCGGGGGTGAATTCAAAAATTCCCGCAGAAACTGTTCGCTCTAGGTGGTTCAGTCGAGCTATAGAGCCTTCGCAACGCGACGTAACTGTGCCTAGGCTTCATCTTGAAGCCCTGCGGGGTATCGTTGAGTTTGAGAATAATGCCAAAATGCTCCGTCCATCAAGCCACCCAGTTACCTCCTTGTGCGTGTCAAATGGGCAAATACTACTTTCTCTCGAAAGCGTAGAGCAGCAGTATCGTGACCCTGGGGTCGCGCGTGGTACTGCCACCTGCTGGCACCCTCAGATGTCATCGTCAATTTCCCATGGCTCTATGATGAATGAATGAATGAACGTTACAGCGCCTATGATGTCAAGCGCCGGGTTGCTGTCATGTGAAACGTGTTCCACTCATTGAGCACTCACTGATCCCTCGCGACTCAGCTTATTTGTACAAACATAGCTCGGAACACACTTGATGTCCCACGCATGGCAGGACTTGACAGGCTCGACGCATTATGTGCACGCAGATGATGCCAGGTTGTGCCGCGTGATTTTTTCCTGTTTACGCTGCTGCACTGTACGTTTCTCGTCCGAAGCTTCCCTGCAAGATACCATTTTGCATGGGACGAAAGGGGTGAGGAACTTTCCACGTGATCGGGTACGTCTATCAGAGCGCGGCGTGCGTGCGTTCAAACCAACCCAATTGTCGGTACGACGCGTTACGCCATTTCACATAACGACATATTACAGTCGGGACTCGGGTCCACCTTGTAACAGTTACTACTACAGGTATATCACGGCCCGCTGTAACTTCTTTAACAATAACAGCACGCCGCAGCGTCGGCATTCTGCTTGAACGGAGACGAATCAGTGCACAGCATACACCTGCAAAAGACCCAGTTGCGGACAAAAGCTGATAGGCATGCATGGGCGCCCAGATGCATCTTTTGTAGCGACGCCATTCGCCGTACGTGTCCGTGTCCGTGTCTGTCGTACAGCTAGCCTTGGCAAGTAGCCCGCATCAATGCAAGGCGGACAGCAATCAAGGTTTTGTTGGACCCATCCGCGCGTGAGCGCATCTCGCACAGCTGCGTGCTTGCATCGAATGTGTATGAGGGGGTATAAGCCCCACACCGCACATTGGACCCAAGCCATCGAGTTCACTGGCCTTTGCTTTGTCCTTGCAATGATGTTGTGCGCCGCTGCGGATAGCGTTCTTTGGAACCTTTTTTTCAGAAACGCTGTGCCCGTCTCTGTCCCGCTTCCCCTCGTGCAACGAAACGGACTTAACCCAAACAGTCTCAGGGTCTGACTGCGACTACAACTCGTACTCAGGGCAAAGGTGCAAAATATATACACAATTATCGGGGGGCTGCTAATATCACATGATGTTTAATGACAATGACGTTTTTGATGGCTTTCCGTACGTTGACGTGGGAACATACGCACGGCGCGTGACCGACGAGGACCGACGTCACAACAGTATGAGGCGTACATGAAGTCAAATTCATTTACCTAAAGCACACCACGTGGGTAGTTTCTTCTTTAGTTGTGTTCATATTTGCAAAGGAAGCCACGAGTTGACACTGCCTGGTGCCATCGGTTTCAGTCGCTGACCAACGGGCGTTGTTCATAATAGCAGCGAAATGCACCAGCTCTGCTGATACTGGTGGGCAAAATTAAACAGGCGACACATGTTGTAATGCATTCTGAGTTATCCTTAAGTATTCGGCGTTTGGGCTGGTCGATGGCGGGCACAAATTGTTGCCGTGAGCCGAAATAAGTATGTCATTAATGCTGAATATTCTAGAAACAGAAGGTTCATTATTTTAGCCGCAAGAATCTATAATCAAGGCTTGTAATGGTCCATGTCGCTGGCGGTTTCAGCTGCAGACGCGAGGCGATTTCATGTTACGTAAACTGCTATCACCGCAGGACAAGTATCAGATTATCATACAGGTCATAACAACAAGAAAAACAACACAAATAACTTCATTATGCCGTCGCCGGGAAGTCATCATGGCGGTTGCGTCCAGGGAGGCTGCCATCGAGAGTTAACCATTCAGCAAACAGATGGAAATGCCGTTGTTCATATTTCTACCAGCCTCTGCAGCCCTTAGTTGCGCGCTCCCGAAATTGAACGTTGCCCTGTTTGCACTACCCTTACTACCTTGGCTCGGGAACGATGGAGCGACCTTCTCGCCGGGCATCGACATTGACCTCAAAATGGAGATATCTTATAATACTTGTCTCATATATTATTTGGAATGATAATGCATGTCTTGCGCAAGATAGCAGCAACGGGTTCGCAGACGTGCGTAGCGGGCGGATACCCCTCAGGTGAGTGTTTCTGGCTTGTAAGTCTCAGATTTTAATTCACTGGCATTTATTTATTGGTGCACTTCTTGACACCTAAAAGAAAATGGGCATGCAATGTAAACTTTTTGTCGATGCAGCTTGTCCAAATGCCAAGATCGAAATAATTATGTATAATCGCATGATCACAATAAATATCTATTATCATCTATACGGACATGCACATTGCGCTGATGCGCAGCGTTCTGAAATAAAGAGAAGTTTGCGTTCACTGACCTAACCATGACTTCAGGGAAGGTCTAGGATGTTTCGGGTATGGCACTTGAGGTTGGCATTTTCCGAGCGTGTTCACACGGCGTACGGCGCTCCATGTTTACTAACAAAGTGCTTGGTGGTCGGTTAAAAAAGAAACATGACTGAGAGTGGCGGGCGGACTCGTCCAGTCCTGATCCATACATGTATGTCCTATGTCCGCAATGACATCATCGCCGTCATGAAATCCTTCGTTCCGTCGTACGCTTTCACGTACCGGTACAACTGGCAACGGTTTAACCAACGGTGTGGAATAGCCAGTTAGTGAGATCCAATGGGAACACCTCGGCGACAGGCGGTTGGTCGCCAATCACCAACGTTTGACCTGCATAAAATATCCGTCGATGTCTCAGTGTGCATTTCTCCCCCTACCCTGCACACGACAGGAAAGCGTCGGATGCAGCAACTGACGCCGTCAGCGGAAACACTGGATCGGACGTGGCATCCACGGTGCCGTATGGAAAGGATAAGAGCAACCGGCAGCTGTTTGTACTACAGTACAACGAAGGTGCGGCAGCTTGATGTCTTGATGTCTCCTTGATGCCTTCCTGCCTGCTTTACAGGGTTTCAGCCTGCCGCATCCGGAGGTGCCACGGTGCCTACACCACAAGCTCACCTGCACGGCAGCACTGTGCCTCGACAGCTGCTGCCAGGCCCGCCGGCCCAACAGAGAAGCCAGCAAACTATTCTCTCGCCCAAAGAATGCCACGTGTGCGGCCTTCCCTGGACACCGACAACCAGCAACTGTGCAAACGAACACCCGAGGGCCATGGCCCGACGGCCGAGTCCATGTTTCGAGCAGACCAGTTAGCATGGATACAAATGGTCCACTGGCCTGGTTAAGCAACTGCCCACCTGGGGGCGGATCTGTGCTGACCTGGCCCCGCCGCCAACACCCCCGCAGCGAACGTGTGGCAGCTGCGCACAGCGCTGCTGGCGGGCGGTACGGACATACTTGAGTACGTGGCGGATAACACGTTGCTCGTACAGGCGAAACCGAACATCATCAGCACGGCAGATCGCTTTGGCGCGCTTGCGGTGAGCCACCATGCATAGGCCACGACTGCACTGCTGCACGCTGCCATACCGTTGCAGTTTTCCGCTTCTTCTTCTCTGCCCATCCAAATATCTGCAGCGAAGGGTAGGTGGGTATGCACCCGCCCTGGCTATCCATTGAACCCTATGCTAAATCTGTAAGAAAATTCTATTCGGACGCCGTTCAAGGTTTAACTCCTGAGGCCGGACGACATCACCCAGGTCTGTACTGTCGAATGATGTACTCGTACGGCCGCCGTACATCTGTACAATCCTCCTGCCGGACAGGCTGTCTACCGGCCCTCCTTCAAAGTGGCCCCGGAGGCAGCGGCGGTCTTCGCCGCGGCCGCCGCCGCCGCCGCCTCCGCCGGCGCCGCCGCCAGAGCGCAGCGGCCTGCTCAGGGCCGCCGGCGCGGCCGCCAGCTGGCGGCGCCGGCGGCCGGCGGCGGCAGCAGCGCGCTCTACAACAGCCCGCGCGGCGCCTTCGCCAGACTCGATGACGACAGCGCCAATGCCTCAACGTCGTCCCCCGCCGCCGCTTCCGAACCGGGTCCGTTCGCGTCTCTGAGCACATGGCGCAATCACCTAGCAGCCACACAGCCCGGCGATACATCATCGTCGCCGCCATCGGCGTCAAAACCTCCACCCTCCGGCTCCAGTGGTAGCGGCGAAGGCGGCGGCAGCAGCACCTCGTCAACGGGGACAGCCGCCGCGGCGTCCTCGGAGCAGGACATGTACGGCGCAAGTGTACGGCTAGTGCCGGGACTTTCGGCGGGAGCTCGTGATGCCATCGCCGAGGCATGGCCGGCGGCGCTGGCGGCGGCGCTGGGGCTGGCGGCGCCTGGGGAGCCGTGCCGGCCTCGGGCGTTGACGAATGCGCTGTACAATGACATGTCGCCGATCTTAGTACTTTACTTCTGCCCTAAGGTATGCGCCACCTCGGGTGTCGGTCAGAGGTCCAGATCTGATCTGCCATCAGGACACAGTACAATCCGTCTTGAAGCGGGATCAGGTCGCCGACCTCATATCGCAAAGAGTCATGGCAGCCAGCCACGCCCGCCCAAACCAAACAGCACAGTGTACAGACCGCCGAAGATCACGTTGCGGACGAGCGCTGTCGCCCGGTGGGGTGTTCACGGTTGCGCGTCCGTGCCTGCTGGCCTGGAAAAAGGATCAATAGAGGACGCCTGATGACTGCCCACGCAAGCAACCCGCCACGTCGGCGGCTCGGCGCTGCAAGAGCTGTCCACCGGCGGCGGGTGTTGCCCGCACCGGGCACAGGCCGCCCGCACCCTTACCTACCTGCGCAGCTGCCCACCTGCCGCACCTGCCCTCTTAGGTCAAGCCCAAGGAGTGCGGGTCGATCATGTCGATCATCGGGACCCGCGGATGCATGTGATGAGATCGGCGTTTTGTGTCTGCCATGGGCCAACGAGAGCCATCTCTTCGTCCATACATACGCACATACACACACGAACACACATGCCATTTATTCCTCTGCACCGACGACGCCACGCAGGACTACGAGCCGGGTGTCACGTGGATCTCAAAGATGGGCACCGTCCTGTGGATTGAGCCGGCTCTCAAGGCGACTGTCCGCAATTCCATCGCGGGCTGGATCATGCAGACGGGTGGGTGGGTGGGTGCTTATAATGAAAGAGAAAAGAAGCTCACGGGTGGGTGGGTAATGGGTATGTAGGGTTCGATGGTGGAGCATCGCCGTACTCATCAGCAGTTTCCCGCACTTAGCAAGGCGAATGTCGAAATGTTATCATCAGGGACTCCACAGACGGAACATCGGTGTCTACACTAATTAGTACAGCACATGATCATGCAGTTAATGCCGTACCGCGCATGGCTCGCAACCAATCTGCACGGCCAAGGGCTATCTGGCACAACGCAACGCAAAAGCTGCTTGCTGCCGTTGCGTTCTGCGGCTTACCTCCTTTTCCTGTCCCCGTCCCTGTCCCTTGCTGTCCCGCGGTCTGCCGTACCTACCTTCCCGCCGCCTGCAGGAAACGTCACCTTGACGCAGTACGGAAATCCCACAGCGACCTTGCGGCCGTACTGGGCCGCAAGGCTCCAGGGGCAGGGCATCGTGGTTGGGGTGAGTGTCTAGGGACTGAGTAGTGTCGTCACAGTTTTGTAACTACTAATGCACGCTACGGTCGTACACGAGTTTATTGCATCGATGCTGTATGTTGCCGTACATCCGTCCAGTCTCCGCACCGTACCCGCTGCTGCTGCCGCTGCCGACCGACCAGCAGCCATGCCCGCCGCCGCGCGCCGCCGGCCCCTGCCCGCCGCCTCATCGCAGCTCGATGACACAGGCATCGACATGGACCACTGCCACTTCATCGACGACCGGTACCGACAGGGCAGCCTCCGGGCCATGTTTGTGGGGTCGCCGCCGCGGCTGTACCTGCCCGACCATCGGAAGATTGTGCAGTACATGCTGCCCATCTCCTCCGGTAAATCCTGCTATTGCCTGTCGCCCATGCGGCGGTGCCGTGAAATGGATGAACCGTGTCACGGTGGACCCTGCGCGCTTGGTGATGAATGCCGCGGTATCAGCTACCGTGAATGCAGCCCCGCCTCCGTGCCAGGTTCCTTTGAGAACATCAGCACCGCCACGCGCACCATCCTGTTGCTGACGTGCGTCAGTCAGTGTCAGGGTCCCAACGGACTTGTACACCTACCGGCCATGGCCTCACCCGCGACGGATAACGGATGACGGATAACGGTTTTTCATTCGAAGGACGCACACGCACATACCGTACCCTCCTGCCCTGCTGCCTGCCTATGAACGCACATGCTCACGCGGGGATATGCCTGCGCCCGCCCTGGAGCATCCGTCAGCTGAGACTTTCTGCACACACGCAGGGATCAATAGGTGGTTTGGAGATGATCCGTACGGCCACGGCACCCACACGGCGGGGAGTGTGGCGGGCGCGGCGTACTCGAACAGCTCGGCCTCGGGCCTGGTCAACCAGCGCGGCACGGGCAGCGCCCCCCAGGCGCGCCTGAGCTTCTTCGACTTGGCGCCTGTGGGCGGCAACCTGTACCTGCCGCAGCCGCTGGACGACAAAGTGCTGTCGGTGAGTACTGCAAACGTTTTGCTGTACGTACGTACGTACGTACGTACGTACGTACGATCAGATGTGACGAATGTGGGACACAGGCACACAGCAAGGAGCCAGCCAGCTGTTTAGCGCAGGGATAGAGGCTCTGGGGTAGGATGGACCGGTGCGGGGAATCAGCTGGCGTCGATGATAACGGCAACGCACTCTTACATGCGATTATTCATGTTTCGTTCATATTGCTTGTGTGCAGTACCACTACGCGGTCGGAGCACGCATCACGTCGTCCAGCTGGGGCTTCACCGGCGCGCTTGCTGTGACGTACAACGAGATTTGCCGGCAGTACGACTCCTTCGCGTGGCGCAACCCCGACTTCCTGTCCGTCATGGCGGCGGGCAACGACGGTAAGCAGTACGGTACATGTACGAATCGGTGACGTCGAGCAGGCAAAGTGGCGAAGTGGGCGCCAGCAGGAAGGGGCAGAGAGCATTTACGCCGCCGCGGGGACGGTGTGGCACCGATCAGGCGGGCTATCTAGCTTTCCGAGGTGTAGGCGGAAAACGAGCCTGCTGTGATGACTGCGTTCTCGGTCTGATTATCAATGAGAACGTAGGACAGGGTGTCATGTCGCTTTCATTCATTCTTTCACTCTTTCCAGGGCAGGGCGCCCCTGTAGGTTTGCCGGCTAATGTCGATGCGCCGTGCGTGCGTGGCCCTGGGGTGCAGGTGACAACGGCAACATGCCCACGGTGACGGCGCCCGCGACTGCAAAGGTGCGGCTGTTCAGCAACAGCCTATGCAAACGTTTCACTCCATCCCTGTGTTGCCCTATGTCTTGTGGTTGGGGCGGACATGCATATGTGTTTATTTCAGTCTTCCCGCCTGCTGGAGCGAGTGATTCGGCGCCAGCTGACCGGCATTCACGCACACGCACGGGCACATGCACCATCACATGCACGGGCACACGAACATATCGCGCGAGACAAACCCCGGCTGTATGTGGCTGGTAAGCTTTGTCATGGTTGCCTCCTCGCTACCTGCGGCTTTGCGCACACGCACACAGCAGCGCGTTGTCGAGCTGTGGTCTCGATCCGGCATTTACAGCCCTTGACATGAGCGGAACAAAGCGAGCGAATCTGTCGTCGACGGGACGACGTTGATGTTCCGTGCCCACATGCGATGAAAACCTCGGCCAAATCGATCGATTTCTGGATGGATGATGCACCCTGTGTGGAGCAGTAATGATGACACGTCGGTGAACGCCGCACCGATGTGTCCGCGGTTCCTTCGCCCGCACCCCGCAGAATGTTCTGTCGGTTGGGGCAACGGTCAACCACCCGAACAATTTTCCGGCCTCACAATATAATCTGGCCATCCTCTTCCGGTACACTGACGCCAACGGCACCATGCAATCACAGTCGGTGCGTTCGGGGCAGCGGGGGAATAGCTTTGTGAGGTTTGTGCCCATGCCTAGCCTCTACTATATACTTGCCTAATGCGTGAAAGCGCTAATATTTTTTGACTTAGGAGCATAAGCCCAAAGAAGCGCATGTATGGTAATGTTGTGCTGCGTTATGCACGCCTTTCCGTGTTTGCCTTGGTTGTGAATGGCTTGTAACGGTCGCCTGTGTACCGGTACAGTATCTTTTTAAATTGTTTGGTGACCCTTTCTCACCAGCGTATGCTTTTGGGTAGTCGCCATAACCTGCAGCTGCAAAGGGCTCCTTATCGATCAATGCTATCTTTCTCCGCAAATATGAAATTCAAATTTGCTTCCAGAAGCCCCGCGCGTGCACAGAGAAGATCTCTTAAAACCTTCCAAGGTTTGCGAATTTGCAATTAATTACATTTTACAGGGTCGCGCGACGATACCCCTGAGGCCCGGGTTACTAAGCAACAAGCACTCATCGCGCGCGACTTAGGCATTCACGGGCGGGACCGACATACGTGTTTCCTGCAAAGTGGATTTCTTCCACCTTGTGAAATATCTGCATTATAAGCCGGCGCGGCATGCGTTGGTCCGCATTGTCAACTGTCGCGCGTTTGAATCGATCCCTCTTTACGTAATCCTGTCCGTTCGCTACCCGCTGCTTTATTTGCTTCCCAGATGTATCCGTACCGTGGCACGAGCGAATTCACGTGGCGATCGATGTTGAATTCCAAGGTACGTCGGTCACGAAATTGACTGATCGTTAACCCACAGCGCGCCTGGCGTGCGTGGTGTTGCACATCCACAGCCCTCACCCGCCGTGCGCCCAGCTTTTTCCGTTTCTGCGCTTGGATGGCAACGATTGATCGTACTGGTGCTTTGAAGCGATCTCGCTGCGTGCAGTCAAAGGCTGCCGTCGCACACTGGCCATCGCCCACTCGTCCACTTTCAACGCACGGGGTGCTTCATTCATTGTGGGGCGGGCCTCGCGGTACACACGTCGTACAGGGTCGTGCACACGTCGTACGGACGAGTGCCGGGGTGACCTCATCGGGCCCAACACACGCCAGCGCAGGGACGTGGTCGCGCCGCTCCGTCCGCTCGTACGTGTATACAGCAGCCACGGCGCGTGCACTATTTACCGGAAACCAATCGTTTCATCCGCGCCGTTTCGTCTTACCCACGCTGCCACCCCGCCGCCCGCTCCCCCGGTTTGCCTGCTGTGGTACGATGTACAGCAAGTGCCGTTCGGCGTCGCCTCGCCGTTGACCGCCTGCGCCAATCTGACCGGCAACTACACGGGCATGATCGTGCTGGTGGACCTGTTGGGCTCCAACTCGACGTGTACGGCGGATGTACGAGCCAGCAATGCGCTCGCCCGCGGCGCGCTGGCTGTGCTCTTCATCGCCTCAACCGCTGAGTTCCTGGACAATGTGGAGGTCCCGTACATTGGCGACTTCCGCATCACCTGGGGCATGATTACGCGGGTAAGCAGCGGCCTACGTACTTGTAAGTACATCGTCATATGTTCTATCAGGATTCACGTACTGTGTATAAACTGATTCACAATCAATGCGACGTACGGCAGGACGGTCGCGGTAGTCCGTAACTGATCCCCATTGCAATGCCCACTCCCTTTTCCGTGCCCCGGCCTAAGGGCCTATGCAAGTGCCTGTGCCTTTGATTCCGCGCTGTCAACCGTGTAGTTTCAAGTCCTTTCCCTTTCTTCCACAACTTATGACCTTTCATTCCTTCCATCCCTGCCTGCGTTGCCATCAACTTCCGGCATTGCCGCTTACTTGAACACTGCAACAGGTCAGTGAACGGTTCAGCGGTGGACAGGATAATTAGCAGGCTTAGTGGTGATTGCAGGGGCATTCAGTTACTGCGAGGGCGGGTGTCGTCCAGCGCTGCTCATTGCCCGCTTGGGGTTCGGGGTTTAGTTCCAGATTTCCTTGCTCATGACCTGCAAACCGAGATCTCAGCCGTGGTGGACTACAGGGTACGGGCCCCGGAGGGGGCAACAGAGGCTCCAATCAAGCAAGCATCCCCCGATTTCTTTTTCTTGGGTGTCCTTTATTTCCCCGCCGCCCGTGCGACGTACATGGATTCAGACACAAGGCTTGGCCGTCGCGTCCCTGCTGACCAACACGACTCGCAACATCACTAGGCCCCACATGACGTTTCTGACCTACGTAAGTAACGCCTGTCCACTGCGGCGCCGTGATGTGAAGGCATGCTTTTGCGGAAACGTCCCGGACTTGTCTGGGTTTGTTCGTCGCAGGCGCTTGTTTCCACAGCTGCCGGATGACACGTCAGCACGCACGCACCGACGACCTACGCGCGGTCTCCTGCCGTGTCAGGCCGTCGTATGTACATACATTGTTGCATCGCCAATGCTTTCCGTACAGTCGTACGCATCGCTTTACTGCTCCCGCTGGGCGGTTCTCGACAGCCGTCGTCTCGCTTCCGTTATTCCACTTCCTACTCTCCATGATGCTGTCATTCCCTGCCGTGACCTTTCCCTGCCGTGCGCGAATGAATGTAGCCCAACATCAACTTGGGGATAGACTCAGTGACCTGGTTCTCTAGCTATGGTCCCCTGCCGGATGGCCGTTTCAAGCCGGACATTGTGGCGCCCGGCGGCCCGGTGGAATCGTCTCTGTCGACGGGAGGCATCGGGGCCGATACCACGGGTGAGAAAGGGTGGCCGTGAGGAAGAGACGGAGTGGCCGTGAGGAAGAGACGGAGTGGCCGTGAGGAAGAGACGGAGTGGCCGTGAGGAAGAGTGGGTTTGAATGTGGGAGCTAGAAGTTCCACCCGCCGCCGAGCCGGGCTGGAGCTTGACTGCGGTGTGCTTGACTTGCTTGGCTGCCCGGCAGGGGGGCTTGCCAGGATGGGGCGCTGGGATCCGTGTGTGCGTTCGACGTCGTGACTCCTGATTCGACAGATATTACAGCAGCAGATGGCCTCGATACTGCGGCGCCCATGTACGGCCAGGAACTTTCAGAACGGTCTGTCATGATGATCGTTTTTCCGTTTTTGTTTGAATCTGCAGGAACCACGTGCTCCAGCGCCACCATTCAGTATCAGGTACTAAGCGCCGGCGCGTGCTTTCTTTGCGTTCTTGTGTGGCAACAATATGGTCTGTCGAACATGCCTCAGCAGTTTGTATGCACGGCATACACACCCCGCCCGACATACACACACGCGCATGCATGGGAGCGAAGCGTGGGGCCCATGCATGAACGGTAGGGCACGCACGGCACGGCACATGCACACATCAGGTTGGGTAACGGGGCAAGCCTGCCTTTTCATCCCAAGTCCGCACAAGTCTCCATCGCTGGTGTCGTCGATCCGCTCCCTCCCGCGCCCGCTGCTTGTTGCTGCCTGATGACATGCCTCGACCCGCTCCCGTTGCTTGCCTGCTGCCTCACCGCACAATCACATAACCCACTCAGGGGACATCCATGGCTACGCCCCTGGTGGCGGGGCATCTGGCGCTGATCCGCCAGTACTTCAGGTGAGGGCCATCATCAGCAGGCAGATAGGGTGCGTGGGTCCACCACGCAACCCATTAGGGTTGCGCTGGTGCGCGCGCAGGCGTCCATGCGTCCATGTGTCCCGGACGGAGATACTTATCATCAAAGCGTTGATCGTAGATAGAACGGACCCAGGCTGCGAGCGAGTCAGTGGGTAGCTAGCTGGGCCTGATCCGGACCCTGCTGACCCCGACTGGGGAACCCTGGCCCGTCCGGGGAACTCGTACCTAACTAGCAACGGATGGAGCCACACGGCGGCCCAGGGTAGGGTTAAATTCGAAAAAGAAATAAACCCGAAGAACGAACCCGGGCACACCCAACATAACCCGGGTACGGTGGGTGCGTCCGATGTCCTCATCCCCACAAGGCCCAGCAAGCAACACGCCATCGTTCTCCGTCCGCCGGGATGGGTATGTGTACCTATGTACGGCTGCACATACAGGGACGGGTTCTACCCGCTGGGCTCGCCAACCGATCTGGCGGCGGTCGGCTTTGAGCCATCGGGCATGCTCTTGAAGGTAGGGTTCTATGGCACGTACGCGCGCGCGCGGGAGCGCGTCGGTAGCCAGGCAGGGAGGGGTATCTGATGAAGTAAGCCGACAGCGATCTGGGTTGGGTTGCGTTGGGTTGGGTTGGGTCACACGCGTGGGTGTGGAACTTCAAGGCAAGCTCTGCGCGTGGACGGGACACATGGGACTCTGCCTGCTGCTGCTTGAGTAAATGTGTGTTGTAGGATTGTGCGTTGGGATGGAGAGCGGGAGGGATCGGTCGCGCTTGCGCTGATGTGGAAAACGTTCCAACCTATCTCCCAGCATTTTGTGACACGTTCGTTGCCGCTGACCGGTTCATCCCCGCCTGTCCGTCATGCATGTCCTTGCCCAGGCGGCTGCGGTCGCCGGCGCCACCTCTCTCACGGTGGGTTGCGGGCTCGTGGGGGTTGCATGAGGACCGGCGGAGGGCCCGCCACACGACGGGTCAGGAGGTGCAGACGCAGACAGACGCGTGGAGGCGACCCGCCTGCCTGCCTGCCTTCCTGCCTGCGTGGCTGTCGGCCTTTCGAACCCAGAAAAGGGTCGTGCCTGCTGGTGCACCGCACGCACTGCAACTGCTGGAGGCTCCTGACATGTATGATGATCCCTTCGCCGATTGGCTACCCGACCCGCGGCCCGACCCAACCCAACCCAACCCAAACCTGGCAGCAGCGCAATATAAATATCCTACCAATTTCCTAAACCCAACCCAACCCACAATCCCGCCTGCCCGCCTGCCGTCCTGCCCACAGGGAGGCTTTGCAGCAAACCTGGGCGCCCCTCTGGGTGTCGCCCCGGACGGCTATCAGGTGGCGACATAGGGCCCGGGTGGGATGTTCTGTGACGCACGGTCCAGATAGCGCAGATTAGATTACTGTATTTGGAGGCTCCGACGACGACTGCATTACCGTAGTATTAAACCCTAGATGCCGCCTGAATGTGCGAGGCCGGTCGATCGCCACACCAGTTGCCAAGCAACCTAGCTTGAGCGGGAGCCGGCAGCAGCGTTCTTCGAGACTTGACTTGAGCACTGCGCGTGCACGTCCGTGGCCCGCTGGCTGTGTCACGTGGCAGCGCAGCAAGCTCAGCACGAGGTGATGCCCGAGCAGTGCGGCGTCCGGGGGGTTTACATACGATTTATACTCCGTAAAAGCGCTCTGTCGTCGTGTCGCGTGCCTCTGGCTGCCTTGCCTGCCTGCCTTCCCACCTGCCTGCCTGCCTTCCCGCCTGCCTGCCTTCCCGCCTGCCTGATGACGACGACACACGGTCCGTCCGCAGGGCTGGGGCCGCCTGGACCTGAGCAAGACGCTGCCGCTGCCCGGCCAGACCCATCCCTTGTTCCGGATCACCGTCGCCGACTTTGGGGTCATCGATCAGAGCCAGTGGATCTACCTGTCGGGCATCAAGGCGACCGGCACCGGGTATGTACCCCGCCGTGTTCGTTGGTTGGACACGCATGTACGGCATGTACGGCATGTTGGACACGCATGTACGGCATGTATTTACGGCATATATGTATGTGTGTGCGCGATTGGATGGGGCATGGGCGGCCCTACGTACATGGAACGTACGGTTACCTGCGGTGCGTCGCTTTGGGGTTCAGAAAGGCCGACGGCTGTGCGACATACGCCTACCCAGCCTGCGCAGGCACCCCGCCGCCACCGCCGCCGGCGCTTCCCGTACCATCGCTTTCCGTACCATCGCGTAATCCCCGTCCGGAACCGCTACCTGCGTCCGTGGAGCTTGGGTTGGGTTTGGGTCGCTGCCACCGCCCCTCCTGAGCGCCGCCGGGAGCCGCCGAACCCGGGGTGCTGCCATCGGTGTTGCCGATGGGTGTCGCCTACCTGCTGAGTCCGTCCCCGGCTCTCTGCTCCTCGGTGTCCCCGGTGTCTGCAGGCCAGTCGTTGCTGCGCTGGTGTGGCACGACTACCCCGGCAGCGGAGCGGCCAAGAAGGGCCTCATCAACGACCTGGACTTCGGTGTCCAGATCAACACCTCGACGATCACCAGGACCCGGTCAGGTAGGGACAGGTATGATGCACATAGATGGACCTATACATACGGGACCTGATGGACATGGGGCTATACGGACATGATGGACACAGACCTTGTTTGACCGACATCAAACGAGAGGCAGGTAGTATTCACTCTCGCATTGAAATGTTGCTGTTGTTGGTGTTGCTGTTGCTATGGCTGCTGTTCTGACGGACGGGTCGCGTGCGCGCGTTTACGTTCCGTTGCTGCTCACTTGCTCGGGGGGGGACCTACCGCACCTCGCCTGCAGACAGCGTGAACAACGTGGAGCGCATCGAGCTCCGAAACCTCAACGCCGGAGACCGGCTCATGTTCACGGTGTTCGGGAAGAGCGTCCGCCACAAGCTGTTCACCACGACGGACGCGCAGCTGCCGCAGCGCTGGGCGGTGCTGGTCGCGGGGCACTTCACAGGCACCCTCCGGACGCCGCTTAACCCCGCGTACAGCCGCCCGCCGCGATTCGTTGCGGTGAGCGATGCCCGGCCGCCTTGTACCGTACATCCTTCCTTCTATCCTTCCTTCTATCCTTCCTTCTATCCTTCCTTCCTGACTTCTATCTTTCCTGCCTGCCTGCCTTCGACTGACGTCGTGAAGTTTTCGGCGCCGCACAAGCGCCTTCCGTGGAGTGTCCGTGGCCAGCGTGCTTTGCCGCCCCGGCCACCGTACCGAAAAGAGATACCGTAGACATGTCTTTACTTTGAGACACAGTGTACTCGGACACCCGCTGCCGGTCCCTGGGATGCCCCTTGCTTCTGCCCTCTCTGGCGCGTCTTGCCCACCCGCCGCGTGACGCCTACCTGCCCCTACCTACCTCCGCCGCACAGGCCACGCAAATCACGATCCGGGCGCCGAACGGCTGCGTCACCCCTGGCAGCACAAACGACACGGTGTGGGCCAACGGGTCGTGCAACAACACCCGGTCTTTCTTCACGCTGGTGGAGGAGCCGGCGCCCCCGACTCCAACTGGTAGGGCCAGGACACCCAGTCAATGATAAAGATTTTGCCGCTCATCGGGGCCGCACTAATATACGCCTCAGCCCTGAAGTGATGCGCGCGAGCAAAACTGTGGGAATCGACTACCTGAACTTCAGCATGCGTGTGTGCTGCGGTCCCACCCCCTCTTTATAGAGTCCTGTTCTTAATCATTTTACATGTACTTGGTGTGCCCCGCCGGGCCCCCACCCCGCGGCTCATCTTCGCAGACAGCGCCATCGCAGGGCCGCCGCTCGTGTCCGACCCGGGATACCTGTACACCATCCGTGACTCCCTGGGGCGCTGCCTGATGCTGCCGGATGGAGCCTTCGGCAACCGGGTGGTGCTGGCGGCCTGCAACGCCACGGACCCCTTCCAGAAATTCGGCCTCTACAAGATCCCCAGCGTCGCGGGGTGCGTGTTCCTCAGCCCGCCTGCTGGGCAACCAGCAAGCAGCTACCCAAAGCCGAGGGGATTTCCGTTGACTGCGGGTTGCTTGACTGCGTGTCGAGGACGGAGGCGATGCTCGTGGCACTGTATGTGTGCTGCATGCCGGCCGTGTCAGGGACTGTACGCGCCACCGGTGATTGCGTTTGGCACCACACACTGCCGTCACTAGGGGTCGGGCGGGCTTCTCATTATACACACACTGCCATCAGATGGCCTGCGAGCTGGGACATCATCAAACCGCCGTGGCGGTTTTGATCCTGGCTTTTAGCCTCCGGCGAGATCACGCACATTATGAGGCAGATGCATGACCCGCGGTGGTCTAATGGCCAGGGACTGTGACCCTACCCAACTAAGACCCCAGACCAAGCAATTCAGGAACGCCCGAGCGAACAAACCGGCTCAAGGCTTATGAGGTGCGTGCTTGAGACGTCGCGTGCGTCTGTCCGTACTGTTTCGGCGCCACATGTGTACGGCAGGTCGTACTACCAACTGGTCGTCAGCTCCGCCATTCGCGCCACGGCCGCCAGCGCGGGGCGCTGCCTCAAGCAGACGGCGATCTCCGCGCTCCTGCTCTGGTCGTGCGATGATGATGACGTCACTCAGCAGTTCGAACTGCGCAGTGCGACGGCTGGGCAAGCCGGCCGGAACATCGCGCCGTCGCCGCCGCCGCCGGCGCCAAGCCCGCAGGCGCCGGCGCAGCAATGGTATCCGTACAGTCTGACCTTCCGAGTGGATTGGTACCCCCTGGGTAAGTTACGGGCCTTCACGGACATGTACGGTATGTACGGTTGTACGGCTGGGTGGGTTAGGAGGAGTTCGGATGCCTTTGATTGCTCAGGGTCAGTGTTTGTTGCCCGGCGCGGTTAGATCTTGGATCATTACGTTAAGAACGAGGGCATCAAACCGGCAGCATTACTCCCTCACGATCCGGCTTGCTTGCATTCTCTTGGCCGCGCCACCATGCCCAACGCGCCGCACATACATGCGACGAGGCGCACGCTTTTGCTGTCGGATCCCTTGTTGTTCGACCCCAATCGGGAGCTGTGTTGCCGCACAGGGATAACAGTGACTGCCGCAGGGTTGGTGGCACTGTCGAACGTGAGAGGATGGACGACACGGTCACGTCGTGCCGCGCCCCGGTTGCATCCCCTGCAGGCGTTTCCAACCTCAACGACTACGACTACCAGGAGGGCCACAACGGCTACGGGGACGAGTATTACGGCCAATCCCTGGACGATCTGGATATCATCTTAGCTTGGAGCTGGAACGGCACTTCGTACCTCATAGGACCCAACTCCGACAACACCACGGTGGCAGTCACGGGCGCCGTGTACGGCGGTGACAACAAGCAGTACGGCACGCAGTACGAGATTGTCTATTTCCAACAGGCGGTCACGCCGCCGCCGACGGCGTTCCACGTGTGTGTCGTGTGGCGCTACACGCAGACTCCTGCCGTACGTGCTGACATGACGGTTTTCAGGGGTTATGCCGTATTTACCGCGTCGAAGACGTTTAACACGAGTGTCACCGCGGACTCCACGTGCGGCCCGTCCTCGGGGGGTTTCGTGGGCGCCTTCAACCCGACCTCGCCACCGTCGCCGCCGTCGCCGCCGAGGCCGCCGTCGCCGCCGCCCGTACCGTTCCCGTTGATGTTCCGGATCGATTGGACGATTGTTTCAGGCATGCGAGGTGCGAGCACGCGGTCCGGTGACGTATATTTGTTTAATTTACTGTACAACAAGTCGAATTCGTCGGGGTGCCGTCCTGGGGAGCGCGCCTGCCCCAGGTGCACACACTCTGCGCGCACACGGCCGCGCCCTGGCCATCAACGCAAGCCTGCCTTTCCTGCCTTTCCTGCCTTTCCTGCCTGCCTGCCTTACACATGCATCAAACGACCCTTCACTTCATGACGTGCATGCGCGTTCCCGCGCGGACGCACCTTCGATACCTGGATGGATGGGTGGGTAGATGGATGGATGGACGGGTGGATGTGCGTTTGACAACAACCTATGGACACGTTTGAAGCGATCCGCCAAAAAGCGGTCATCGCTGACAACCAGGGGAGGCCTCGCTCGCATGCGCACGACCATATGTACCCTCGCTATCCAAGTGGCTGAGGAGGACTGGTGCATGCGACCTGCGGCATCCATACCCCCAACCCGTCGGCGCTTCGTTGCAGGTCGCCCGACCAAGCCGTACGACATGGACATCGCGGTGTCGTGGACTGTCGGTACGAACACCTTCACCGTCGGCAGCACGTCGTACAGCGCGGGCGGGGGGCTGTACGGCGGCGACAACCTCCGCAACAACGGCTCCAGCTTCGAAACCGTGTACTGGCCCGTCGGCGCCAGCCTCCCGAGCACCAACACCTTTCACGCCTGCGTCCGCTGGACCGGCAATCCGAAGCCGATGGTGCAGGTGACGTTGTCGGTCTTCCAGTCCGGTCGAGTCACGACGTCGTCGAAGATGTTCGATACGACGCTCGACTGGTCCGACGCGTGCGTGCCGGGCGCGATCGGTTACATCGACAGCTACTGGGTGCGCGGACCCATGGGTCTGCCCACCGATTCGAGCTACTCGACCTGCTCCGGGCCGCCCGCACCGTCGCCTGCCTTCAGCCTCTACTTCCTAGCGATCTGGATGCCGGCGAACACGACCGCAGGTGCGGGGGGCCATGCACGCACCTGCCTGCCGGGCGACCGTCCCGTGGCGCGGTCTGTACGTTGTTTGCTGCGGCGTGTGTTTGCAGCGCGCCTGCTGCGGCATGTATGCTGACTTGTTGTGCGCAGCAGTAGTTGCGTTGATCCCTGCATCTGCTCCTGCTTGCTCCGCTGCGGTTTCGAACACCGTAGTTATCTGCTCATGTTAGTACGTTCTCCGGAGTGGCACTCTGCATCCGCTTAGCAGTTCCTGTCTGTGTTGGCATCCTCTCTGCCATTCCCGGACATTTCATCGGTTACGTGCGTTCCGGTGCACACCCCGCAGGCCTCACCAGTCTCATTGACTGGGACCTGGTCGTGAGTTGGCGGTCCGGCGGGCAGTCGTACGAACTGTCGCCGTACTCCCGCTTCGCGTCCGGGGCCGTCCACTCCGGGGACAACATGCGGCTCGCGGCTCAGGGAAACAGAGAGGTCAGCCGTGCATTTTGCCGTATATAACTAACTATGTACGGAGAAACATCCAACGTGTGCAGGTCCCGTACCGCGTGACGTGCGTGTAGTTTCATCTGAGCTTGCCAGTGAATGCACGCCGTCTTTCGTTGATTGTGCAGGAGATCATTCATGAATTAATATTTCAGTTGGTGTACGTACCGTATGCCGAGTTGCCGACGATGCACGAACAAATGAATGATGAAATAAAACCGTACACCATCTAATGCTGCCGCACACTTCGCCGCCGCCCCGCAGGCCGTATACTGGCCCACGGGTCTCACCGGCGTCGAGCCGAATTCCGCACAGTACGACGTCTGTGTACGGTTTTTCGCCGCGGGTCGCTTCAACGTAACGCTTACGGCCTACAGGTACAACTTGACGGTGATGGTGGTGACCAGGACGTTGGACGGGGCCGCGATCAACAGCAAGAGCTGCACCCCGCAGTCGACTGGCTACCTCGGCAGTTACACCTTCGCGACGGGTCCGGTCGCGACGGCCTTCCCGGGTCGGCGGGCGCTGGAGCTGCCCGGCGAGGAAGATGGCGTCGCGGTTCTTGCAGCCTCAGAGCTGTCGGACACCGAACAACTGGCTGGGTTGCTACCATAACTTCACCCAATACCAGGAAGGACCGCCGCGGCCTGACCAGGGACGCCGCAGCCAAGCGAGCGAGGGGCAGCTGGTCGGGCGAACCGCAGCGACTCATCACCGCCTCCTCATCCGGCTCACACGCGCGCACGCAGGCAGGCAGATTTCTGCCGCCGGCAAATGCGCTGGCTTGGGCTCCACTTTCAGGTACTTGTCCCGGCCAGGCGCACGCACCGCCTAAACCGTCGGACTCAGGAGCAGAGCATAGGCCGCGTAGTTAAGGTTCGTTCGTTGCACGAGGAGGCAGGCAGCATAAGGCTGCTGGCGCTACGGATGCTTGCAATGTCGGCCGGCGCTGGGTGGCGCGTGTCGGCCTTGGGCGCCTAGCTGCCAACGCTAAGCCTTCATCGCCGTTTTACGCAGTGCATCCGCCACCGTGTTTAGCTGGAGACACATCATCCGGAGCAATGTTCCTTCTACGACGCAGCCGCACAGTCATCCAGGATAGCTACGCACCTAAAGCTGAACAGACCCGAAGAGATATCTAGCTTCGTTGGCGGATGCGCATGCCATGCATGGCTGGGGATGCTGACCACCCGGCTTACCTCGAAACTGGGCATTACATATACATACAACCTGGATTTGACCGCCGGTTGGCCAGCCAGGCGGGTCATACAGCCCTCTGGCGCGCGCTGGTGGGCCTTACGCTGCGTCACTCCAGTACTCGTGTGCCCCTTGTGATGGTAAAGTACGGCGCCGTACAGACACGCCGCACCATTTGCACGCACGAGTTCGCTGACCCCAGGGTTTACCTACAGAAGTGGGATGCGGCGGATCGGCATCGCTGTCATACATTGTGCAACACACACGCATCACATACATACATCTCAATCGTTTCGCGGTGCGTGCGGGAGTATGGGGTAGCGCGACTACGGCTTTCATTGATGACTTGTGAATCTCTGTGATCATGGCGCATTGTTGGCGACACAATTTTTGCTTCATGGGGGGCTGGTCGCTGGTGGCCAGTGTGTGGGTAACGAAGGGAATGGTTCTCAGCGGGTGCGTGCCGATGCGGTGACAGGCGGCGTCCTAGCGTCACACAGCCTAACTGCTGGCAGCGCCTCCGTGATGCACACGCATACTCCTCCCCCCTCTCTCTCTCTCACACACACACGTAGTGACCGCGCAGCCTTTGGCGTGGCCGGCTGGTACGTACCCAGTTCCCGCCACCCACGCCCACCACGTGTGTCCCTGCTGCGGCAGGCTCCAGGGAACGAAGGGTGGGGCCGCGATAGATGCAGGGTTTTGAAGCGCAGGATGCATCCGCGGCTGGATGTTGACAAAGGCACGCATGCACGCACGGTGTAGCTCCACACGCGGCGCCTTGCCGGCTTCGTCAACAGCAGTGAACGCGGTGGGATTGGCGGCCGATGGTCCGGCAGCAATGAACTTGGCAAGCCTGCCTGTTCATGCCGCTTGCTTTGCGACTGCCTGGGGCGTTTTGGCTTTTGGGGTCCAAAGACGCCAGTCAGCGCGAGCAAGTGGCAATCGTGATCGGCTAACCACCCGCCAATCGAGGACGTGCGGGGTGCGGGGTTGCCGCGAAGGACCGGGCGCGCATTATTTGTTTCTTTCCTCCCGGCGGGCCCTTCCCCTGCGGCGTGGCAGCGGCGCGTCGTCGAACTGGCACCCTGGTGCAGGCTTGGACGCGAACGGACGCGAGTGTTTAGAAAAGAGACCCGCTCGACTGAGTGTGTAAGACCGATCGTGACGGGCGGGGACAAAGGACAAATGTGTGAGACCGCTGGATGAGAGGGACGGAGGTGAGCGCCTGCCGCGCGCCGAGTACATGCAAC
Organism: Eudorina sp. 2006-703-Eu-15; assembly: GCA_003117195.1. Classification (NCBI taxonomy): domain Eukaryota; kingdom Viridiplantae; phylum Chlorophyta; class Chlorophyceae; order Chlamydomonadales; family Volvocaceae; genus Eudorina; species Eudorina sp. 2006-703-Eu-15. Next base: position 183,443 of record BDSI01000065.1, on the reverse strand, counting down.
GTAGGCGGTCATCGCTACCTGCTGAGTACTATTACTGATTATGTTACAGTTAGTACTGATTAAAAGTGACTATTAATGATGTTACAGTGGACCCCGCGGGTCATCGGTGAGGACAGCCGCTGATTGGCAAATGAGGCCGAAGGTTCCAGTAGTCCCCAGGCAGGTGTGTGATCGCAGTAGGACGTCCAATCGGCTGTTAAGACGGTTAGACAACTGGACTGTCGTGGTACCGCCGGATGGCATGCACCTGTGTGATAGCTAAGCAAGACGCGGCGAGCTGTCGATGGAATCGTTTTGTTTTGGGCATGCCGCAGCTGCGGCAAGGGTACTGTGGTGGTGCTGTGTTCAGCACCACGCGTGCGTGCCGTCGTGTGTTTGGTTGTGTGTATGGTTGTGTGGTGAAGTAGTTGTGATAGCTGTACTGCAACAGACGGCACTGGGCGGCTCCGTCCGGCAGGCCTCGGCAGCGGTACCCATCGCTTCGAGGTCGAGGTCGGGCTGAATGGGCCTTGCGAAGCGTGAGGCAGGGGAGGTCCGGGCGGATGGTATGTACCCAAGTGTTACTGGATGGTCGCGCAGGGGTTCGTTCCCCAAGGAAGTCTGACACACGGGAGTCGTGATATGACTTCAGGGCTACAAGCCACAGGGTAGGGGTGTGCACTGCTGCGGGGCTGGCTGGTCAACCAACCAACACGTCCAACGGAGCGCGCCGCAATCAAGACGTGTCGGGAGCTGTACATACACACATGGATGGAACGTGTTGCGCAGTGACGCGCATGCACGCGCAGCAGGGCTGGTCATGGCTGGACGGCCGATGTGCAGCGGCAGGGCTGAGGTCGCGCTGTCGCCTGTATGAGCGACGCGGCGCTTACTGGTGTGCCTTGGCAGCGACCTGATTTTTTGTCCTGGGTTAGGGCCAGGATATACCGTACGATGGCGGGGAGAAGGTTGCGGCGAGGGGAGTGATTGCTGCCGTGCGACGCGCCGATTGCTTGTTTGACTGCCTAGGATTCCTTGAACTCAACTTGCGTGGCTGGTATGGGCAGCTGCCGTATATGCAGTCTACCCATCGCGGGGCGGCTCCCCGGCATGTCTGAAGGAGGTTGTGCCATGCATAGGTCGTTGAGGCTTGCATGATAGTCCTGTGTGAGGGCGGGGCCTCGGTGGGTTGTGCACCGACATGACATGACGCTGCCGGTTAGCCATGCCTACCCGGGTAAATGCAGTTACTTGCCCTGTCCTGCCGATGGACGCACGACAAGGCTTGCTTGATGCATCATGAGCCACGCGAACACAAGACATCGCTGGCTAGCACAACCTTGCCCGCCCTTGGCTCGGCTGAGGGCAGACATTGTTCAATTCGAGCACGGGTAGGGAAAACTGAAGCAGGTGAAGGCACACAGACTTCCGTGCCAGACCCTGTCCCAAACTCAATGAACTGTGCTGTGTCCAACAAGAATTTGCACAAGCGATCTTCAGGCTATACGGCTGTGGGGAGCCCTCAGCAACACGCACCTTGTGACGTTTTCAAGGTCACAGCACACATAACATCATTAGTTGCATGTAGTGCGGTCATGCAAGCCAGTAAATTCGGTCATTGGGTGTTTTAGATTGTGTCCCTTAACGGCCAACGACTCCCAACGACTGGCCGCGTCGTATGACAAAGCCAGTAAGCCACGTATCATAGCGACGTGCTATTGGCTTGTCTCGTAAGTTGATGTAAATGTCCGTTCTGTTTGCATTTTCCAACTATGAAACGCACGCGATGTCGTTGGGGTTGAACTACTATATTTCTGAACACTAGACCTTCAGATCACACAAGCTTTTTTCAGTTGGAATTCCGGTTATTTGAAGACAGCATGAAACGTCTGCTTTAGGCTGTTATGTATAGTACGGTAGCTGAGAACGTAAATGTCAGAGACGATTCATCGACGCCAGACTGGATTGCGTTGAGGCAATAATTTCATATGGACAACGTCTAACCTTTGGGTTGGTGGTTCGGCAGCGATGGCGGGGAGGACTATCGACCAGGGCGTGAGCTTGCTTACAGCCGGCGAGATTCGAGTGGTGAGATATGTGGGCTTGCGATCCTTGTTTGACTGGACCAGCAAACTTACCGGCGTCCAATATCCCACAAGTGGCTACAGTGCCGAAACGCACCGACCATCGCCTGGCACATGGTCCACTGCGACTATGCGCCTAGCGCGGGCCGCTTGTGACGTGCGCTAGAACTTTGGGCCTCCGTTGTGCGGTGCGCTGGCAGGGGCACGCCGAGTGCCACCTAGGGGGCTTCCCAGCTCATTTCACAGCCTCAACCACACCGCAGGGTGCAGCCATACCGGGGGGACGCCAGACTGGGGGGACGCCAGGCCGGGTGTTGCTTCCTTGCGGTGGTATGGCCACACCTGTTGCTGCTACCTTGTAGAGGGACCCGAAAGCAGGGATCGCCATACCGAGTCGCCTGTTGGTGCCGGTGCGTGTACCAAACCGAGTCGCCGCGAAGCCCTCAAGCGACATCGTGGCCTGTACGCGCCACTCAGTTGAACAGTCGAGCTCTAGCGAGCAGAGGCACCCCTCAGCCCTCGCGGCCACGCGGCGGTTTTCCCAACGGCCATCCAACACACGCCCAACGTATGGCCTTGCGCTTGCCGTTGTCGTGCACAGGCTGTACTGCCTGTGGGGCCCGTACCCCGGGACGTTCTGGACGAGTACTTGGAGCTGATCAACCGGTGGGTGGGTGGTGTGATGTGGGTGGGTGGGTGATGTGGGTGGGTAGTATGGGTGGGTAGTGAGGGAGGTTGGTAGGGTAGGTTGGAGGCGGATTGAGTGGCTGAGCTGGTGGATACAGAAGTTGCGACGCAAGGCGGGTGGGAGACGGTGGGTGTAAGAGCGGGTAACAAGTCCGACAGTGGGTTATCGCGTGGGTGGGAGCTCGGGTGTGTGATAGGGATAGGTGGGAGGGTTCTTGGATAACCGGATGCGGGCCTGAGGGCACTGATAGATGGTCCCGGGGCGGGGCTGTGGCAGATACGAAGCGCCCTGAATCATGCCATTCCATTCGACGGGTTGGCGGCAGGCAGGGTTGCTGCCGGCATCGTCATGAACTCTTGCCAATCGACGGCATGGGCTTTTGACATCGTGTGAACTGCCATACTGCTCTCCACGGCCCTGTAGGGCTCTCCGCACTTACCTTCCGCGCTAACGGCCCCGCGCGTTCGCTCCGCGTGTGTGTGTGTGGTCGCCGCCCCGACCTTTCACCCCGCGGTACAGGTACCATCATGTGTCGTTGTCAGCCACAAGGTGGGCCGTACGGTGTAGTACCAAAGTATAGCAGTACGAGAGGCCCCCATGCACTTCAGTACGGCAGTTTGAAGACCCGCTGTTTGGTTTGCGGGCGTAGTGTTCACGCCCCTGCACCAGGTTTATCGAAAAGCAGCTCTATCGACAGCAAATCTAACGACGGGTGCCGTTCGCTTGGGGTGCTGCCGTGTGTGGGTACGACCGTCGGTCACACCGTGTCGCCAACACTCGGGGCAGGCGTCCGACATGCGCCGTACTCCGTCGTACAACCTACGTACATTGTAACTGCCATACACCGCACAGGTCGTTCTATCGGGAGAGCGCCGTGTCGCAGCAGGCCTCTGCGGCGGCCCTGGCGGGGCTGCCCGGGGCCACCCGCCCGCCCTTCCAGTTCATGGACTGGTCCAACTCCTACATGCACCTCAAGTTCCTGCAGGTAGCGTGAAGCTGGGGAGGGCTGTTTCGATGGCGTCCTTGTCTGCGCGCGAGGCGGACTCTGTTTTCCTTCCTTCCCCAGACAGTGTCTGTTGGGAAGAGGAGGGTTGGCAGTGGTGTGTTTTGTGGCTGCTCGGCCGTGCTTGCCTGGGTTATCGCCGTAGCGCCATATCTCCGGTAACCGGCGGAATGTGGGGCGGTCCCCTTCGCTGGGCAGTCTGTGGGGACTTCGGTCTTACTCATCAGTCGCCGTCGCCGCCGGGGCCCCGTTGGGGCAGCGCCGTCCCGGGGACGGTACATACACCGCGGAGCGTCGCCCCTGACGGCGCCCCTGACGGCGCTGCCCCAACCGGTCAGGAACGGCACGGCGCTCGGTGCGCCTGTCACGTCTCAACTCAACTCGAGGGAGCGAGCCCCTCCGTGACAGCGAGACGACCCCCCCCCCGCCCGTGGCAGCAGCGCAGTTTGACATGTCTACCAATTTCCCATACCCGGCCCGTCGGGACTTGAGCAGCGCCTGCCTGCGGAAGCCAGACGGGGTTCTAAGGATCATCGTGTGATACTGTACGCCGTTGTGGCACGGACGCAAACCCCTACCAAAGCCTCCAGCTACCGGTAACTGGCGGAAATGTCCATTTGCGGGCCCCCGCGCTGCAGTCGGAGGATGCCCGGCGCCGCACTCGACTGCCGGACCTGTACCCCGGGCGACAGGTGCTGGGCATCCTGGGCGTCGTGTACTGCCCCATGTGCGCAAGTGTACAGCAGGTACGATGGTACGGCAGGCAATATGTCGTGCCGCCAGAACTGACACGCCGTGTCAGCCTGTTCAAATTCCCCCTCGTCCTGCGTCCCTGTCGTTCTTGTGCGCGCGCCAGATAACTTTCATTCATAGTATTCTCTGGCATTCAGCGCAGCCATGTATTTTGTGCCGATGCGCTGTACCCTTTAGCCACCGCGGCGTGCACCTCACAGCCCACGCCTTGCTAAGCTCACCTACGGCTGTGAGGATGCTTCGTTCGCACTTCAGACAGGTAGCGCTTCTGACACCCAAGCAGCAGAAGCAGCAGCAGAAGCATCCATCCACCCGCCCTTCCAGAGTCGCTCCCTTCCCCAACCACCTCCGCGTCCGGTACGGCACGTGGTTATGCACACGCGCAGGCATACGACGAGTTCAAGAAGATCTGCAGGTATGTGTATTTAGAAATGGAACCCGCCCGCCCGCAGGTATGTGTGTGTGGGGGGGGGAGAGAGTCGGACTGAACTCGCCCGGGTCGGCGGGCCGCGGGCGTTCCGGCGGCGTCTGCCGCCGCGGTGGCCGCGGCCGACCGCGACCCGTCATGTGAGATTGCACACGGGTGACCGGCGCGGGGCACCCGCAGCATCCCCTTTTTCCTTTCCTTTCCTTTCCTTTCCTGCTCTTTCCTTTCCTTTCCTGCTCTTTCCTTTCTTTTCCTTTCCTGCTCTTTCCTGCTTCAGCAACAGTGCGAGTGCCAAGGGACATTCAAGGGACATTCACCGCGCAGGCAGCGACTGAGGGTTTCAGCGCTTTCCGCCCCCAAAAGGTCGATCCCTACGACCCGCCCCATACTGCTTTGGGCGGCCGAACGGGCGGCCCTGTCCGCTGCATCCCCTCATCCCCGCGGCCTCTAGGCACGGCTGGTCGAGGCGCGGCGGTCGGTCCCTCCGCACAGCCTCCTCAGCCCTCCGCTGCGCCCCTTGTCCATTGAGCTTTGACTGCCTGCCCGCTGCCCCCTTCCGCCCGCGCTGCGCGCCACCCGCCGCGCCGCCGCCCGCCCAGTTTGACAAATGTCCACCAATTTCCTATTTTCCCTACTACCTGCCCAGGTCCTACCCCGAGGCGTTCGTGACCCGGTGTTTCGTGTTCGAGCCCACCGAGGACCACATCCGGCAGGAGCGCGAGTGCCAGCAGCTGGCGGACCTGGTCATGTTCCCGCCAGGCGCGTGCGTGCGGGCGGGCGGGCGGTCGGCTGACGGGCCGCGGCGGGTGCTGCGGCCGCCAGGAGGGGGCGGGGGGCGGGGGGGCCGGCGCCGGCTGCAAGGATATATGCTCGGATGGGGGTGTCCAAGGGTGCTTTAGCTGGCGGGGATGTAGCAGCAGGGGATTAGCAGCAAGGGATGTAGCAGCAGGGGATGTAGCAGCAGGGGATGTAGCAGCAGGGGATGTAGCTCCAGCGTGGACGAAGCTGCAGGTGCCCCTTCCGTGGTGCACTGTCAGCCCCACCTTGCCAGTCTGTCTCTCTGTCAGTCTGCCTCGCCGCGGCGTCATCTCCTCCGGGCGGCCCCCTCCCCTCCCCCACCTCACCCACCGGCCCCGCCCCCAGGCGGCCCCTCCCACCTGGAGCAGCACCTGGAGGTCTGGATGCATGACCTGGCGGCGGCGCTGCTCACAGGTGGGCAGGACATCGGCACCCCTGGGCTGCTCCCCCCTGGGCTGCTCCCCCCTGGGCTGCTCCCCCCTGGGCTGCTCCCCCCTGGGCTGCTCCCCCCCTGGGCTGCTCCCCCCTGGGCTGCTCCCCCCTGGGCTGCTCCCCCTTGGGCTGCTCCCCCCTGGGCTGCTCCCCCCTGGGCTGCTCCCCCCTGGGCTGCTCCTCCCGGGGTCTGCCTCCTCGTGGTGCGGCCATCGTAGTCCGGGGCGGCAGACAGGGCGGTGACTGATCGCCCGCGGGGGATCCACGGCATCGGGGCATCAAGGCCGGCCAAGTGGCCCGGCTAGGGGGCAAACCCCACGCCGGCAGTGGGGTTGAGCGCTCGCCCTTCGAGGACATCTGGAAACTGTATGATGACCAGCATGACCTACACGAGCTCACAGACCGCCCCCGTCGTCGGGTGCGCCCGCCGGGCTTGGCCGCGTGCCTTGGTTGGTCGTGCGCTGCTCGGTGCGGGTGCAGAGTTCGAGAAGTGGATGCTGACGGCCACTCCGACACACATGAAGCTCAGCGGCTACGCGGACTCGGGTGAGGGAAGAGGGCCGGGGATTGGATTCGGAGGTAAAGCGCAACATAAACATGCCCGGAGGCCAAGGGTGGGGAGTGCAGGAGGTGGTACACGCTGTCAGGGGAAATTTCTCTGTGTCCCCTATCGTGACCGATACGACTTGGGTACGGCATTTATACGGCATCTAGAGCGCGACGCGCCGTTGGGCATGGACTGCCGAGGGCGGTCACCAAATGTAGGAATGTTCTAGCGATGCTGGAAACAATATAATTATCCTTGGAGTTTGGTCTGCGGCTGCGGCTGCGGTGGTTGGGGATGGAGTCAGTGAACGTGTGGTGCAAAGTGCGACCCGCGGGGCAGCAGGTACGGTTCCCGCCGGGTTTTGAGGTACGGTAGCATGGGGTATGTGTGTGCCGCCGCAGGGCTGCGCGCTTGTCCGGCTCCCTGTGCGGCCCCTTAAGATGGTCCGCGCCCGCGCCTTATCCCTCCGGACCCGCCGTCTGCCGTGTGCCGTCGCCGTTGCCATCATCGTCACCGTCGCCGCCGCGGCGCGCGGGCGGGCGTGTACGGCGCAGCCGAGTTCACGGGCGCGAGTGCCGTACTGGACGAGATGCAGAAGCGGCTGGCCGCCGTGGATGGCGAGATGCGGGAGAAGCAGCGGCGGGGGCGGCTGCTCAAGTGCAAGGGGGACATGTGTCTGTTGAGCGGCTCGCCCAGGGACGCTGCGGAGCACTACAGGTAACATGTTGGGCGGCGCGAGGGGAAGGGCATGACCGCGGCGGCTGCGGCAACAGCGGCGGCAGCAACTGCTCTTTTTTACCCATGATCATCCATTCGTTAGTAAACATGCTGAGTAAGTAGCAGATGGCAAGCAAGCTATCGCAATCTGGGATGTCAGACGCAGCACGCGCAGGGCAGCCCCGCTCTCCATACGTTGTCGCCGGCTGTCCGGGGCGGCACGTTTCGTGTATGACGGGTCTTGTTGTGTCGTGTGGTGCCGTGCAGGATGGCGCAGGAGATCTCCAAGGCCTGCAACGACTGGGTGTGGTACGGCGTCGCATTGGAGGTACGGCAGAGGGCTTGGCCAACGTTTTTTTGCTGACGAAGCCGTGAAGGGTGGAATGTCTGACCCTTGGGAGATCTGGCATGTACGACTCCTTCCGCGGCACACATTTAGGCGTCTGTATGGACCCCATGTGCCTCCAGACGTTCTAGTGGCGGGCCCGCCATCGTCATTTGGTTAATCTTCCCAACGACGATACGTTTTATGTATCCCTTGAACGACGACATTTATATGTATGGCACCCCGCTCGTGACACCTGTGTGACGCCTATATCGCTATATGGCGCTTCCCCTGGAGTGACTCCACACCTTCGCAAAACTGTGCACATCCTACACGCGCTGAAATAATATTAATGACGTGAGTTCCTTGTATAATCATGGTGCTGTAAGCAGCTAGGAGCGCCACGCACTAACCTTTCATAGCTGCATCTTTACCAACCGTGGGGCATTCTGACCGCGCCGACAACACAAGGAGGCGCACAGCACCTGTTGTTTATTTACTCGCAAATCAACAAAACAGAGTAGGCGCAACCCGCCACCGCAGCTGCTGGCCGGGGCATCCATGACATGTGCTCCCCGGTCAGCCATATGGGGTCGCGGCGCACCAGGCGGCCTGGGTACCCGCTCCCCGCGGGAAGCAGGTGGACTGGTGGGGGTGGGAGACGGTGCACCACGACGTGGAGGCTCGAGTGATGAGCCACAGCGCCGTGACACGGCCGCTACAGCCCTGGCATAAGCGAAAGAAGCAGGTTGATGGATACGAGTCGGGCGATGGGGACGACGAGGGCACCATGCAGCGGGAGGGTGTCCTAGTTCCGGCCAAGCAGATGGGCAGGCCAAAGAATACCATGCAAGCAGCTAGGTGGCAGGAAGCGTTCCCAGGGCCGGTGAGTCTCAGCAACCCGAGGCAAAGAACCAGCGGTTGACAATCGATAACCGTGTTCTGGACGACTGGCGGGTTGTGACATAATAACCGTCAACCGCTGGTTCTTTGCCTCGGGTTGCTGAGACTCAATCTGCTTGGCCGGAACTAGGACACCCTCCCGCTGCATGGTGCCCTCGTCGTCCCCATCGCCCGACTCGTATCCATCAACCTGCTTTTTTCGCTTCCGCCAGGGCTGTAGCGGCCGTGTCATGGCGCTGTGGCTCATCACTCGAGCCTCCACGTCGTGGTGCACCGTCTCCCGCCCCCACCAGTCCACCTGCTTCCCGCGGGGAGCGGGTACCCAGGCCGCCTTGTGCGCCGCGACCCCATATGGCTGAGGTTGTCCTCCGGGGAGCACATGTCATGGATGCCCCGGCCAGCAGCTGCGGTGGCGGGTTGCGCCTACTCTGTTTTGTTGATTTACGAATAAATAAACAACAGGTGCTGTGCGCCTCCTTGTGTTGTCGGCGCGCTCAGAATGCCCCACGGTTGGTAAAGATGCAGCTATGAAAGGTTAGTGCGTGGCGCTCCTAGCTGCTTACAGCACCATGATTATACAAGGAACTCACGTCATTAATATTATTTCAGCGCGTGTAGGATGTGCACAGTTTTGCGAAGGTGTGGAGTCACTCCAGGGGATAGGCGCCACGTTGTCACGACCGGGGTGCGTATGTATACCCCCTAGGCTCGATTTGCTTTCCATGGGGCCTCGGCCACAACGCCGCATGTGTTAAAAGCATCCAGACCAACTTCCCGCGACTGCCGGCGGGCGTTTGTCGTACAGGGCATCGCAACCGCGCGCGTGTGCGAGGTGATCAGCTGTCCCCCGGCCGGCCCGGGGTCGGGGCCGGGGCCGGCGGGCGGACTGGAGGCCGTGTCTGCCGGCGACACCGGTGGCAGCACGGGCAGCGGCGTGGGGCCGGCGGCGGCCGGGGGCGGCGGAGGCGGAGGCAAGGCCGGGGCCGGGGCCAAGCCGATGCCCACCGGCCGTGTTCGAGAGGGCGCACGGGGCGGCGGTGGAGGCGGCAGCGGCTCGGGTGAGGGGGTGGGCGGAGGGGGCGATCTGGGTCAGCGTCGGGTTCTCAGCTGGCAGCTGGCACCTGGGACCTGGAACCACGCATCAGCTGGAACCTGGAAGCATGTCTTGTGGTGTACATACCTTGAGTGCGAAGCCTTCGATTTTCTTTCATCCTCTCACCCATCGCTTTTGTGCCTTGCGTGGCTGTCCTAACCCCAACCCAATCCCAACCCCAACCCCAACCCCAACACACCCCACCCAACCCCACCCAGGCTACATGACGCCCGCCAAGTGGGAGCTCCTGCGTCGGAGGTGAGCGGAATGCCGTACCCGCCGTACTCTGTCGTACTGGCTTGTACTATGGCTGCGCTGCGTTGCTGCTTCTCAAGACGGTCTCTGCACCTCTTTACCTGCATGTATCCGTTGGCCTCGTCGGAGGCACCGGTTCCAACGCCGCCGCTGCCCAGCCGCCTCTCCTCCTCCGCTGCATCTCCCCCCCGTCTGTTTCTTTTTACCTCCCCCCTAGACGACGCGCCCGACCGTCCGTTGTGGGCTTGATGTTTTGTGGGTGTTCAACCCCGCACGGCTCGCCGCCCCCCTCCCCCTTGGCCCCCCAGTGACACCGAGGCCCTGGTACGGGAGTGCTTCAGCGACGCCCGGGCCGCCTACAAGAAAAAGGGCGGCGTGGCGCCCCTCATGGTGGGTGGGGCGGTGGTTGGGGCGGTGCGAGTGCGTGAGCCAGGGAGGGGGGGCCCCGGGGGGCAGTTGAGTGAGGGCGCCGGCGTGAGGGATTGGGTGGCTGGGAGCTAACACAGCCGGGAGAGCCCGGCCACATCAGGCTGGAGGGAGGTCACGTGAGGGAGTACGAAAGCCGAGAACGAAACCCAAGATGACAGAGATGCAGCTCACTTTCCTGGCTGTGATAACTCCCAGCCAGACAAAGGACGGAGGTTGCGGACCGATTCGGTCGGAGCGCAGGTCGCAGGGCACCCGCCTGGCCCTTGGCCACAGGGTTCTAGGGCTCGAAGGTTTGAGGGTTGGGGCGCGAGTTGGCTTCGGGTGAGGGGTTGCAAGGCGAGATGGTGCTGGCGGCTGTCGCGCTGGGGCCGTTCTCTAACCGGGTGTGGCCACGCGGGTGGTCGGTCACGCGGCGCAGATCGAGCAGCACCTGAAGCTCGCGAGGCTGGTGGCGGGGCTGCGCGGCGCGGGCGCGCGGCGGGAGGTGGCGGAGCTGACGGCGGCGGTGACCGACCTGTTGCCGTACATTCCGGTGCTGGAGGACCGACTGGTGGCCACCGTGGAGTGCGCGCAGGTGCGTGTGTTTTTAGAAATGCAACCCGCGCAGGTGTGTGTGTGTGTGTGTGTGTGCGTGTGTGCTGATGAGGGTGAGAGGGGGTGAGAAGGTGAGAGGGGGACTGCTCCCGGTGACTCAAACCCTGCACCTCCGGAGACGCCGAATCGCCGACCGGCCCGCCTGGCGGCACGGGTTGGCCGACGGATTGCCCAACCGCGGGGGCACGGCCATGCGGCTCGATGGACGCCCCCGAAGTCCACCCACGCGAAAACCCGCACGAAACCAAACCACCGTTCGCGCATTTCCCCCCCCCTCCCGCGAACCCCCCGCGCCCCGCCCGTCCCCGCAGGTGCTGGGCATGGTGGGGTGCGGCCGCAAGCGCACGCTGCTGCTGTGGCACGCCATGGAGCAGGCGCGGTCGTTCTCGGCGGAGAAGGGCGACCTGCTGAGGATCGCGGTGCGGGCGTTGGAGCCGCCGGAGGACCCGCAGGCGCAGGTGCGGGGTCCTGCGGGCGGGCTACGGGCTACGGGCTACTGGGTTCTGGGTGCGGGGCTGATCAGCAGAGGGCAAATCCGCGCCATGTCACAAACATGGCGGTGTCGTGTGAATGTGTTTAGGAAAGGAACCCGCCCGACAGGTGTGCATGTGTTAGCAAGGAGAAAAGCTGAGCCGCGAATAAGCAGAACCGTGTGCATGTGTGTGGATGGGGGCATCCGCTCTCTCCTGTCCTGCTGTGTGGCCTGCTCTGCAGCTCTCTGCCAACGTCACATGGTCCATGGAACCATGGCCACAAGCACCGCCTTTGCACGGTCGCCGCTCGCCTGCACCTAGGGCCCCACACACCTCTGCCTGCCTAAGAAACACACACCTCTCCGTGGGAACACGAGGGACTGGGACTGCTCCGGGTGAAGTGGGACTGGGACTGCTCCGACCTCGCAGGACCCGGAAGACCTGCCCCGGGTGCACTGGAGCGTCGGCCGTGCCATCAACCGCTCCACCTGGGGGGCGCACAGCCGGGGCTGGGAGGCCGTACAGACGGTGGTGCTGGAGGTGAGGGAGGGAGGCGAGGCGACGACGGGGGGGGGGAGCCGGGCGGGAGAGGGCGGGGGCGGGGGGCCCCGAGAACGACTCGTGTGTGGACGTGCTTGTATAAACCCACGGGAGGCTCTTATGTATAAGTCGTGCATTTATCGGATTCAAGTCTGCAAGCCGCCCGACGGGCATGCCGCCCCACGGACATGCCGCCGCCTGCAGGCCACCCTCACGGCGGCCAAGCAAGCGCACGCGCCCGCGGAGGTCTGGGAGGCCGCCGCCGCTCTGCTCAGGTGGGCCGGGGGCGAGGGGCCGTGATGGAACAACAGGTGGCGACCCAACGAACGGACACCGGAACATGCACCTGGGAAACCTGTCCATGTGCAGTACGGCAGTTATTTCGCAGGCTATGGGGTATGGGCCTGGCCTGCCTCAACCTGCCCACCTCCGCCACGCCTGGACGGACAAGCATTAGGCGCCTCCTTCGCTCGCGGGCCCCTCACCTTCGCGCCACCTTCCCTGTCGCCCTGGTGCCCCTCGTGCTGCTGCTGCTGCTGCTGCTGTTGCTGCTGCTGCTGCGCCCCGTGCCGTCGACCCGACGTCCGCCTTGTCACCGATTCCCGACTCCCCACTTCCGGTTCCGGTTCCGGCTCCGGCTCCGGGATCCGGGATCCGGGATCCGGTATGACGTGCAGGGAGCACTACCCCATCCTGACTTCGCAGTACCAGGCGGCGCTGATGGAGACCTTGGCCCAGGTGGGGCGGCCCCCGATGGGCCCTTGGCTGGCAAGACTACGTCGGCAGGGCACTTTGTTTTCCTGTATGGACACGGTACCGTAAGTAGGGTGCGGTACGGCGCGGTACGGCGCGGTACGGTACTTCAATTGGATCCATTTGACGCATGGGGGATGGATGGGGCACCCAAGCCAGCTCAGCCACGCGACCCGCCCGGTTATCAGTAGACCTCACGGCCCAAGGTATGCTCCCCCCGCCCCCGCGCGCGCGCGGCCCTCCCTGTGTCTCGTACCGTGCCGTACAGGCCTCCGCAATGCTGTCCACCCGGCAACGAACCCGGCCGGGTCTGGGCCCGGGGCCGAAGGTGCAGCTCAAGCGCCTGCTGCCGGCCGCGCTGCCGCTACAGCCGGCGCCTCTGACGCTGACGGCGGCGGGCGCCATCGCGGCAGGCGGCGGCGCGGGCCGAGGCAAGGGCGGCGGCGCGGGGCCGTTCATCTTCAACCCCTACGCCGCCAAGCGGCAGGCCAAGCAGGAGGCTGGGGAGGCCGCCACGCCTGACTGGGTGAGTACGGATACGTGACTGCTGTTGTACAAGTGTACGATGTCTTTGCTAAGTGTGGGTTGTGTGGACTGTTTTGTGCTGTAGATATGGCGTGCTGTGTGTGTGGGCGATTCGTTTGGTTGCATTAACCTGGGTTTTATTAAATGTACTTTTTGTATTGAGGTCCCGTTGGCAACTCCCAACTACCGACGTCAAACTCCAACAACCGCCGCCCAGGCCTGCAGCGATGAGGGGCGTGTGGAGGTGTACTTGGTCAACCCTCTTGCCGTACCGCTCAAGATTGACCAACTACAGCTGCACGTCAAGTACCTCGGGCAGCTACAGCCGGGCGCCGCAGCGACCGGTGGCGGCGGTGGTGCTGCTACTGGCGGCGGCGGCGGCGGTGCGTCGGGGCTAGTACGGGGCAGCAGCGGCCGCCAGCCAGCCGCCGCTGGTGCTGGCGGCGGCGCCGCCGCGGGCAGCAGCGCCCACGCCAGCGGTACGGCGACGCCGCTGCCGCACGCGATCAGCGCCGCCGCCGCCGCCTCCACGGCGGCGGCCGCCGCCAAGGCCTTCCGTACACCTTCTCTGAACCTCGTCCTGGGCCCCAACGGCCGGCCGCAGCGTGTGGTGTTGTGCGGCAAGCCGCAGCTTCCGGGAACGTACAGCATCGAGGGCTGCACGGTGAGAACCGGGGGCGATTTCTCTTAAAAATGTATCGATGTGACGTACACGCCGTACAATCTCCTAAAATCCTGAAATGGGTCACCCAAAGCCGTGAAGTATGATCATGTCGGATGACGTCATCCGGCGATTCTGTGACGTCACAGGTCACCTCCTGGGGAGTGACGTGGCACATCCCCTTCACAGTGCCGCTGAAGCGCCTGGCCGCGGCGGCGGCGCGTGCTGGCGGCGGCGGCGGCGGGGGCGCCGGCGGCGCCGCTGGCAAGGCTTCGGCCGCGGCGGCCGGCGGCGGCCGCGCCGTCACCGTCAACGTGCTGCCTCAGCTGCCCCTCGTCAAGGTACGGCAGGAGGGTGATCCAAAACCAAGGGCTTCCGGGGTAATACCGTGACCTGGCGGGGTTATACCGTGTTTCCATTGGTGACGGCTGCGCTGCGTGCTGCCCATGTGCTGCGTGCTCCTGGCAGCTTGTGCAATGCGTGCTATCCACTGTTGTGCTGCGGCCAGCCGGTTTGCCGGGACGCGCCTCATTTGCATGGATGGATAGATGGATGGATGGATGGATGGATGGATGGATGGATGGATGGATGGATGGATGGATGGATGGATGGATGGATGGATGGATGGATGGATGGATGGATGGATGGATGGATGGATGGATGGATGGATGGATGGATGGATGGATGGATGGATGGATGGGTGGGTGGGTGGGTGGGTGGGTGGGTGGGTGGGTGGGTGGGT